>LS990920.1:27724030-28144473 GCA_900464855.2 Musa schizocarpa | reverse complement strand
ATATACATATACACATATTAATAATAGCCATTAATAATATTAATATTACACACATTAATAATAATAATAATAATAATAATAATACTTTTCTTTTCTTTCTTTCATTGTTAATACATGACATTATTAGACACATTATATTTTAATAATAACACAATGCAACAACAACAACAATGTAAAATGTAAAATGTATAAATAAAATAACAACAATGTTCAACAACACAACAACAACAAATACACTGGCTGTGTGTGTGTGCCAACACCAATGTCAGATGTTACTAGCCTTCCCCGCCAAAGCGGGCATCAAGAAACATTAGCTCCTATAAATACCCTCGCGGTATGAACGGAAGGAGATCAACTTTATCACCAAAAAGACTTCTTCATCCCAAATCCTCTTCACATCAACTAACTTTGTGTGTGTGAGTAAAGGACGAGCCTCCACCGAATCTTCAGTGCAAGGACAAACGGGCCGCCTCCAATCCTAGTGGAAATAGTCCCCTCTAGAGGAAAGCGGAAAAAATGAACGCCGAACTTTCACAGCAATTGACCACAATAGCGATGTAAAGGTCGCTCCGGAAAGATCCACAATCATTCGGGACCGAACCCAACCGATTGGCCATGAGGCCCGCGGCAAATGTTATTTTACAAAATATAAAATATATGTATACATATATGGGCAAAGAAATATATATATTGAATAGATATATACATATAAATGTGGATATATATATATACATATGTAAATAACCATTATCGTAATAATAATATTAACAGCGTATTAATAATAATAATTATGGCTGGCGTATTAATATGTATATTATTATGACGTGTTATTAATATATTATTAATAATAATATTATATAGTTATTTATATTAATAATAATATTATTATTAATGGCCAATGCATCTGTTAATATTATTATTACCAATATTATTATTATTATTACACGTGCAATAATATTCATGCATTGGTATTATTCAATATATCAATTATTTTTTTTTTTTTTATTTGTTTATCTTTATTTCATATTGATCTTTACACGTATGCTAATTATTATTATCTATTATTATCAATGATAATATTAATGATATGCGTGTACATTTACGTATATTATGTTATTATTGTATTGTGTTGTTATTATTACACACTATTATTAACCAATTATTACTACCAGCATATTATGTGGCCAATCCATACATACGCACCAATAATATTAAACACATATTAATATTATATGCCGTATTACGTCAATCATTATTATTAATATCGCAGTATTATTGTTATTATTTTGTGTATGTATTATTAATAACACAATAATATTATTGGCCGTTATGTGTATTATTATTATGACAAATATGTCAATATTGCTTAATATTATCATTATTATTACGTTAATATCAATAATAATGTGCGTTAAATTATTGATACGTACGCCGCATTGATATTATTCAATACGACCAACGTTACGTATTAATAATATTAATAATATCAATTATAACCAACATTGATAATATTACGCCGTATTATTATTACGCGTATTATTATCCCATACTGCCAACTTCATACGTACGTACGTGCAACGTACGTCCATCTTGGCTACGTATAACATTATTAATATCTAATAATATAATTAACAATTATTATTGATATTAATCATTACTGATATTACGCAATACGTACGGCAATTATACGCATCAAAAGATATTGTACGTACGCATTACGGACAATACGTATTATGGGGATTTAATATTATTATTGGTTAATTTTGATATTATTACAATATTAATTATTATTATTATTACGCAGTACGCAATGTTACGTATTACAACGCGCTACATTACAGTGCATATGTTGCATGCGTGAATTTTTTGTATTATTAATATTATTTATCATGTGGTGCATATTACACATTATTACGTATTATTGCGTTTATGTGTATTATTATTGATCAAATATTGTGTAATATTACGCATACACATGTATATTATTAATGCATTACACTATTATTATGTATATTATTATATTATACATATATATATGTATATATTTATATATATATATATATATATATATATATATATATATATATGTATATATAAGTATTATATACATATATATATACACATATACATATACATATTATAGATATTTACATATTATAGATATTTATATATACATAGCATTATCAATATTACATATTACATACATATATACATATATATATATTATATATACGTATATATTTTATATATGTATACATATATACATATATATATATATATATATGTATATATATATGTATATATATATATATATATATATATATATACATATATATATATATATATATATGTATACATATATGTATGTGAGTAATATATATATGTATACATACACATATGTATACATATATTTATGTATATATATATATATACATATATATATTTATATACATATATATATATATATATATGTATATATATATATATATATATATATATATATATATATATATACATATATATATATGTATATGTATAAATATATATATATATATATATATATATATATATATATATATATACATATATATATATATTGATATGTATATATAAATATATATATATACATATAAATATATGAAAGTGTTATAAAAGTGCTAGGTGTCCTCCTGCTATTGGTTTGAGGTTTGTAAGGGTCGTCTCTTATGTTAAATCTCGAATTTTGATAATGAAATCAATTCTTAAATTATTTGATGAAATCTATATGTTGAGAAAAGTATGTTGGATTAACTACGATAGCTATCAAGGCATAATGCAAAACAAAGTACTGGAGTCAAGATTGAGATTTCGTTGGGAGTTCGAGAGTTCGTCGGAAGTCCAATGGTTCGTCAGAAATGCTACCTGAATTGACCGAGAAGAAGCTCTTCAGAACTCACCAAGAAGATCATCGTGAATTCTAGGAGCTTGCCGGAAGTCCGTTGAAAGATTACCGAGAGATTGTCGAAAGTCTTTCGGAATCTCGTCAGAAGAACCCTAGACTTACTGGGCTTATTTTGTTTAGTGTATAACTTAAAAGTCGTAGTTAACACATAATTAAGGTTAGGTTTGTGTGGTAATCTTATTAACCCTGTTAAGGGCCAATTGGACCCGTAATTGGATTGGTTTAGGACAGATTCATGGCCCAACTAGATTGCTAGACCTTGTCTAACAATGGCACTGCCAGACTAGGGCAATAGAACTGCCTAGGGAGCGGTCTCCCAAGTGGTTTAGGCAGTGGTATCGCCTAGACTGAGCAATGGTACCATCGACGGTTATTACTATCAAGCGGTGGTACCGCCAGAGCCTAGTCTCCGAGGCTCTGTCATGTGGTAGTGCTGCCGAGTATTAGTGTCATGCGATAGTACCCCCCAGTACTGGTAGTGGTACCACCCAGTACTAGCGGTGGTACCACCAGTACCTTGGAAACCCGGGATGAGACACTTTTTGTCTCTAATTTTGAAGCCATTGGGGCCTATAAATATCCCACCTTTTTTTGCATGAAAGGGTAACAAAGTGCAATTAAAATATAAAAAAATCTCTAAGTATTGGGGTGTAAAAAGTATTTTAAAAGTACAAGAGTCCTCCTCCTCGTTCTCTTTATCTTTGTAATCATCCAATAAGAAGTGTGAGGCTTGTAAGGGTTATCTCCTAAACCCATGAAAAGGAGAAAGCACTATAAAGAGATGGTTAGTCTTCGCCTATCGAAGAAAAACCTTTAGTGGATGCCAGTGACCTCGACGTAGGAGGAATCAGAAGTGGATGTATGTCACAACTACCAAACCACTATAAATTTCGATGTGTTCTTTCCTTACTGCTTATTTTCTTTACTTGTGCCGCATTCTATTTTACTTTATTACAAATTGTCCAATCCCCTCTTCTCTACTCACAAGTTTATTCAAGTCAAACATATTCTCAAAACAATTTTACATAGAATGAAGAGTTTCATCGTACGAAGTGTTCTGAAATCATTTAAATTGATCATTTTTATCTACTACACTAATTCAACGCTCCCCCCCCCCCCCCCCACCCTTACTCTTAGTGTCGTTCTTGATCCTAACAATTGATATCAGACCAAGTTCACTCTCATTTTAGTTTGAAACCCAAGAGAGATGATATTTGCAAGCCAAGAGAGTCACTCAATTACACGTCTGCTCATGTTCAATGAGACGGATTACACCTATTAGAAAACTAGAATGAGTATTTTTTATTTTCTATGGATTTTGAGTTATAGAACATTATAGAAAATAGCTTTCAAAAGTCTTCTCTTCCAATGAACGATTGAAATGAGTTGAAGAAGAAGACTTTCATTTTTAAATGCCAAGACTATGAATGTCTTGTTTTACGCTTTAGATAAAAATGAGTTCAATTGAGTGTTTATTTATGAAACGATTTTTGATATTTTGCATACACTCGAAATCACTTACGAGGGCACTAGTAGAGTAAAGGAGTCCAAAATTAATCTTTTAGTCTATACTTATGAATTATTTCAGATAAAACCAAGTGAGACCATTGGAGACATGTACACCCGGTTTACGGATGTCATCAATGGTCTAAAAGGACTTGATGAAAGTTGTTCTAATTTTGAACTTGTTAATAAAATATTAAGATCCCTCCCAAAGAGTTGTGATCCTAAAGTAACAGCAATTCAAGAAGCCAAGGATTTGAACAACTTTCCACTTGAAGAACTTATCGGGTCTTTGATGACCTACAAAATGACTTGCAATGCTCATGAAGAGCTTGAGAACAACCTTTCAAATAACAGAAAGGATATGACACTAAGAACTCATAAAGACCACTTGAAATAAAATTCAAGTGATGAGGACTATGATGATGACTTGGCACTCTTGACAAGAAAATTCAAAAAATTCATTAAAAAAATAAATTTAAAAATGACTCTAAAAATAAATTTGAACCCAAGAAAGAACAAGTTATATGTTACGAATACAAAAAGCTGGGACATTTCAAAAGTGAATATCCCCAAGCAAAGAAGAAGCAACCAAAGAAGAAGAAGGCTCTTAAAGCAACTTGGAACGATTTAAGTGCATCTGAAGAAGAGGAGTCAACCAACACCGAGCAAGTTGCTTACTATGCACTAATGGCTATCGGAGATGAGGTAAGCATTTCATTAGATGCAATTTTATCTTTTGATAAACTAATAAGTGTTTTTCATGATTTATTTAATGAATGCAAATTAGTTAGTAAAAAATATAAATTATTGAAAAAGGAGCATGTCTCTCTTGTTAACGATTTTAATAAACTAAAAATTAAGCATGATGATAGTTTAGCTCCTTGCATAAAATGTAATGAATTAAAAATACTTAAAAAAAAAAACTTGCTACTTAAAGAGACCTTAGAAAAGTTTGAGATTAGTAGTAAGTCCTTGAACATATCCTTACTAATAAGGGTCAAGTTCATAGAATAGAAGGAATCGGATGTATGAATAGCTCTCACCAAAATCCAACTACCTTTGTTAAAGGCCTTACCTTGCATGTATCACCCCACACCAAATGTAACTTTTGTTGCAAACTTGGATATGTTGCCTATAAATGTCCACTTAAGAGAGATAGTCCACATAAATTGATTTGGGTTCCTAAAAGAACCATAAAGAACTCTATGCAAAATGAGAAGTGATGTCAATTAATTTTTGAGACACCCAAGGTCAAATGGATACCTAAAAATCACCCTTTTTTATATAAATGTTTACCATCACAAGCTAGGAGCAAGAGATGGTACCTTGATAGTGGATGCTCAAGGTACATAACTGGAGATCCATCTAAATTCTCTAAGCTCACTAACTTAAACGAAGGATATGTCACCTTCGGATACAACAACAACAAAGGTAAAATCATTGGCAAAGGAACCATAGGTAACAAATTCAACTTTTTGATTGAAGATGTATTATTGGTTAATGGCTTAAAGCAAAATCTTTTGAGCAATAGTCAATTGTGTGATAAAGGATATATCATTAGATTTGAATCCAATGCTTGCATCAATAAAAAACCATTAAAAAATACATTCATAATTACCCTAAAACAAAATAATATATTTACTATTGACATTGATGATCTTTATAATTAAATGTGTTTTTCGATTTTGAATGACGATGCTTGGCTTTGGCAAAGGAGATTAGGTCATGCTAGCATGAAACTAATGTCTCAAATCTTATCTAAAAAACTTATAAGAGGTATTCCTAACATTAAATTCGTTAAAGACAATGTGTGCAATGCATGTCAACTAGGAAAACAAATAAAATGTAGTTTCAAACCAAAGAATCAAATAAGCACCTCTAGACCATTGTAATTAATTCATATGGATTTATTTGGACTAATTGATATATCAAACCTAAGAGATAGCAAATATGCCTTTGTCATTATAGACGATTATAGTAGATATATTTGAATATACTTCTTGGCACACAAAAGTGATTACTTTGGGTATTTTTCTAAGTTTTGCAAACTTATTCAAAATGAAAAAGGCTTTATGATTTCATCAATTCAGAGTGATCACGGTGGCGAATTTCAAAACCAGAATTCTAAAATTTTTGTGAATCAAATGGATACAACCATAATTTCTCTACTCCAAGAAATCCTCATCAAAATGGAGTAGTAGAAAGAAAAATAGAAATTTACAAGAAATGGCAAGAACCATATTAAACGAACATAGCCTACCCAAATATTTTTGGGCTGAAGTCGTTAATACGACATACTATGTCATGAATAGGGTTCTAATAAAACCATTACTTTCCAAAACTCCTTATGAATTGTGGAACAACAAAAAACTCAATGTTTCATATTTTAAAGTTTTCGGTTGTAAATGTTTTATCTTAAATAAAAAAGATGCCTTAGGAAAGTTTGATGCAAAATCTGATCAAGAGATTTTTCTTAGTTATTCTTCTAGTTCTAAAGTCTTTCATATGTTTAACAAAAGAACTTTGGTTATAGAAGAATCTATTCATGTTATCTTTAATTAAGTTTCTGAATTTAAGAAAAATAAGTTTGATGATGATCGTAATTTTGATGTTTTGAATTTAAATGAACCTTCTCCTTCAACTAGCAACTTGGATGTATCTTCTTCCGAAACATTCTTACCTAAGGAATGAAAGTACATAGATAGATGCTCATCTTAAGGAGCTAATCATATGAGACACATCAAAAGATGATTTATGGATTATCGCAATGCAAGAAGAGTTGAATCAATTTGAGAGAAATGAGGTGTGGAAGTTTGTTTGAGGCCAATGACCATTTAGTTATTGGTACTAAATTGGTCTTTAGAAATAAGCAAGATGAATTTGGTATCGTGGTTAGAAATAAGGCTAGATTAGTGGTCAAGGGTTTCAACCAAGAAGAATATATCGATTATAAAAAAATCTTCGCTCTTGTGGTAAGATTATAAGCCATAAGGATGCTCCTTGTCTATACTAGTAGTAATAATTTTAAGTTATTTCAAATGGATATTAAAAGTACTTTCTTAAATGACTTTATTTCCAAAGAAGTCTATGAGTTGAGAACTCTCTTTTTCGTGTTTAAGTTAACTAAAGCTCTATATGGATTAAAACAAGTCTCAATGGCTTGGTATTAGAGACTTAGCTTCTTTCTTATCAAAAATAATTTCTCTAAAGATAAGATCGATATTACATTGTTTATTAAAAATTTTAAAAATAACTTTCTTGTTGTTCAAATTTATGTTGATGATATTATTTTTGTTTCTACAAATGAATCCTTATGTGAATCATTTCCCAAGAGTATGAGCCAAGAGTTTGAAATGAGTGTAATGGATAAAGTAACTTTCTTTTTAGGCTTACAAATCAAATAATTTAGTGATGGTATTTTTCTTAGTCAAACCAATTATACATTAAAATTACTAAACGATTTAATATGAATAGTTCAAAAGCAATCAATACTCCTATGAGTACTTCAACTAAGTTAGACATAGATAAAAGTGGAGAAAGCTTTGATCAAAAAACTTATACAGGTATGACAGGTAGTTTACTATACCTCGTCGCAATTAGACTGGACATCATGTTTAACGTAGGACTTTGTGTTATATTTTAATCCAATCCTAAGCTATCTCATCTTAAAGTCATTAAAAGAATTCTTAAATATCTTAAAGAACCCCTAATATAGGATTATGATATTCAAAATCTAAAAATTTTGAATTAATTGTCTGATACGGATTTTACTGGATATAGATAAGATAGAAAAAGCACACATTGTCATTATACAAGCAAGTTAGCCAATGACAAGATAGACATAGTTATTGCTAGCATCGAACCCCCACCCCCATGATCTTCACCTTGCCATTATCATGAAACATGCAGAGGGAGTGAGGGTTAGAGGCCATGTGACAGTGCTGAAGTAAGAGGCATGTTTCTTGGCACACAATTGGAGAGTGGTGGCTTTACGGGTTCAATACGACCGGTGGAAGTTGGCCTACAATGCAACAATGATGGGCATTTTGTCATTACCACGGAGATTGTCACTCACCTAGTCGGTCACCGACCACATGTCCTTGTACTGTCATCTCCAATTCAATGCCACATTCAACTGTGTAATCCATCTTTTGGAGGCCTTTACGAAACATTGCCTTTTCATTACTGAGCTCGTTTGGAAAGGAAGAGGCCAACAGTAATTTACACATGCAATTATATTGCACCTCATATTTAGAGAATATTATTGAGGGCAATAGCTCAACGATTTGTTATGAATTGAAATAAGTATTATTGAGAATATTATAATTTTCTTATTGGTATTCATAGGCCCAACTTGTTACGTAAGGATACATCCAACAAAGACCTACCTACGTAAGGAGATAATTAAAGGACCACTAACAATCTTGAAAAGAAAATTGGCAAGCTCTCCTTCCTCTTAATCTTCTAAATAAATCCTAATCTTGGATACAAAAAATCCAAGTAAAATGAAACTAGAAAGATTTGTTTTCAAAAAATTGTGACGAAAAGGATGGATGAAAACAAGAAAAAAATACAAGATGCCCATGCACCATACTTGGGAAATACTAATCGCTGACACCTTATTTTAACTGTCAATGTTGATCGCCACCAACATGGGCTAACATATGCAGGCATGACAGACTGCAGATGCAACTCTGTTTGGCCACGTCCCTGCATAATGAAGTTGGAGCCCAAATAATGACAGCTCTCTGTTTGTGACAACCAGTCGCATAAATTCTTGTCTATTGCGACAGAACACCAAGGCAACTGATCCACCATGTATTACAAATTGAATTCTTCAATCTTCAACCCAAGTGTTTATTAAAGAGTTTCACTTGTCACAGAAACCGATCACAATGTAATTGTGCAAAAAACAATGCATAAACTGCTTGGTGGTAACTCAACAGCACCTGGACTAAGATGCTACAAAAAGATCAACTTTGCAACAGTTGGAAACAATACTGAGCTTAGATGATACCAAGGGAATGATACTAGCATGTGCTTGTTTATATTTGCCTGAAACAACTGCCTCAGCACGGCAAGAACTCAACCCTTCATGGTATTACATAACTTCGTTTCAGCATAACTTTCTCCCTATTAGAACCATAAGAATTTACCAACTCAGTTGCTCAACATGCAGAAAAAAACAAGCTTCTTGTCAAAGCAGCTCACATGTCAAACAAACTACATCTAACCAAAATATCTAATTTGGAATTTTTGTAGTTCCAGTTGGAATACGAGACTGGATGTCCAAAAGAGTATCTACAAAAACAAGCCTACCAGCAAGATACATTTCTAAATCATGCCAATGAGATGAACCTTCCAATCCACAGCAAATGAATTTCTTTACATATCTGAAGCGTGTGCCGCTGAGTGTTGCAGATACAGTCAGATTCTTGAACAATGGATCCTAAAACCTCAACAACATAAGAGATTGGATGGTTACCATGGAACCAGCAATCTTTTTGAACTTGAATTCCCTTACATGCAACCTGAAATTTTGGGCTAGAAAGAATTAGGGCACAAGAAAAGTCGGATACCTGTCAATTTTGCATCCACTTACATCTAAAGAAATCTTTCCAGGTTAAAAGCATGACAATATTATGAGCCCTGCACACCTACCTCAAACCACAAACGATCTACACTATCCTCATCCTTTGTAAACTGACTGACTAAAGCGTTATGCGAAAACTAATGATAAAGCACGATACTTACTTCCATTCCTACTTTGAAACAGACAAATAAAAAACATCAACTCACCACCACATTCAATACTGATTAATATCGACCATATGCATTCCCAAAATCTTCATGCCTTTGATGCTGAAATTCACTATATGCATCATGTGGCCTTGGAGCTGAAAAGTTCTCGCCAGCGTATTGGTATATATTTGTGGAATCCATTGGTAAACCAGACCCAACATATTGCATATTCCTGGCAGACTGATCATACTCTGGTAGAGATGGCTGGTTAAAGACAGTTTGGCATGCTTGTTGCCGTCTTCGGACATCAAGTTGAAGAAATTCTTCCCACTGCTTGATGTGCATACCCCTCATAATAGCCAGCTTCTTCGTGTGATCCTCTCTCAGCTGTCTTACACACTGCATTCACCCCAAGAATGTCTGATGTCAGTTACTTGCAGGTCATTATGTGAAAAGTTTTAGCTCCCATATGATCATCCCATGAAACAGATCTATATCCTGCTGATGAACCTCAAGTATGAAGTGATTAAGAAAGCTACTCCAAAACGATAAAGTGATTATTAGCTGTGGCTGTGTATCTGAAGATTCTAAAAGAAAAATGTAAGAAAGACATATCAATTGTGACATCCAATTGAAGAAATTAATTTCACAACATTGGCTAAGAATCTCATACAACTAATCTTCAAGAGCAGATGCTGAGTTATAGTTACAATTTCAGACAAGAGCAATAGTTGACTGAATTTTATTTCTAGGGAGCAAGAATACAAAAGGCAATATAAAGGAAAAAAGAGAATAAAAACTCTAATCCACCAGCTAATCATTTTGTTGATATTATAGAGACACAGACACGATGCTCATGGTCATAATTACTGCTTGAACTTTTGAAAATTCCATATAGCAGCTGTGGTGTTTCAGGGTAATTATACAGCACATCACCACTGACCACTATATCAAGAAACATCTTTTTACCAATCAAGAGCACCCTCTTTGACCACCACCTCTGCACAACAGATGACACCTCTGCGGTACTTATGAAATACACAACATTGGCATATACAAATGCAGCCAAGCAATAAAATATTGAAATTAGGATTTGTTTTTAGTTTTTTACATTAGTCCTACTTATTCCAAGAACATGTTGCAACCCTTAAAGCAATATATGAATGAGAAACATATGATATTTTTTTTCCCATAGTTTTACTCCTTCAAAGAATACGCCTTATCCATAGCAGACTTCCACATACGATAATTCAAAATGAATGATTTGTCCTAGCCTCATATATGGATGTTGAGATCCTTTGCACTTCATCCTGTTAGAATTTAGTGAGAAGCAAGGATGTAAAATTACGGCATTGCCTAGATTCCATCTTCAAAAAACATGGGTTCACATCGTTAGAAGGGTCAACAGATTGTTATGATCAAATAATTACCACCATATACACAAGCATTGGTGCAAACAGTTCAGAGGTTGTTCACAGAGATAGAGACCGAACATACATAGTTTTAGATACAGTGCAACTGAAACTG
Organism: Musa schizocarpa; assembly: GCA_900464855.2. Classification (NCBI taxonomy): domain Eukaryota; kingdom Viridiplantae; phylum Streptophyta; class Magnoliopsida; order Zingiberales; family Musaceae; genus Musa; species Musa schizocarpa. Next base: position 28,132,757 of record LS990920.1, on the reverse strand, counting down.
GACATTAGGAGAACAACCAGTAACAAGTGCATAATATTCACAAATGAAGTGGAACAAAGCACACACCTCACCAGAAGGAAGAAAATGTTGGCCTGAAGGTCCTGGTTATTTACAGACCAAGATTCACAGGGGCAATCATGCAACTGGGTCAACTAGGAATTGTGAATAAAGACTACAAATAACTATAGTGGCATTGCCAAGGTAAACTAATAACATGAATCTAACCATCCATGAACAATGCAAAATTGAAGCTAAAGGAGCACTCAAGCTCACGTGTTCAGGAGCAATATTTTATTTAATAAATGACAAAAATAAGCAAAGTGCTTAAGTCCCAATGATCTTCTCTTAGAGATTAACATAATGAACACCAAAGTATTTCTGATCAGATGCATAGTTAATAATATAGTTAGCTTGTACCTGACGATGCTTGTAGTTCTCGTCATCCTCTTCTTGATCATGTAACTTTCCCAGTTCCATCAACTCCTTCTTAAATTCCATTTCAAGTTCTTCCAAAGATTGGGGGTAGCTAGGAAAGTTAACCTTACACTCAGAGTGGGAATCTGATCTCAATCTTGCAACATCCCAGTTGTTATCATGCATTCCAGTATAATGATCGTGTCCATCATATGATTTATATGCATTGCGACCAAATGCTGTGCGGAGAGGAGATTTTGAACGAGTTGCATGGCCTTTTCCTCCGTCATTAGCATAAGCTTCATGAAATGAAGAACATGTAAACGAATTTGGACTCCCAAATCAGATGTCTAAGGTAAATTGATATTTTAATTAGGGAATACATTATGTATAGAGAAGGAACAACACTAGAAAGATGCAGCAATTACAAGCAAGTCAAACCAAAAAAGTCTGGTTATTCTTTCAGTATACCTATTTGCATTCAATAAATCAGTCTGACCCAGAACCACGCAGAAAATCACTTCATAATCGAACACATAAATCTTGAACTTACCTCTTGCTGCAAAAGGACAAATAGAAAATCACTTCATAGTAGACCAAATAGGATAAATGTTATATATAATCATCAGACTTAAAAGATAACTAGCACAGAGAACATTATAAACACTTTCAAGTTCCACAACTCATCAATTGACAGCAGAAGTTTCATTTAACATCCTACCTCGTGGAGAACCCCTAGACATTCTACTCGACTCTTGACGAACATGATTGTCAGCAGGCCTTTCCTGATTGAAGCCCCTGCTTGGGAGGCGTGATGTGTTTCTTGGACTAGAATGAGACCTCTGAGATTCAGAACGCCTTAAATGAGAACCCTTGGGACTTCCATCAGGAGATCTAGAGTCATTTCTGTTTGAACTACTAGGGCTTCTCTTTCTATCCTTTCCATCCTGAATCACTTTATGGACAGCATCTACACCCTTTGTCAAAACTAATCTATCTTTTCCACTGACAATCAGAAATTTCTCATCCATTTTTATCTTACATCCAACATCCTTCTCGATTTGATTTATCACCTTCTCAGAAAAAAGGGCTCTCACATTCTTGTCTCTTGCTGGAACTCTTTCGAAAAAATCTGCAGATTTACGATTTGCTCCAAGAGTAGATGGACATCCCTACAACAGACAAAACAGACAAGCAGAGGGTTTAGGGGAGGATATACAAAATAATGTGAAGGTGATAGCAGGCTCCGACTCTAAAATATGAAAAGCACATGCACCAGGCAATGGTCTCTCAACCTTATGAAGCTGTACCACCACATGCAAAATAATTGAAAGTTCCAATCACAAAGTTTAATATCCATCAGACACCACAAAAATTTGTCATTTTTATGGGATAATAAAAAAAATGAATTTCTAACAACATGCCCACAGAAAAAGAAAGCTCCTATGTTTTCCTTTCACCAAATCATACAATCTGAACCGGTCCCAAACATTTATTTCCTTTATTGCTATTCTAATGAGAAAAATACACTTAGTAAAAGAGCTAACACAGAGAAGTACCTCTTTTCTTTACCATAGTCATGTTATATATGTTAGCTCAATTAGTTCTCATAACATTCTGCCCCGTAAAAGTGACGATACAATACTATAAAGATGTTGCAATAAGCCAGCGAGCTACAGTTATCTAGCGACTGTTTCAACAGAGAATCCAAAAATGTATTTGGCTGTTTTTCAAAAAGATTTCTTGTTTTTTTCATAGCATATTCCAGTGAACTCAATCTGCAAACTAAGCGAAGAATTAAAAGACAAAAAGAGAAAACTTATAAGACAAGAAAGCAGTTTCATTCCTTACAGCCTTATGGTGCACTGCAAATGCTTCGAAGGGCAAGTGTGCATAATACCTGGGTGAAATGTCCCGACTCTCTGCAAATCTTGCATATCATCTCTTCTTCTTTTCTTTTCTTCCAGTTCCTTTCAGTCGCCTTGGCTTTAGCCTCCCACACCTTGGCCTCTCTACTCGTGAAATCGGTTGGTACAGCGTTAGGATCTCGAGGCTCATCTTCCTCATCAGACTGACTACCAGAAAGCAGCCTCTTGCTTGTATCTCCTTTTGGGGTGGTAGTCTCAGCTGATTGCAGAGGACCAGTATATTCCTTTCCATAAATTTCGTTAAAGAGTTCATCGTCAATATCAGGGCTCGGTTGTCTAGCCATTTCGACAAGACAGCAAACTATGCCTGCATCCCAAACAACTGAAATTAAATTTAAAATTAACAAAAGCCACTTATCACCTTTAGAAGTTGTTCAGTTTGATGATGGACCTATATGACTATTTCATTCTCACAACAACGAAGGGAACCTCGAGAAATTGACAAACTATGGTAGAGAAAATACTTTACATAACAAATATAATAAAATAAGAGACTATATTTTAAAAATTAATAATAAAAAAATGTGTTCTTTCCTTAAGCTTTTAAATATCAAGCGCATTACACATAACACAAACAGTACAGATTGCTGGGACTTCAATTCGAACATACGCTTCCATCTCACCAATCAAAGTCTAGCATGTTTATGAGCAGTAAGCACTGTCAATATTAAGATTTTAAGATATCAGAAAATCATCCAGCATCAAAGGTAACAACCGCGGCACAATATTTTCTTTCGGGGTAATCTGGCAAATGCAGATATTAAAAAAGCAAGTTAAAACATAAAAAAAGAGGTTTTCTTGAACAACCATATTAAGCTTGGGCATGAGTGGACAGATTGGTAACTGTGGAGCTATTGATAGGTCACGAAACGGTGCAGACTATCTTTCAAACATCTGAATGGGAATAGTGTTTGATGACAAGAGAAACCCAAAAAGAAGATTTTGACACATAAACTCCAACATATCATCTTTCACGATAGGTTTCATCAACAACAAAGCTCCAGAGGTGCTCCTCCAGGTAAAGTCACGAGAACTTGAATAACAAAGAGAGAGAACAACATCGATAGAAAAATGAGATCCAAATAGAAAGAGACGGGCAAAAGGGAAGCGAATCGAACTGACCTTATCCTTTGGAGGACAAGCGAGTCAACTCTCCAAACCGCGAGCTCGGCAACCTGATTCCCGGTCGCTGAAATGAAGGGGGAGAAGAGACAAATCGAAAACCCTAGGCCTTGGGGCTTCTCCCTGCCCTTCTAGCGGTCATCTTAAAAAGATCCGTATCGGTAGACTTCGGATAGAATGGACTGATCGTAACCGTCCATTTCGTCAATGGACGGTCAAGATCTTTCTTACGGATTGGTCATTCAGAGACATTATTGCGATCCAATAAGCCCGGCCTGTTAGTGAAATGGAGGCCCGGTCGGTCTACACATATAAATCAATGGTATTTTCGCAAATAAGGTGAAGTGACTCCACTCCCACTACGTATCTATATATATTTTATATGTATATTAGCTCCTACATGACCTAATTATTTATTTGATAACGTATAATTAAAACCTTTCTTTACTAACGGAAGGGTTGATAGATAGATTAATCATGGAGATAAGTTGTACCTGTAGTGATGAGAATGTTAGGGGATCTCGGTCCTAATCACATGCATGTATCTGCTGAATAATCACATGCTTTTTAAGAATCAAATGCTCGAGGAAGCTTCACATGTTCTTCTTCCTTTCTCATCTAATTTGAATCTTATTATTATGATGCTTATTGCTAAATCCAACACTGGTACCGATTCTATAAAAATAAAATAAAATAAAATAAAATAAAAATAAACTTATATTATCAATTCATTCGTCAGTTATACGAGCACTCAAAATATATTTAAATATAAATTTTGGTGTAGTCGGTTATCACGTTAGTCTTACGCAATAAAAGGACCCCAGTTCGCTCGCATATGCCGTTTTCGTTAATAATCTTAATCACTCACATAAATAGAAGGATTAATGTACATCTTTCTCTTACAACATTTTCCTACATTAATAGATATTATGAGTTTATGACGTACGTTTCTTTTTTCTTTTTTTTATTTTTACTTCCTTAGTGCATAATCCTCCTCTATACAAATTGTTTGATATGTCTTGTATATACATTAACTTATTAATTTTTTATTTTATATGTTTTAATATCCATTAAAATATTTTTTTATTATGAGTTTATGACATTTCTTTTTTTCTTTGACATTCCTTAGTGCATAATTCTCCTTATACCAATTGTTTCATGTGTCTTGTACATACATTAACATATTAATTTTTATTTTATATGTTTTAAAATACAATAACGCGGCCATTTATGGACCTAGTATGTCAATTGTATAGTTGAATTTTAAATGTCTTCCTTGGTTTGTTTTCTTTGGGTTTCTTGAATATATACTAATATGCAACCTTGTTCCACGTGGACATATGTAAATTATTATGTTTGATGTTAAAGTCTTCCTAGTATTGCTCTTAACATCAAATTTTATTCTCTCCGTATAAACTCGTAAAGCCTACCGCCGGATGACAAACTTTTCCTAGTTTATAATTTTAATTGTTGTTTTCCGGACCCATCAAAAACCATCAATGTTTAGAGTCAACACCCAACTAGATAATATGTTTTCTTTCTTCAACGACATAAAAAGTATAAAATATTGATCGCCTTAATAAGGTAAGCTGAACTTTTGTTGTGTGGTTTTTGAGAATTGCTTACGTTCATGCACAGAGGAAACAACATTTATGTTACGTGATATATATATATATATATATATATATATATATATATATATATATATATATATATATATAACGAATGATTTATCAATAAATTTAAATTGATCTTTAAATATTCTAGTACATTAGTTGTATACTGTAATAAAGTCTAAATATTATCAATAATTATTATACATATATATTTATTTATTTATTTATTTATTTACATATATATATATAATCAATAAAGTTTAAATATACATATATATATATATGTATAATCAATAAAGTCTAAATATTATCAATAATTACATGTATATATATATTTACCTATATGGATATAATCAATAATTATATATATATATATATATATATATATTTACATATATATATAATCGTTTTCGTCGAGGCTACGTCGCCTCTTTTCTGCCCGCATAGATGAGAACATTTACTAAAAACTTAAAATATTAATATTATTTTATTTTATTACAATGATGCTTCCTTTATTATATTTTGATAGATGTTCTTATATTTTCTAAATTAAATTATTATAAATGATGAGCATATGTAATTTTCATGGAGTGTGCTAAACTTTTATCAAACTAGTTAAAGGGATCACATATTTAACTACAAAAAGTTATATGAAACAAATAATTGAGATAAATGATTGAAAAAGATTTTAAAAACTTGATTTTATGATAATTATTGATAATATTTAGATTTTATTATAATATACAACTAATATACTAATATTTGAATATCAATTTAAATTTGCTAACAAGTCATTGGTTAACATATTCATGAAAAAATTGATTGAAATTCAATATGATAGTATTTGATGAATTCATTATCATATCCTCAATATAGTTAATAAAACTGTAAGCTCGAGAATATTGAGCATGAATGTTAGTTGAGTCATTTCTCATACATTTTATTCTTAATTATATTTTTCTTAATTTAGCTCATTTAAAATTCACTATAATAAAATTATGAATAAGTAAAACTTAAATGAGTCGACTAGCATATATGTTTGAAAAGAATTAAGATAACAAAAAAAAACTCATAAGATTTTGAGTACTACTCAGGGATTATGTAACAATAAAAAAACTTGAAACATAAATCACTTAAGTTTATAAATACTATTTAAACTCATAAAAAAAAAATCTTTTACAATAAAGTTCTACTTTCATGACAAGAAAGACAACACGAAGGACTATAGAGTTTGGGTTTGAAATAGAAAGATATTAATTTGACCTTTGTATATTTCGAATCAAACGTTATAGAAATCAATTTTTAATACTTGATAGATTGATACTAACACTTCAACTTATATTACTAATAATAGATATTCGTTTAATTATGAAAACCAAAAGAGAATGTTATATTCATCATTATAGGAAATCATCTTAAAACGAAAATGATAATATGTTATATTCATCATTATAAATAGATTTATTTTTCTTTCAATAAAGGTAAACTCATTATGATTCAATAAAAGTTAATTTTTTCTATATGATGGCTTATACAGAATTAAATTAATATGAATCTTAAGTTTACAATGATCATATAATCAAATATTATAAGAAAAAAAAATTTATAAACTCGTTGGGATTATATATATTTGCATTTACAAGTCATTCTATGTTTTCTCTTTTAATAGAAAGAGATAATTTATCACCTTTATAAATTACTTGTAGAGATATAACTATATATATCGAATTGATATAAGGTCTCAGACAATTAACACATTTAGGTGTATATAAATGAAGTCGAGAGATAATTAGATAGAAAAGTTAAAATTATCAAATCTAATAGGAGTGATAAATTTTATGATAATTATAAAGAACTTGATTATAATTTTAGTCCTTTCACTATATTCCTAAAAAAGAAATTTATTTATGCTAAGTATGATTCACTACATGTGTCATAGTAGAATAAGATTACTGAAGGTGAAATTGTACTTGAATCAATGTAAGAAGAAGCTTTGAGGACTATTATATATATCTTGAACAAGGTTTATAATAAGTCAATTACATTAACTCTTTTAAATTATGGATCAGTAGAAAACTCAACTTAAGATATTTATATATTTAGGATTGTCCTACGGATCTTTAAATCACATGAAAAAAAATTAGGTTTAGGAATTATTCTTGATATTTTATTGGTTATCAAAAAAAATTCAAATGAGTATTGATTTTATTATTCTAATCATAGTACTAGAAAAGTTGAAAAATAGCAAAATCAGTAAAAGTGAAAATCTTAAAATTTAATCTTGATATTGAAGAGATACAGGTTGATACTCCATTTTATATTCGAAATATTATTGTTTATCAAATCACTAAATGATTTGACAAAGGTGAACAACAAAATAATATTAGTGAACTCCCACATAATATTGATATTACTGTTGATGAACTTGTAGAATAATCACAATCGACATGTCTGAGAAAATCTCAAAAGGAAAAAAAAAACTTATTATTTTTGTTGATTATGTGGTATATTTATAAGAATCAAATTATGATATAAGAATTAAATAGATCACTCATTATTTTCATAAGTTATGAAAAATAGTAATTCTGTAAAATTATGCAATAAAGAATAATTAAAATTAATAGACTAAAATGATGTTTAAGAACTCATCGAATTATCCTAACAATTGTAAAAGAGTTTGTTATATAAACATGACTTAAAAGAGCAATATCGAATGATATAACATTTAGACTTATGGTTAAAGGTTTTGTAAAAAAAAAAATACATCTATCATAACAAGATATCTCTTTAAATAAACTTGTTAAGAATCGTCATGATATTAATGGCTCATTATGATGTTACATTATATAGATATAAAAATAAGTTTTCTGAATAGGGATCTAGATTTATATGGATTAACCTAAATGATTTATAGAGAAAATGGAAGAAATATAAAATTTAGTATGCAAAATTAGAAAATCCATTTATATCTAAGCCTCTAGACAATGATATATAAAGTTTCTTAATATTATTACCTTCTTCAGAATTAAAACAATTTTATTGATTAGTATTTATATTTGAAGATCAATTGAAAGTTTATTATATTTGTCTTATATATAGATAATATTTTATTTGCGAGCAGTGATTTTGGATTATTATACAGAACTAAGAAATTTTCTACTAAGAATTTTAAAATAATTGATATGAATGAAGCATCTTATATTTTTGGCATTAAGATATTTAAATATAGATCTCAATGATTACTAGAACTATCAGTATATTAATCAAGTTTTTGAGATATTTAGTATACAATTTTATTCAAAAAATAATAAATATAAAAATTTTAATCAAAATAATTTTTTAAATTATTTAAAAAAAATTAAATAAAAAAATATTTTTTTTTATATGCGTCGTTGGAAGTAATAAATTATGAAATGAAATATAATTACAAAGTGCATGTAGATAGTGAACTTTGATAGCTATTTATACACATTTAGTAGAGAGGATTTTCCTCAATTGCTTAGAGATTTCCTTGTGCAGTTGAGGAAATCTTATCTGCTATCATGCCCTCGTAAGATTGAGCTTTTATCAAGGATGTCGATCTTGGATCGATGCAATGAAAATAGTTTATGGGCGAGAAGCTTTGTGAGTGAGTCTACTAGTTGATCAGTCGTATGTATGTGAGAAATACGTAATTGATGTCTGACAACTTGATCTCGCACGAAGTGGAAGTCGATGATAATGTGTTTTATGCGGGAATGGAACACTGGATTGGCACATAAGTAGATAGCTCCAATATTATCACAATATATTGTAGCAATAACTATGGAGTTGACATTGAGTTCCTTGAGCAAATTTATGACCCAATTGAGTTCAGCAATGGCAGTAGCGATGACACGATATTCAGCTTTAGTTGTAGATTGTGTGATTGTCTTTTATTCTTTAGAACTCCAACTGATTGGAATAGCTCTAAGGAAGACAATATACTATGACGTGGATATTCTATCATCAAAGTTCCCTGCCCAATCAGCATCAACAAAGGCATGGAGATGGAGTGAAGCATTTTTACGAAGAAAAATGCCATGATTAAGAGTACCTTTAAGATATCACAAAATTCGTTTGATCGCAGACCAATACATAGTAGATGGTCGATGCATGATTTACGATAATTTATTAACTGCAAATAAGATATCTGGACGGGTAAGAGCCAAGTATTGTAAGGAGCCAAGGACTTATCGGTATTGAGTCGAATATGTAGCAGGGCTTCCATTACATAATTTGAGTGATTCACTAGTAGAGAGAGGAGTTGTAACCACTTTTACATCCTGCATGTTTGTCTTTAATAATAAATCTTGAATATACTTTCTTTGTGATAGGAAGAGACCTGAAGATGTAAATGTTGCTTCCACTCCCAGAAAGTAGCTCAAAGAGTCTCTAAAAGATCATTATCTGTGACAATAATATCATCCACATACACCAGAAGATATATTGTGCTTCCATTGTGTTGGCATATGAATAATTAGATATCAGACTTAGAATTAATGAAGCTAATTAAGGTAAAAAACAAGCCAAGTTTAGTATACCAAGCCCTTGGAGCTTGACGAAGGCCATAATAGCTTTTTGTAGTTTACAGACATGCCTCGGATACTGAGGATGAACGAAACCATAAGATTGCTACATAAAGATATCTTCAGTCAGAAAGCCCTATAAAAAGGCAATTTTAACATCCAGTTATCGTATGTGCCGGCCTTTTGAGATGGTCAAACTTAGGATAAGATGGATTATTGTGGGTTTAACAATGGGACTAAATGTCTTTGTGAAGTCGACACTAGGTAGTTGATGAAACTCTTTGGCTACTAGATGTGTTTTATATCTGACAACAGATTCGTCCAAGTTCTGCTTAATTTGAAAGACCCATTTACACCTTATGATATTTTGTATGTGATGAAAGGGTATTAAGGTCTATGTAGAGTTATAGAAAAGAACATTATATTCTTCACACATGGCTTTATGCTAGTGAGGAGATTTTTGAGCTGAAGTGATTATAGTAGGTTCACTAGCCTCGGTGGAGGAATTTGTTATAGCATATAGGTCAAGAACTTGATGTGATTTGAAAATACCACTTTTGGAGTGTGTTGTCATTGGATGTCTAGGGGCGATGGAAGTGGTAGATTGTGTTGTTGGTATAGCTGAGGGTGACTCATTGTCATGGGTCGGGCCAATCGTCGGCACGTCAATGTCACTAGGTCTAGGAGAAGATAAAGCTAATGGTAATATTGTCGAGGGTATTACTTCATTAATAGGGGAAACTTGTGAGGAAGAGAGTGGAGAAATAATAGAGGGAGTGAGAAGCTATTGAACTGGAGTAATAGTAGTGTGCGGATCTTAAGGGTAAGGATTGGACGGTGTCATGGGAGGTTCGTGTGACGAGATCGGAGGGATACTCCAGTGATATATGTTTATCGAAGTAGCTTGCAGAGTATGATGGTTTTGAAAAGGAAAGATAGACTCCTCAAAATTAACGTGATGTGATATAAATGCTTTTTTAGTTTGGGGTTCATAGCATCGAAAAGCATTATGTTCAAGAGAGTAACCTATAAAAGTGCAAAACATAGATTGTGGTGTTAGTTTATGTGAGGCACAGGGACAGAGCCATGGATAACATAAACAGTCAAAAATTTTGAGTTTATGAAGGTTTGGAAGTTTAAGGAATAGTTTTTCAAATGATGACCGGTATTGTAAGACTAGAGTGAGCATATGATTCATGAGATAGACTACAGGCTGACCAAAAAATTGGTGGCATAGATGCTTGATGTAGAAGTGAGAGACCGGTTTCAACTATATGCCGATGTTTGTGTTCGATAAAGCCAACAAATTAGGGAGTATGTAGGAGTGACTTAAGGTGTTGTATACCACAAGCGGAGAGATGGGATGTGAGGGCTTGATATTCGCCTCTGCCATCAAAGTAAATTATTCTAGTGGAAGATTGAAAATAATTCTCGACCAACTTTCTAAAGTTGGTAAATACTGTAGAAACATCAAATTTATGATGGAGAGGATATAACCATGTATACTTAGTGAAATAGTCTACAAAAATGACATAAAAACAAAACTTGTCAAAAAAAGAAATTGGGGCAGGGCCCAAATGTTTGTATAAATAATTTCAAATTGTTTAGAACAAGATATAGAGGATGTCTCAAAAGGCAATCTATAACTTTTATTGCAAAGACAAGCATCGTAATGAGTGATAATGCTATTGATTTTAAAGATAGGAATATAATAACGAGAAAGTAATTTTTACTGGATAAAAGATGAGGGATGACTAAGACGATGATGACATACATCAACTGGAGCTGCGACTAAAGAGTGAACAGTAGGCCGGGTAATTTGTGAAGTGGATGACCACTCATAAATGTTGTCTTTGTTATGACCCTTGACTAAAGATGCCCCATGCTCAAATCCTTAATAAGAAAAGAGTACAAAAATGAGGTTTTGTTTAATGTTAAGTGCACATAGAACATCATCGAGTATAAAAGTTGTGGTAAGTGAACTAAGCATCGAGGAACCAGAATGAGTAATAGAAATTCTTTTATAATATCTTCATTTCCGCCATAGTTATTGTGGATGAACAAGTTTTGAAGATCAGAAATGATGTGATGAGAGGCACCAGAATTCACAATCAAATTAGGTTGGCTAGTAGTCGGAGTAGACATAAAATTCGCTTGAGGCTACCGTGATGGAGCAAGGAGTCTAGGGTGAAACCAATAGACTTTCATAGAGTGTTCGACTTTATCACACAATTGGTAAATAACTCTTTGGTGGTCAGGACACCACGACTGATGATTATGGAAGTTGCCACCTTGATAGGGATGAGGGGGGGTTTGGTTTAGGACCCATAGGGTTAGAAGGCAACTTAGCTAGACCTTTGTTGATGTGCTTATTGTACTGGTTGCTCTTCCTCTTAGATTTTTGACTGACCTGAGCTATAATAGGTGATCCGGGTAACCAATCATCATGCTTCAAGTACGTCTCATAGTTTGTCAACTTATCATAGAGTCCTTCGAATGATATTAGTGAGTCACGTGCCCGAAGTGCTATTGTCAGTTCTTTGTACTCACCTCATAGGTCATTGAGGGTATGGATTAGGACTTCTACATCAGAATGACCTATCAAAGCCAAGTCATCGATGATAAATTTGATTTTTTCAGATAATCAGCTATAGTACTTCCCTCTTATTTCGTTTTCATCAGATTAAAGAGAAGTCCAAGCATGCAAGTACGCGAGCGATTTGACAAGATGGTTTGCAACTTGTACTAAGCTTCTACAGCAATCGTACATGAAGATATCAGTGGGGCAATAGATCCAGCAACTGAGGCTTGAATAGCTTGGAGGATGAGGCGATCTTGACGAAACCATAGTTTGTGGGTTGGATTTGGCACTGAATTGAGTTTTCCTAGGATATTGACTATTGTAGGTGGACACTGGAGAGAGTCATCAACATAGCCTAGGAGATCATATCTAAATAGAAGATTAGAGAGTTGTGCATGTCAAGATGTGTAGTTGCCGCCTTTGGATAATTTGAAAGAAATAAATGCGCAGCATTGATAGTGATAAGACTTGTAGATTGAGAAGTGCTATGGTTCCCTGCATGGATAATAAATGAGATATATATATATATATATATATATATATATATATATATATATATATATATATATATATAAATAAAAGGGAGTTGTCGGTTGTAGAGGGGTCATTACAGTCGGAGGCTAAGTTGCTACAGTATTATAAGATATGCTGGAAGATGGTAAAACTCTCTGCAATGCTGAAGAGATCACTGGTGCACCGGTGAGGAGCACTGCTTCTTCCAAAGGTACGATTGCACCAGTGTGTGAGAGAGTTGCAGTAGTGTTAGCAGCGCTGGAGAGAGCTATAGCGATGCTGGAGAAGGTTGCAGTGCAGCAATTTCTATAGCGATGCAGAAGAGATTTCTGCAGCGATGCAGGAGAGATTTCTGCAGCAATGCTAGAGAAATCTGCAGTGTTGGAGAGAGCTACAACGATGCTGGAGAAGGCTACAGCGATGCTGGAGAGAGTTGCAGCGATTTCTGCAGCGATGTAGGAGACATTTCTGCAGCAATGCTGGAGAAATCTGCAGTGTTGGAGAGAGTTGCAGCGATTTCTGCAGCGATGCAGGAGAGATTTCTGCAGCGATGCTGGAGAAATCTGCAGTGTTGGAGATAGTTGCAGTAATGCTTATGGCAGTTGACGGCAAGGCAGCGATTCGTAATAGGCGACAACGGTTGTGATCGGTGCAGATCACAGCTTGCAGCCGAGTTTGGTGGCCGGAAGGGCGGCGGAGTTTTCAGTGGAAGACTTCGGTTGGCAAGGGAGTAGCAGTCGGCGGTAGAAACAGAGGCTGCGACTGTGCTTCCTTTAGGAGCGTTGCCCATGGAATAAGTGTCGATGCAGTGGGCGTAGCGACTGAGAGGGGTTGCAGGAAGAGCAGTTCTATTCTGTTGTGAGAAGGCCTCCTTTAGGAATCTTGTATTTGTCGTACGATGGTTTCTCCTTGACAAGTCTTCACTTGGGCATTTGCAAGCAAGCAATGAGATCTATGTTGCCACTATTGTTGTTGTTGATGCTGCTACAAGCAACAATGACTGCATCGGCGTCGGCACCACTGTCGTCTCAATCTCTACTGCTGCGGCAGGTGCGATTTGATACTAGTAGCCGCAAGTGCTGTGGTAGGCTGCAGCGAATGGCTGCGACAGTGGGTGCAATCAAGTATTGTTTGAGATGAAGCTGTTGTGGTGCGATTGAGGGGCGGAGACGTTGTCGCATGGAGGGATGGTCTAGCGGCCGCGACTGCGGCTACAACCCAAGGGGAGGCAGTGGACTCCGACCAAGAAGCGGTTGCGGGGCTGCGACAGGAGGTGACCGCTAGAGTGAGGATGACCGTGAAGAAGTGGTCGTCGCTCCATCGGTCTGCAGGAACCAACGTAGAGAGGAAGAAGCATATGCGCCACAGAGAGGAAGAATACACCTTTGTTGCTTTAGATTAATGTTGCTCGAGGTCCGCTGAGGCAGAGGAAATGACAGGCGGTCGCCGGCTCAGGTAGGAGAACACGGGTAGCAGTGAATTAAGCAATAGTGATTCGGTGGTGATGGTAGAGCCTCAACGGAATCAGATCTGGAGATCGGATCAGTAGTATTGCATGGAGGTGGTTTGCTGTTGCTAGGGAGGTGGTGAGGGAAGAACCACAGCAATGTCGGTGCGGGAAGAAGCACCCCCTCCGCTGACGAGGTTATGAGGTGTCGGACAGCGAGAAGAGAGCTTGCTTTGATACCATGATAAATTATGAAATGAAATATTGTAGATAGTGAACTTGGATAGCTATTTATACACATTTAGCATAAAGAATTTTCCTCAACTGCTCAGTGATTTTCTCGTGTTGTTGAGGAAATCTTATCTGCTATTAGGAAGTCTATTATGTACTTAAGCCTGTGCGATATCAGTTTGCAGTTAAAATGCTGGGTAGATATTAAAGTTACATAAGAATGAAAACTCTAAGAGATTACAAAGAAAATAATAAGATATTTGGAAGGAACGAAGAATTATATGCTTACATATATGAAATTAGATTATTGAAATGATGGTATTATTAAGATATTGATTTTGTAAATTACCTCGATAATAAGAAGTCCATTTTATGATTTATATCTATATTAGTTTGAGGAGCAATTTATAGAAAAAAAAATAAAGGTATATATTATTACATTATTAACAATAGAAGTTGATTTTGTGATATACTTTAGGGCCACTAATCAAGCTTTATGACTGTAAAATTTATCTTAGAATTTAGTGTGATCGAATTCAATTATCAAGTTATTGAAGATATTTTATGATATATTATAGTAGTTTTTTTCTTTTAGAAAAAAAAATACTATTGCAGCTTTATGCATTATGGTATAAAGTACATGATGGTCAAAGAAGAAGAGTCTTAGTACTTACAACAACATAAAATATTTAAGAAAACATGTTCTTATGATTGGGTTTATGAGCAACCCATAAAAGATATGGTGATGCTTGTTTTAGTAAACATTATAATTGACATTCTTATTTACATAATTAGAGTTATTTATTTTTGTTTTCTTATTCATATTTATGTAGGTACATATTATGATTGAATATGTTAATAGGATTATCTTGACAAAAAATTATAATGATCATTTTAGACAACATTAGAAAGGACTAACAGTGTTGAGATTACTAGAATGAAATATGACATTAATAACATAATATTTATTAAACTTGTTGACCTATTTTATAAAATTCGTACTCACATGTAAAATATATATATTTTAATTTTAGAATCTAATTAAATACAATTATTTTAAATAAAATTTTATTTTATTTATTTTGATTTTAAGTTTCTTTTATATCTTACTAATTAATGACCAAGTGAGAGAATATTAGATTATGTGACTTTATCTAATTAGGTAAGATATATTGTGGATATGATTAGATTCTAATTATGGTTATTGACTAATAGAAATGAAGTATAAATTGTTGGGAAATCCTTGGGGGCGACATCATATGCGCAGCGGAAGAACAAGAAAAACAAAATCCCAGATTCCCAAAGATATGTTCGTCGTCGTGCGAAGATTGGTACGTAAAAAATCCACGAAACATGAAACTACGTATAGAGCAGATTGTGTTTACCTAGAGAGATCGTATATCCCTGTTTCCTTGCAGATCCTTAGGAGAGGGTGAAGGAGGTCAAGCGTCCTCCTCTCTAGCGGTGATCCACACAGCAAGGTTACGACGAAGCTCCTCAAAACTCCAGACCTACTCTGAGGTGGAGATGGAGAGGAGAATAGGAAAAGGCAAACAAAAGCTCTCTAGCCCATAGGGCTCTGAATCCCTCCTATTTATAGAGGTCCCCTGTCATACCCTAATGGGTCCTCCCCTAGTGGGTATTGGATCTGCATCCAATAAGACAAGGGCTCCGTCGGATATCTCATATCCGAACCTCTATTCATCGCAATGCCTACCATATGTGTGTGACCCTCTAGGCCCAATATCGAGCTGGCCGTGAGTCATACATGTCAGAACTCCTAACTCAGTGAATTATTATCTCTGTAATAATTCACTCGACTCATCGACTACGGACGTACTAGGTCACTACGCCGTAGTCCCTAGACGATACAGGGGAATCCAATCCATTGGACCTGTCTATCCTCAGTTACCGTGTACCGATAGTCCTTCATCCATCTAATATACCAGAGACCGTATATCGAGCATGGTGTTGTCAGACCCACACGATTTCTTCTTGAGTCTCGCTCTAATCGGATTCTCCCAGAGAACTCTTTCTCTCTCAACCCGAATGACCCTGGTCATGGATTTGTCTAAGCAAGAACACATGGGATATTCCTCTCATGACGCTCAGAGTGGATGATCCTCTATCGACACTCAATAGTCCTCGTAAGGTCGACTACCACTCCAAATGACCAGCTGTACTAGATCTGGGATAACCAAACCTATAAGTCTGGTATCAAAGAGTGGAGCACTCATACAGGACATCCTTGGTGTCTCAAGTCTAAGGACCAGATACACCACTAGGACTACGGAATCGCTGTCTGATAATAAGGCATCATCAACCATCCAACATTCCGTAAACGGATCAATCAGTGAACTCATTCTCCAATGAGCACCTGTACTGTATCCCTAGTGTCCCTACACAAGCAGCTATTAGACCAGCTGCATTCATCATATGGACGGATATACAGTACACTAGTCTGTCTGGTTATCACGATATCCCTCTTGAGTAACCTATGATCGGGATTATTTAGGATATGTGTTTAAAGGTAAATCGATCTCACTATCGTGATCTCATCACGATCCGATTCCCATTGCACAAATCCAAGGATATCACAATATATGTATACATTTATATAAAGTGATATATGTCAAAATATAATAAGCAAAAAGATTCTATATTAAGTCATATGTGCCATCACTCACGTGATTGGCTTGCTCGGCACCTATGACTAGCAATCTCCCACTTGACCTAAAGCCAATCACCTATGTGTCTGATCCTCATTAGACCCCTGTGACACTCAAAACAAATCTGAGACAACGACTTTGTTAGTGGATCTGCAATGTTATCTTCGGATAGAACTCTTTCCACTACTACATCTCCTCGGGTCACGATCTCTCTGATAAGGTGGAACCTCCTCAGAACATGCTTAGATTTCTGATGAGACCTAGGTTCCTTTGCTTGAGCAATCGCCCCGTTGTTGTTGCAATATAGGGAGATCGGCTCTTCGCTACCCGGCACGACTCCCAAATCTGTGATGAACTTCTTCACCCAAACTCCCTCCTTTGCTGCATCTATTGCAGCAATGTACTCCGCCTCAGTGGTCGAGTCAACAGAGGTATCTTGCTCGGAACTCTTCCAGCACACTGCTCCTCCATTCAAGATGTACACATACCCTGAATTTGACTTGCTATCATCGACATCAGACTGAAAACTTGAGTTAGTGTAGCCTTCAACCTTAAGGCTATTACCTCCATATACTTGTAAAAGATCTTTAGTCATTCTCAAGTACTTAAGGATACACTTTACTGCATTCCAGTGCTCCAAGCCTGGATCCGCCTGATACCTACTCGTGACACTCAGAGCATGCACTATATCAGGCCTAGTACATAGCATGACATACATGATAGACCCTATTGCTGAGGCATAAGTTATCATATCCATGTTCGCCCTTTCTTCTGGAGTCTTTGGGGACATACTCGTAGAAAGCGATATTCAATGTCTCATCGGTATGAGACCTCTCTTGGAATTTTCCATGCCAAACCTTTTGACAATGGTTTCTATGTACCTGGACTGGGACAAGCCAAGCATCCTCTTGGATCTATCTCTATAGATTCTAATCCCGAAAATATAGGATGCTTCCCCTAAGTCCTTCATGGAGAAGTGTCTAGATAACCAAGCCTTTACCGTGGATAGCATTCCTACGTCATTCCTGCTAGTCATAGGTGCCCAACAAGCCAATCACGTGAGTGATGACACGTGTGACTTAATAAAGAATCTTTTTGCTTATTATATTTTGGCATATACCACTTTATAACTATTGCATAAATGCATACATATATTGTGATGTCCTTGGATTTGTGCAATGAGAATTAGATCATGATGAGATCACGATAGTGATATCGATTCACCTTTAAACACATATCCTAAATAATCTCGGTCATAGGTTACTCGAGAGGGATATCGTGATAACCGGACATACTAGTATGCTGTATACCCATCCATATGATGGATGCAGCTGGTCTCATAGCTGCTTGTGTAGGGACACTAGGGATACAGTACTGGCGCTCATTGGAGAATGAGTTCACTGATTGATCCGCTTACGGAATGCTGGATGGTTGATGATGCCTTATTGTCAGACAACGATTCCGTAGTCCTAGTGGTGTATCTGGTCCTTAGACTTGAGACACCAAGGATGTCCTGTATGAGTGCTCCATTATTTGATACCAGACTTATAGGTTTGGTTGTCCCAGATCTAGTACAGCTGGTCATTTGGAGTGGTAGTCGACCTTACGAGGACTATTGAGTGTCGATAGAGGATCATCCACTCTGAGCGTCATGAGAGGAATATCCCATGTGTTCTTGCTTAGACAAATCCATGACCAGGGTCATTCGGGTTGAGAGAGAAAGAGTTCTCTGGGAGAATCCGATTAGAGCGAGACTCAAGAAGAAATCGTGTGGGTCTGACAACACCATGCTCGATATACGGTCTCTGGTATATTAGATGGATGAAGGACTATCGGTACACGGTAACTGAGGATAGACAGGTCCAATGGATTGGATTCCCCTGTATCGTCTAGGGACTACGGCGTAGTGACCTAGTACGTCCGTAGTCGATGAGTCGAGTGAATTATTACAGAGATAATAATAATTCACTGAGTTAGGAGTTCTGACATGTATGACTCACGGCCAGCTCGATATTGGGCCTAGAGGGTCACACACATATGGTAGGCATTGCGATGAATAGAGGTTGGGATATGAGATATCCGACGGAGCCCCTTGTCTTATTGGATGCAGATCCAATACCCACTAGGGAGGACCCATTAGGGTTTGATAGGGGACCTCTATAAATAGGGGGATTGAGCCCCATGGGCTAGAGAGCTTTGTTTGCCTTTTCTTATTCTCCTCTCCATCGCCACCCTCAGTAGGAGGTGGAGTTTTGAGGGCGTCGTCAACCAACCCTATTGTGTGGATCACCGCAAGAGAGGAGGGCGCTTGACCTCCTTCACCCTCTCCTAAGTATCTGCAAAGGAAACAGGGGATATACGATCTCCCCTAGGTAACACAATCTACTCTATAATGCAGTTTCATGTTTTCATGGATTTTGCGTACCAATCTTCCAGACGACGGCGAACATCTCTTTGGGAATCGGGGATTTTGTTTTTCTTGTTCTTCCGCCGCATATGATGTCGCCCCAAAGATTTTCAAACGGTGGTCTCGAGCAAGGTTGCTTTCGATGCGAATAATTGGTTTTGAAGCTGCGTGTGTTGTGTTTAGGAAGAATTTTGACGTCAAAATTGTTGACGCATAAAAACAAGGAAGGGCGCAACAGTTGCTGCCCTCGATCGCGATGCATGCAAATAAGAACGGTTAGGCGACCATTGAGGGGCGTCTGCCGCGAATCGGGAAACCCTTGGGGCTTTGCAGCAGGCTTCTTGCCGGGAAATTGGCGGGCAGGAGCGCGCCGCCGTCGCCCGCCGCTCCGGGCGAACCCCACCGAAGGCGGTCGCCCTGACGGAAGACGACCGCCCTATGGAGGCGGCGACGCCCGAAAGGCATTTCCCGGTAAGCGGCTACCGCCGGCGTCGGGCGCGTCGCCTGGCGAGGGCGAGTTACCTCGCCTACCGCCAAGCCGCCGGCCGGCAGTGGCGGTGCAGCTTAAAAAGGGGAAAGGGCATTAGGGTTTTTTTGGGCAAAAGACGTTTTGCCTCTCGAATTTGAGAAATTCAATTTCTATGTTTTTGTCCAAATTATGAAAATACCCGTATGAATTGAAATTCCCTATAATGTCCCCACGATTTCAGAAAATATTAATTAATTAAAAGGTTTAGTTGATTATTATTATTTTTATTATTATCTAGTAGTCCTACATGATGATGATTATTTATACATGTGATGTATGATGTGGACCGGATGATCATGGGCCCGTGTGATGTGTACTGTGATTATTATTATTGAGGTCTGCGAACCTCCATTATATTTCTCGTTTATTGTCGGGCCTGCGTGCCTATGATTAAGTTGTAATCACATGAGGAGGCACAGCGGGAGCGTGGATGCGATAGCGGGACCCACGAGACGGACGATCGTGATGCATGAAGATGCATCAAGATGTCGACGGAACCGACAAGGACGAAATGGACGATCATAGGGCATGGAGATGCACCGTTGCACACATAGATCTTGATGTGAGTGATTAGGCCTATTGGCTCGGGCCTAATTATATTAGGTTATGGTCCATGATCATCTGGTGTAATTGATTATACACATACTAGATATGTATATATATTTGCATGCGATGTAGATATATATTAAATATGTATATGTGTGACATGTTATATTAGGAGACCAAATCATAGAAACATCTCTCGATAATATTAAGTCGGTAAACGTGAGGCAATTAGATTGACCCACGTGGTCTTCCATCGTTATAAGTAGGAACCGATTCCCGGTGTATGTTGAGTTGGTCGAGTCCCTCGAGACTCACCTATATCGCGATTTGTTATCTTGCTTACGACATAGAGATGTCACCGGTGACCTGAGGGCATGGTATACTTGGTCAAGTCCCTCGAGGGTATATCATTAAATCAGACTCATCTTGTAACGAAGGTGTTGACTTAACCGAGCATCATGGTTGGTCGAGTCCCTCGAGGCCATGGTGATTCGGAGGCCGAACAGGACGGGAATCACAAGGAGTTGTGATCGACAAGAGTTGCCTACCTTTTTAGGCTTAGTGTGATTGGTCGAGTCCCTCGAGGTTACACTAAGACGCTGATTGGATCCTGATCCCTACTAGAAGTCTATCGGAGACTTCCGTTTCACGTGCTGAGGGTGTCGCGTGACTCGTTAGTAAAATAGTGGGAGCATATTAAGATAGAAGTCCATATCTTGATAGTTTATTTCTTGTAAAATCTGCATGTTATTCATTTCACTGCATCTTTTATTTTGAGAAAAAATGTCGCTTTCAAATCCCTTACGTGACATACTTGATGTCAACCACCTCATCGGTCCAAATTATACTGGATTGGCTCAGAAACTTGAGAATTGTTCTCATAGCGGAGAAAATCGTATCGTCCCGAATCTGATGATGCTTGCATACCGAAGAAGGGGCAACGAGGATGAGATCACTAGCTATGTGAAGTACATTGATGACTCCACTCTTGCTTTCGGTGCTATATGTTGGGCTCTATGACTCTCGAGTTACAGAGACAACATGAAAAAAAAGATAGATGCCAGATCCATTCTCCTACATGTCCCAAGAAATTGTTTGAGGAACAGGGAAGGACTTCAGCGATATGAGATATCTAAGAGCCTCTTACAGCTAGGATGGTGAGGGGACAGGTTGAGAACCATGTCCTAAAAGATGATTGAGTGGATAGAGAAACTCACGGGTCTAGGAATGGTCCTAGAGGATAACTTGTGTGTGGACATTGTGCTTTAGTCCCTACCAGATTCCTTTTCACAGTTCATAATAAATTTTAATATGAACAAGCTTGAAGTGACTCTCCCGAGCTTCTCAATATGTTGAGGGAGGCAGAGAGTACTATCAAGAAAGAGAAGCCAGTTCTCTACCTTTGGTGAGACCAAAAGGAAAAGGAAAGCGAGAAAGGTCCCTTAAGAAGGGAAAGGGCAAGGTCAAACCAGGTAAAGCAAAAGGTTGCTAAGAAAGACCCAAACAAAGGATAAAGGCCGATTGCTTCCATGGCGTGGTAAAGATGGACCTTTGGAAGAGAAACTGCAAAGAGTACCTTGCAGAAAGGGCAAAACAAAAGCTTGATGAAGCTTAAGGTACATTCATGATCAGTCTCCATTTGTCAGACTCTTATGATAACATATGGGTATTGGATACTGGTAGTGCTTATCATATATACAATTCGTTGCAGGTTCTAGCAAGGCCTAGAAGACTAGAGAGAGGCGAGATGAACCTCAAGATGGGTAATGGAGCAAAAGTTGCTGTAGTAGTTGTTGGCGAGGTCACCCTACATCTGCCTAGTGGAGCTTTTATTGCATTAGATGCATGTTATTTTGTTCCTTCTATTATCAAAAACATTATCTCCATTTCATGTTTAACAGTTAGTGGATGTAAATTTATTTTTGAGAACAATGGTT
The DNA here is from genome assembly GCA_900464855.2 of Musa schizocarpa. Classification (NCBI taxonomy): domain Eukaryota; kingdom Viridiplantae; phylum Streptophyta; class Magnoliopsida; order Zingiberales; family Musaceae; genus Musa; species Musa schizocarpa. The sequence goes on along the minus strand of LS990920.1, from coordinate 28,110,270 downwards.
GTTCGATATTATTAGATGATAAGATCATCATGAAAGGAAAATTGCATAATGGTTTATTTATATTAGACACCACTCAACATATCATGAATGTAAATGTGTCCAAAAGGAAACGAGATAAGTTGAACAGTGCATACCTGTGGAATTGTAGGCTAGGTCACATCCATGAAAGAAGGATTCAAAAGTTGTTAAATGATGGATATCTAGATCCATTCGACTATGTGTCATATGCAACTTGTGAGCCTTGCATTCGTGGAAAACTGACCAACTCTCCATTTAGTGGAACTGGAGAGAGAGCCACTGAGTTGTTGGAACTCATACATAGTGATGTATGTGGACCCATTTCAACTCATGCCATTAGAGGTTACTCCTACTTCATTACATTTACTGATGATTTCTCAAGGTATGGATATGTGTACTTAATGAAGTACAAGTCCGAGGCCTTTGAGAAATTCAGAGAATATAAGAATGAGGTGGAGAACCAGACTGGAAAGAGTATCAAAACTCTTCGATCAGATCGAGGAGGTGAGTACTTAAGTACAGAGTTCACTCAGTTCCTCAAGGACCATGGGATATTATCCCAATGGACACCTCCTTATACACCTCAGCTAAATGGTGTCTATGAAAGGAGAAATCGTCAATGATGAGTTTCGTTGACCTACCCATCTCATTCTGGGGATATGCCCTAGAAACCGCAACTTACCTTCTGAACAGAGTTCCAACTAAGTCGGTAGTGTCTACACCATTATGGAAAGGGAAGAAGCGTAATCTTAAGGTTGTTAAGATTTGGGGTTGCCCTGCACATGTTAAAAGACACAACCCCGATAAGTTAGAATCAAGGACAGAGCAATGCAAATTTGTGGGATACCCCAAGGAAACTTGTGGGTATTATTTCTATCATCTCGAGGACCAAAAAGGTCTTTGTAGCTAAGAGAGCAGTGTTCCTTAAGAAAGAACACATTCTTAGCGGAGATAGTGGGAGAATGATAGAATTAAGCGAGGTTGGAGAACCAAGCTCAAGCACCACTCTACAGCCCGAGTCTGTTCAGGTACCTAATACACAAGTTTCAACTTTACGTAGGTCTGATAGAGTATCCCATCCTCCTGAGAGATATGTGGGACATATTAGAGGAGAGGATACAGAAGATATTGATCCTTAGACATACGAGGAGGCTATTATAAGTATAGACTCCGGGAAGTGACAAGAAGCCATGAATTCTGAGATGGATTCTATGTACTCCAATAAGGTTTGGAACCTAGTTGATGCGCCCGAAGGTATTGTACCCATCGGTTGCAAGTGGATCTTTAAGAAAAAGATCGGAGTAGATGGAAAGGTAGAGATATATAAAGCAAGGCTAGTGGCTAAGGGGTATCGTCAAATGCAAGGTGTTGACTATGATGAAACCTTCTCACCCGTAGCAATGCTAAAATCCATCAGAATTCTATTGGCTATTGCAGCACACTATGATTATGAGATCTGGCAGATGTATGTGAAAACCGCATTCCTCAATGGGAACCTCGAGGAGGAGGTGTATATGATACAACATGAGGGATACGTGTCCAAGAACTATCCAGATAAGGTGTGTAGGTTGCTTAGATCAATTTATGGATTAAAGCAAGCTTCCCGAAGTTTGAACATAAGATTTGATGAGGCAATCAGATCTTATGACTTCGTTAAGAACGAAGATGAGCCTTGTGTATACAGAAAGGTAAGTGGGAGCGCTATCACCTTTTTGGTGTTGTATGTGTATGACATCCTGATCATTGTGTATACAGAACATTTGTTTTTTGTATTTTCAGTTGATTTTAGCACGATCTACTTTGTATTTGAATTCTATAATATCTTTCTACTTGTTGAATGGAGTTTATTGTGTTGAATTTGAGCATTTATTTTTAAACTAATAAATGCATTTATTGGATTGAAAAGACTAGAACCTAACAAATGCATCTCCTTGTTTATCTGAATTCTCTGAAATTTCTGATGAAAATAAATTATTCCTCGTTCTGGATTTGTAACTAATTTGATAGATACCGAAACCCTACAATCCACAAGATGTATCTCATTTAGTACACATAAAATGGGTTCACTACCACACAAATAGTGGCAGATGATTAAAATTTTATGTTATGGCCAATTATTCAGACATTTTATATATTCTTTACTACAGTTAATTTCATTCTTAATCATATCACGCTAGTCCCATTTGTATATATATATATATATACATATATATGTACACATATGTATGTATACATATATATGTATATATGTATATGTATACATATATACATGTATATGTATACATATATACATATATATGCATACATATATACATATGTTTATATATATATATATATGTATATGTATATTTGTATATATACATATACATATATATATATATACATATATATTAGTTGGTTTGTTATATGTTAGTTAAAAAAATGAATTATCGAATTCTTTATCGATTAAGCTAATTAACACCTTTAGTATTCAACATATTTAAAACTATCAATCCTTTAATTGATAATAATTATAATGAACAAGCAAAAATTGGTTATTTATATTGAATCTTTGGTAAACTACTTTGGATATTGTTCTCCTGTAGTGTTAGTATTAACAATTCATATTAAGGAATAAAATGAACTTTTTTTATTTCACTTAGGCTATTTAATGAATACCGAATCATTGCTGATTATTAAAGATGATTCTACGGGAATAAGTCATTTATGTCCCAAGCATTATATGCAAAACAAGTACTGGAGATATGCATGATGAAACTACTTAGAATGCTAAGTTCATGAAAAACCCAACACGAGAATAAAAAAATATTTTCAAATTGAGATTATCTTATTCATGAGGTTGTAAGGGAATATCCTTGGAATGAAAAATATTTCCAAAAACGTTATCATCTTTTATAGCATAAAGTGTGTATCAATTATAAACTCTTCATGCAGTGTAGATGACTTTCAATTTTAACAATATCTACCTTCAATATTAGCCATATCAACTAGTTATAACCCTTTGCCTCCGCAACTACTTGTCTTGCCCACATATACGTAAAGTAAAAATAAATGCAAAATGGATGCTGGAATGATGAAAAACTGAGATTATAATGCTTCAACGTTACTGAGACATAGTTTTAGATGCAATGAATATGATCATTTACTTATATATATATATATTGACAATCTGTATCTTACCAGAACTAACTTTTTCTTATAATTTAATGTTCTATATATATATATGTGCATATATATATGTATATATATATATATGTATATATTTATATGTATATATATGTGTATATATATATATATAAATTAATATATATTTACATATAAATTAGAAGAAGATGTGAAAAAGAGTTCAAATTTTTACCCAATTTAAATGACTTAGTTAATATTTTAACTGTAATTGGCATTTAATTAATTGCGTAGACCACTTTTAACAAGTATCATATCACCACCAAATACATGTTGGGAAAATAAGATTGCTCCTCTCTAGAATTAGAAATAAACTTTATAATATTTTAATAATGTTATTTGGTTTTAAAATGAAAAATAAAATTAGATATAAAACCTTCTCTATTTGTGTCCTTTATTCTGGTTCAGTAATTGCTTGATTTTGTCCCAACTCGATGGGAATTACCAAATTAGTCGATTCCGCGCTGTCTCCGTCCCGATTCCTCGCCGTGCGGCCATGCTGCGACCGCTGCCCCTGCTCCTGCTGCTGCTTCTCGCGGTCTTATTTCTCTCCTCGACGATCCGGCTTGGCGGCGCCCACGAGCACGACGAGGAGGAGGACGAGTCGAGCTGCGAACAGAGCCCCGACGTCCGAGTCGACGCCGAATTCCGGCCCGGAATCGTTACCGTCGACGGACGCGCCGAAGACTGGGCCGATGTTGCTGGGCCACAGCTCGCCCTCCTCCCCGCCCTCGATTTCGATGAGGATAAGGCCTATGGTGGCGGCCCGATGACCGTCAAGGTGAGGCTTTCGTTTTTCTCACTACAAGGTTACAATTGTTTTCCTAATTTTTCGCTCTTTTTCGTGGATCAACGTGTGTAACTCTTAACTGACTTCGGTAAGCTGCAGATTGAAGTTGTAGATGCATTTTGGCTGCTGTAATCTTTTAGCCAACGAGATCTTGGACCAATGCCTGCTTGATCTACGACCATGATGAATTCATTACAGGAAATGGGAATTATGAAAGTATTATAAGCAAAATCTAAATTAGAAGTTATACGAAGCATGTGTAGCATGTCATGGATATGTGTGTCAGAGCCATACGAAGGATACCGAAAATAAATGTCGATAAACCACTGTTGCTTGATGTCTTCAACGTGTGAGAAGTTATTGTATACTAGGATTTGCTACTGTTTGTGATTGACTTGGTAACCTTTTGAGCCTTCGCATTGGTATTCTAAAGGATGTCCATGTGGGGATATGGGAGTTCAGTTATCTTTATAAATGTATCTTGAATTCAAAGAAGTGGTAGACCCACTAGTTAGAAATATGTACCTAGAAAGATCTGTTAATGCATATTATTTGAGCTAACTTAAAAAAGAGGAGAATGAGGACTGAATTCTATCATCTTAGAGATGAACCAGGAGCTTTGCATGAATCCCTGAAGTTTCTATCGTCGTGTATCTTTTCATCAATTTGTGAAAAATATCACCATGCCTAGCCCATCCAGTTTGTTATCCTTCTATCTGCTCAAGTTTAGTCTGAAACTCAAGCAAGAAAAGTGCCCTTTTAGTCTAAAAGGTGACAAGTTTTCCATTGCAATGAAAGTTTGATTCCCTCTCCTGTATGTCAGGATGTGTATGCGATGTTGTCCACGACATTAGTTATAATACGGATAGAGTTAGCAGTAATTATCTGTAACAACTGGTTGAGGGACTGTACCTCTGAAAATGTTGTTTAGTTTTGCAAAATTTATTTGCATCAACACTTCCTTTCGGATGAACTTGATTTTGATTGTCAAGTTAGCAAAAAGCAAAAAAAATAAAATGCAAATAAGCTGATTTTTTCCTTTTTGGCACAACTTGGATTCATTAACTGTGAAAAGACGAGACTTGTTGAATGCTCCTCTCTGCAGTTTTTTAAAACAAAGGATCTTTTGTAGAATTGTTTCCACCAGAAAGTTCTCTTTGAGAAAATAGTCTCTTATTTTAGCCTATTATGGAAGAAACCTGAAAAACCTAGTGAACAGCTATACACTTGAGACTATTCTGTATTCTATACAAGACTATAATTTTTTCAGTATTCTATAAAAATCTTAGTATGTCTTCTCCTATATTGACATTGGCGCAAGTCTTGTACATTAGTCCATCCCTTTTTGTACAGGCATTAATAAGTTTGGTGAAAAAGTAATGTTGTACTAATCTGTTTCTTGATGTGTTCATAGTTTTGTTTTCTCGTGTTTAGATCTACCGAGTTGAACATGCTAGATTTCCTTTTTTTTCTCAGAGAAGAAAATTTTACAAGTACCAAAGCTCATGAAAGATTGATGCCCAAAATGTAGGTGAAATCCCAAGGAAAGATCAGGATGCATATAAGTAAAACCATGAGCCATTGTTGATTCGCTAATCAGACATTGTCGGCTTCCTCAAAATATGCACATTTTAAATTTCAAATTTTACTTTAGAAATATTCATAATAAAGTAATAAACAATAGTAGTTTCAGTGCGTCGAGGAGGATATCATTAATGATCGAGGATGTTGTTTGATGAGTCATCATTGACTCACAATGTAGTATGTTAGGACTCTAGCTAGAAGAGCTCTAATTGAATTTTATTGAAAGGGGCATTCATGTAAAACCTACCTAGCCGACCCCAGTTAAAGAGATAAAGAGGCCGGCTAGGGTTAGGGTTACTTGGGAGGTTGCTTCTTAAAGTAGGAGTCTTATTAGGAATTGGTTAGAAGTAGGAATCTTGAGTAGGAGTCCTATTAGGAGTTAGGGTTTAGAAGTCATATAAATAGTCATGTATTCATCCTCTTTTGACAAGCAATATATGAATCTTTTTAGCAGCCTTTGAGTAGCAACTTGGAGGGAGGAACCCCTATAGAGTTCCAAGGAGGCCGATCCCCTAAAGAGATCAAACCCAAGCTTAGAATCCACTTGGGTTCTAACACTTGGTATTAGAGCAGCGTTCTTGGCGTCTCGCTGCCCTTCCACAGCCATTCAACAGCCCTCCACAGTTGCCTAAAGCAATTCCCATAATTGCTTAAAAGGTCGTCGCCGAATTCCGCCGTCATCTCCACCACCGCGGATCATCCTTTGATCTCCTCGTGAATTGCAACAGGTTCTGGTTTCCTACCTTACTGCTACTGCAATTTAGTTATCCTTATTCAAAAATCCAGCCATCCATCAGCCCTTCATAGCCGCCCAAAGCAATTCCCACAATTGCTTAAAAGATCATCGCCGAATTCCGCCATCATCTCCACCACCGCGGATCATCCTTTGATCTCCTCGTGAATTGCAACAGGTTCTGGTTTCCTACCTTATTGCTGCAATTTAGTTATCCTTATTCAAAAATCCAGCCATCCATCAACCCTCCACAGCTGCCCAAAGCAATTCCCATAATTGCTTAAAAGATCATCGCCGAATTCCGCCATCATCTCCACCATCGCGGATCATCCTTTGATCTCCCTGTGAATTGCAACAGGTTCTGGTTTCCTACCTTACTACTGCTGTAATTTAGTTATCCTTATTCATAAATCCAAAAAAATCGTTCCTATATTGTTGCATAAACTTTTCGTTGCAAAGTTTTTTATCTCTACGACGAAAGATGCATTGCAGAATTCCAGTCGCATAACACAGTTTGTTTGATCTTGCTATTGCGTTTTTTCTGTCCAAATCTCTACGAAATTTTTATGACAACTTTGACACTTCCTAACAGTGGATTTCCCTTTGGTTTCGTTAAAAAATTCCCAATATAAACTACTGATCTTTTACGTCCAAACTACTAGATGCACTGTAGAATTCCAATCGCATAGCACAGTTTATTTGATCTTGCTATTGCGTTTTTTCTGTCCAAATCTCTACGAAATTTTTATGACAGCTTTGACACTTCCTAACAATGGATTTATCTTTGGTTTCGTCAAAAAATTTCCAATATAAACCACTGATCTTTTACGTCCAAATTGCTAGATGCACTGTAGAATTCCAACCGTATAGCACAATTTGTTTGATCTTGCTATTGTGTTTTTTCTGCCCAAATCTCCACGAAATTTTTACGACAGCTTTAACACTTCATAATAGCGGATTTCCCTTTGGTTTCGTCAAAAAATTCTCAATATAAATCACTGACCTTTTACGTCCAAACTGCTATACTTTAGACGTAAAAATCTGTTGCAGTACCTTTCCGTTATCCTCAATTTTTCCGAACCTTCCACCACCCCATGCCATTAACCCGTTAACAGAAAAAAAAGACAGGGACATCTCTGATCTACGGGCATATGCTATGGCTTCTCAAGATCCAATTGATGCCAAATTTGAAGCATAAGAATCTCGGATTGAATCGCGGCTTGAATCGCACTTGGAGGATAAATTGCGCACTTTGTTTGCAGAATTCAGAATTGGATAACCGCCGAGTCCAACTAAATTTCAGCAAGGAGAGAGTTCAGAGAGGCCTCCAGAGAAGGAGGGACAGCCCTTGGACATGCTTCAGCCACCATGAAGTCGGACTTCCCGCGATGGGAAGAAGGAGACCCGGCGGAGTGGATTTCGCGTGCCGAATGTTACTTTCGCTACTACCGAATGTCGGATGATGCTATGGTGGAAATTGCTATCATGCACCTTGAAGGAGATGCTATTCAATGGTACAATTGGCTGGAATACAATCACGGGGCTCCGATGTGGAATCAATTTAAGAACGCACTACTGAATCGTTTCGGACCTACGAAATATGAAAATATCGATGGCCAACTTGTAAAGATTCGACAAACCTCTACGATTCAAGAGTACCAAACCAGGTTTGAGAAGCTATCCTACATTGCTCGTGATTGGATCGATCGTCAATTGTTAGGAACATTCATCGAAGGACTCAAGCTAGAGATAAAAGGGGAGGTTAAGGCGCGGTAGCCCCGTACTGTGACAGCTGCGATTTCTTTCGCCTGAATACAAGAAGAACGGCTCAACCAAGATGCTCGGAGGATGAGAACCTCTCCTAGGCCCGTGGCATATAAACCTCCTTCTGCTCCCAGCCGTCCTTCGCTGCCAAAAAAATTGACAAGAGAAGAACTACGCGACCGATCAGTAAAGGGTCTTTGTTGGCATTGCGATGAGCCATGGAACCGCGATTATCGTTGCAAAAGGGGCCGTCTCATACTGATTGAACCTCTTGAAGACATGGAGGAGGAGGTCCAGGAGCATGAGGAAGAGGTCGCGGATGAAGAACAGCAGCCGGTCAATATTATGATGCATGCCCTTGCCGGTTACGCAAACCCGCAAACGATGAAAGTGGGAGGACTTTTGAAGCAACAACCTATCATCGTTCTTTTTGACACCGGGAGCATTAATAATTTTATGAACAACCTATCATAGGTGCTCGCGGGTGAAACTGTTGCTGCAGGATCAAGAGATAATTGCAGATTTCTTCCTCCTCGCTCTTAATGATTATGAGGCCGTGCTCGACATCGAATGGCTGACGACATTAGGTGATGTTTCCTGAAATTTTATGAAACTAATTATGAAATTTTACAGTAAGGGGAAACAGGTGATACTGCACGGGAAATGTGGGGGTGACGTAACGACGATTTGCACACAACGAATGGAGAAGGTTTTGCACAAAGCATGCAGCGACTTTTTGGTACAACTTGAGCAACAAACTAAGGGAGAGCCAACAGAATTTGAAGATCTAAACCTACTTCCTTTGCTTGCTGAATTTTTAGATATATTTGACGAACCGCGCAACCTACCTCCTACCCGTCGGCATGATCATTGTATACTGATTCTTCCGGGTAAACCTCCAGTAAATACTCGGCCATATCGGTATCCACATCTCCAGAAGGATGAAAAAGAAAGGATTATAAAAGAGATGCTTGAAACATGAGTTATTCGACCAAGTTACAACCCCTACTCTTCACTTGTGCTCCTCGTATGAAAGAAGGACGAAACATGGCGAATGTGCGTTGATTATCGAGCTCTCAACGACATAACCGTCAAGGACAAATATTTTATTCCAGTAGTAGATGAATTGCTTGATGAATTAAAGGGAGTACGAGTCTTCACAAAGCTGGACCTTCGATTTAAGTATCATCAAATACGAGTGTGCGAAGAAGGCATACCGAAAATCGCCTTTCGAACACACAACGACCACTGTAAATTTTTGGTAATGCCCTTTGGTCTCACCAATGCTCCCTCCACCTTCCGGAGCCTTATGAATGATATTTTCCGGAATTATCTTCGTAAGTTTGTGCTGGTTTTCTTCGACGATATCCTTATTTACAGCCATTCTCTTGAAAGTCATTTTCAGCACTTACGACTTTTTTGGCGATTTTACGACGACATGTTCTTTTTGTCCAAAAATTGAAGTTCAACTTTCTTCAACAGAAGGTGGAATATCTTGGGCATATTATATCAAAGGAAGGTGTGACGGTGGACCCCTCCAAAATTGAAGCAATGCAGAACTGGCCGACCCCGAGGAACATAAAATCGCTACGCGACTTTCTCAGTTTAACAGGCTACTACCGCAAGTTCGTGAAAAACTATGGAAAGATCAGTGCACCCCTTCCTTGCTAAAAAAAGATGCTTTCCAATAGTCGGACAAAGCCACCACCGCCTTCGACGAACTTAAAGACGCAATGACAACAACGCCTGTACTAGCGCTACCCGACTTTGACAAGACTTTTGTTATTGAAGTCAATGCCTCCGGAGTCAGAATTGGTACTGTACTAATGCAAGATGGTCGCCCCCTTGCTTATACCAGTAAGATCATAAAAAAATTGGAGGAAGCATAAAGCTCTGTGACTCATTACAGTTAGGACTCAAAAGAATTGCGTTATAAGGGACGCATTGTGCTTGTGCTAAATTCTACTTGTATAAAGGCCATCCTTCAAGAGATGCATTCCACACCTACGGCCGGGCACTCCGGGTTCCTTAGAACCTATAAGAGAATTAAGCAAAATTTTTATTGGGTAGGAATGAAAAATATTATTGCTAAATTTGTGGCACAATGTGATGTATATCAATGACATAAAGGCGAGACAATGGCAAGCCCCGAACAGCTGCAACCTCTACCCGTCCCGGACTCAATATGGACTGATATATCAATGAACTTCATCGAAGGGCTTCCCTCATCATAAAGAAAAAGTACAATTCTTGTCGTGGTTGATCGCCTTACAAAGTATGCTCACTTTTGCGCTGTTATTTCAGATGCAGGACACTAAATTGAAAATGAGTACGACATATCACCCACAAACCAACGACCAGACTGAAGTGGTGAACAGGTGTTTGGAGACATACCTCAGATGCTTCACTAGTGATTGATCGAAAGAGTGGACAAAGTGGCTTCCCTGGGCCGAGTGGTGGTATAATACAACTTATCATTCATCCACAAAATGTACTCCCTATGAGGCTATGTATGGCCGACCTCCCCCTGTGATCCCAAAATATGTATTGAGTACCTCTAAAGTAGAATAAGTAGACAGAGAACTATAGGACAGAGACAAAATGTTGAAGTTACTAAAAGATAATCTCACTGCAGCCTAAGCAAGGATGAAACAACAATATGATCAACACAAAGGCAAAAGAGAATTTTTAGTAGGAGATCGAGTCTTCCTATGGCTCCAACCATGTAAGCAAACATCAATCCAGACCAGAGCATCTATGAAGCTTTCACCTCGGTTCTATAGACCCTACTAAATTTTAGAGCGCATCGGAGTGGTAGCATACAGATTGGACTTACCCGTTAGCTTCCGAATCCATCCAGTCTTCCATGTGTCGTGTTTAAAGCTCAAGCTGAGACAAAACGAGACAGCCTAAAGCCATCTACCAAATATGACTACCTAAGGAGAACTCAGACCCAGTCGAGTGCCACTATTGATCGACGGATCGTGACTCGACGACGACAACCCATTACTGAAGTGCTAATACAGTGGGCGAACCTACCAGCAGAAGATGCCACTTGGGAGAGTTATGACGACTTGAAGATTAAATTTCCAGAATTCATGGATCGTCAGCCTCGAGGACAAGGCTGATTTGAAGAGGGCGGGTCTGTTAGGACTCTAGCTAGGAGAGTTCTAATTGAATTTTATTGAAAGGGGCATTCATATAAAACCTACCTAGCCGACCCCTATTAAAGAGGTGAAGAGGCCGGCTAGGGTTAGGGTTAGTTGGGAGGTTGCTTTATAGAGTAGGAGTCTTATTAGGAATTGGTTAGAAGTAGGAATCTTGAATAGGAGTCCTATTAGGAGTTAGGGTTTAGAAGCCCTATAAATAGTCGTGTATTTATCCTCTTTTGACAAGCAATAGATGAATCTTTTTAGCAGCATTTGAGCAGCAACTTAGAGGAAGGAACTCTTATAGAATTCCAATGAGGCCAATCCCCTAAAGAGATCAACCCTAAGCTTAGAATCCGCTAGGGTTCTAACATAGTATTTCCTTGTTAGTAGCTGGTACAATCTAGTTTTTAACACCATGCCTTTTACCTTTAGAATAATGTCACAACTACAAAAGAATAAAACCTTGAGAAGATAGAGGTCCTATTAGAATAGTAAACAATAATTTCAATTCCCAATAGCCTAATTTCTAGGCCTGAACCATCAGAACTTAATATCAGTTGTAAAGGAAAATATCCATCATGCTTGTCAGGTCATTGGTTCTTTATATGCTGTTAGATTAGATGGGGAAAATAGTTAGCCAAGGTTGTTACTCATGTGATAATTCATGACTACTATTTTTTTTTTCTTTAATGTGAATGTTTTTCATTATAAAGATGAAATGTCATTAAATAAATTGTTTTTAGGGTATTTGGTGAAAATAAAGGATGAACTTCACTTATTATATTCTTGTTTTTTTTTTCTGTAATCTTGTATCTAAATTAGTAAAAATCATTATGGTGGATTTCATTTTATGTCTTGAATAGGGATACTTGTATCTATAATTTATTTTGTGCTAATTTACAAGATTTTTATGTTGTGCCAGTAATATACGATGTAATATTGTATCTATAATTTATTTTTATAAATTATTTAATAAACATTCCACGTAGGACTTAGCTTTAATGATAAATAATCGTGGAAGATTTAATATCCATAGATTTGTTTGTAATACTAGAGCTAGTGAAGTAAAAGATGTATTAAAAAGGATGAAAATAACTAAGAGTGTGGAACTTGATGGTTATTCTTTTGAGGCCTGGAATAGTTCATGGGACAAGGAAATAATTTAGTTAACTTATTTATTTAACAAAATTATGATATTCATAAAGATACCTAATAAATGGAGAAAAAAATTTTTAGTGTCAATTTACAAGAATAAGGGTAACACTCAAAACTGTTTTAATTATAGAAGAATTAAAATCATGAGTCATACTATAAAACTTAGGAAAAAAGTCATCAAAAGAAGGATAGGACTTAAACCAAATATATCCAAAAATCAATTTGGTTTTATGCTTAGAAGGTCAACTATAGAAACTATTTATTTATTAAGACAATTAATAAAAAAATATAGAGAGAAAAAGAAAGATTTGTATATGGTTTTTATTGATATAGAGAATACTTATGATAGAGTTCCTAGAGATTTATTATGGTGGATTTTAGAAAAGAAAAGTGTATCTTCTAATTATATTGATGTTATTAAAGATATGTATGATAATGTAGGTATTGGTGTTAGAACTATAAGGAGTGTGTAAAGTTAGTTCCCTATCAGTATAAGATCACATTAAGGATCTGCATTAAGTACCTTCCCTTTCACATTGATAACGAATCAACTTACTAATCATTTATAAGATAAACCTTTCTGATGTATGTTATTTGTTGATGATATTATTTTAATTTATGGGAGTCTAAGTAAAATTAATTATAAACTTGAATTATGGAGGAAATTTTTAGAAACTAAAAGTTTTAAATTAAGTAGAACCAAAACTAATGCAATTTTTGTAATATGAGGAATAAACAGGAGAATATAGTTTTAGTTAGATGACCAATAAGTTCCTTTAAGTAAAAATTTTAAGTATTTAGGATCGATTAATCAACGAGATGAAGAGATTGATGCGGGTATTATTCATATTGTAAAAATATGATGGTTAAAATGACGATGGATATTAGAATTTTTATGTAATCATCAGATACTTTTAAGATTTTAAAAAAATTATAAGACAACCGTGAGATCAGCAATGCTTTATGGTTTTTAATGTTAGATAGTTAAAAAATAATATACACAAAGTTTATGTTTTTGAGATGAAAGTATTAAGATGAATGTGTAGAATTAGTTGGAAAGATAGGAAAAAAATATTTTTATTCATGAACAATTAGGCGTGATTTTGATAGAGGATAAAATGAGAAAATAATATTTAAGATGGTTTTGGCATGTGCTTAGGAGACTTATGAATGCGGTAGTTAGAAGAAGTGAAATGATTAATGTTAGTGATAAGAGGAGAGATAAAGGAAGACTTAAAAAGACCTTAGTAGAAATTATAAATAAATATTTAAATATATTAAGTTTAACTAAACATATGATTTTTTATATATCTTAATCGCGATACCATGTAGCCGATGTCAAATAGTTGAGATTTGCGGTTTTGTTGTTGTTGATGTCATTTTATGTCTTGAAGAAGTGGCTATGTCTTGGTTGTTTTCTTTAAATAGGAATTCTGGATTTCAGGTTTATGGTTTAGTTATTGAAATTTTATAACATGTAATTGTTGTGACATAGACCTAGATGAATCATTATGGGGCTTCTATAAAAGGAACTTGGTATATGTTAGAAAATGAGTAATTGATTTTAAGCACTTAAAACATATTGTTGTTGAAGATAAGAGAACCTTTTCTTAATTTTGTTTATAGCGGTTGATTCTTCATATCTATGCTGTAATCTAACAATATCATATCAGCATTGCTTTTATACTTTTGTTTTTTTATTTTATTTGATGTACCTGTGAATCAATCTATAGGCTTTGCATGATGGGCGAAACATTTTCTTCATGCTACAAGTTGAAGGAGAGTATGCATATTCTCCAGGGTAAGTGAATTTTGGTGCACATAACTTACCAATAGCTCTCAATGTACTTAATACTTATTGTAGCTTGGTTGATATATATGGTCTGCTTATTATTTATTTTTCTTCTGTTTATTACCTTTTTCTTGTGATTCATTATTTCACTAAAAATAATATTTTTTTCTTACAGTATTTTATTTTGCATATAATTCTTGCTATCTAAAGCCATGACGACCAAACATACGCATGTCTCCTCTTCTGATAGGGAATGGAAGTGTAATGGTAGATTAAGGAAAAATGTTCAAGAATAAACAACCATATCCAAGTAGCCTGAATAAAACTCTTTAACTTTATTCATCACCTCCATAACATATATCCAAAACTCAAATAACGATTCTTATTTCTAATAATAGGTTCGTTAACACTTAAGCTAACAATTAAAAAAAAGAAATACCTATCTAATGAAATCCTAATCCAACCAAAAACAAGTGAGAGAAAGTTCGGCATCTTAGTCTAAAAAAAATAAACTTATGGCCTCTAGAGCAAGGAATCTTCAACAACAATAATGCAAGCCATAATATTCTAATTATTTGGGCTTAACTACACGACTTACCAATAGCTCTCAATGTACTTAATAGTTAGTTACTGTGTCTTGGTTGATATATATGGTATGTTTATTGTTTGATTTTCTTCTTTTATTACTTTTTTTCTTTTGATTTGTCATTTCACTAAGGAACAAATAAGTTTTTTTCTTACAAAATTTTATTTTGTTTATAATTCTTGCTATTTAAAGTAAGGTTCGTCATTTCGTACTGTATCGACGTTTCAAGCTTTGCTCAATACGGTACGGTATGGGCGTATCAAGCGGTACGCTAGGGTGTACCACTCGGTACATATATATATATAAATATAATATAATATAATATAAAAAATATAAAAATCAACATATAAAGATATAAAAATAATATAAAAAATAAAAAAGGAGGCATCTGTTGCCTCAACAACGTGGCCTCCTTTTCTTCTCCTCAACTCGTCAGACAAGGAGAAGATCACTCATTTGCGGTGTTCGGTGAAGGCGTCGAAGGTTGCAGACGTCTCAAGCCTTCGACGAAGAACGCGACGAAGGCCGTAGGCATCTCTGGCCTTCGACGAAGAACACAGCGAAGAAGAAGCCGAGCCGTCACCTCTCCGTTATCTCCTGGATCGAGATCGTCGAGGGAGGGTGGCGCCGGATTGGGAAGCATCGAGGTTCTTTTTCCCTTACCGCAGCCACGCTGATACTACCCGGTAGCGGGTGGCAACGGTCGAAATCGACTATTACCGATCTGTTTCGGGCGGTAACGTTCAAAATATCGACTATTACCGCTCGATACAACCTCGTATCGTCCGATACGGGGCTAGATCAACGGTACCGCCCGTTACCGGGCGGTATCATTTGGTGTTGGAATCCTTGATCTAAAGCCATGACAACCAAACATACTTATGTATTATCTCCAGATAGGGAATGGAAGTGTAATGGGAGATTAAGGAAAAAAGTACAAGAATAAACAACCATATCCAAATAGTCTTAATAAAACTCGTAGCTTATTTATCACCTCCATAACATATATCCAAAACTCAATAATGATTCTTATTTATAATAATAGGCCTGTTAACTCAGGAAAAAAAAGAAAAAAAATACCTATCTAATAAAATCATAGTCCAAACGAAAACAAGTGATAGAAAGATAAGCATCTTAGTCTAACTTGTTAGGATCAAGAGCACTAAGAGGAGGGGGGGGCAGGGGTGAATTAGTGCAGCGGAAAACTTTCGATAATTAAAACTGCGTTCGTACGTTGAAATCCGATTCTGATGTAAAATTTGTTTCGTGCAGATACTAACTTTGAAAGCTTACGGAAACATATTTGAAGTAAAGTAAGGAAGACAGTTTGCAGTTAAGATAAATAGCACAAAGGAAATGCAAACAAGATTTTATAGTGGTTCGGTCAAACGTGACCTACATCCACTTTCGGCTTCCTCCTCCGATGAGGTTACCGACGTCCACTAGAGGCCTTCCTTCAATAGGCGAAGGCCAACCACCCTTTTACAGTTTCACTCCTTTTGACGGGCTTAGGAGACAACCCTTATAGAATTTTCTCTCTTCTCTTAAAAGATCAAAACTTGGAAGAAAAGAGGGAGGAGAACTTCTAGCTTTTACAACACTTTTGAGCTTTAAAAATCACAGAGTAAGATTGGAATTTCGGTGCCCTTTTATGCAGGAAAGGGTGGGGTATATATAGGCCCTAAACTGGTTTGAATTTGGAGCTCAAAAACATCATCTTCCGGATTTCTGGGGTCTTGGCGGTACGACCGCCAGACTGGGCGGTACGACCGCCTGACAGAGCTCGGAGACTGAGCCCAGGCAGTGCCACCGCCTGACTGGGGCGGTTCCACCGCCTAACTTTCCTGGGAGACTGAGCTCCTGGGCGGTGCCACCGCTGGCTAAGAAATTTGGGTCCGAATGGGCTGATCCATTCGGCCCAATTTGGGTCTGTTAAGGGCCCATTTGCCCCCAGATTAAGTTAATGGGATCACCTCCCATTCGTAGCTTAATCTACATGCTAAGTACGATATTTCTTAAGACGTTTACTGTAACTTGCTCCTGTGCGTCAATCGCTTCTTCCGGCGAACTTCCGGTGAACATTTGACGAACCCTGGGCGATGCTCCGGCGGACTTCCGGCAAACTCTTGGACTTGCGACGATCCACTTGGCGAGTTTCGACGAGCTTCTTTGGCAAGCTCCTGGACTTCCCGGATTTGTTCCTGTAGAACCTCCGACGACCGTCCAGACTTCCGTTGAACTCTCGAACCCCCAACGTGATCATGGTCTTGATTTCGGCACAACTCCTGCTGCATGTCTTACTTCTATCGTAGTTAATCCTGCACATGTAAAACAAACTTCGATCTGGACAATTAATACTAAGCATTAATCAAGTTGTCTGGCATGTCATTGGTCCCTCGACGCTTCGTCTGATTCTTCGGTGCATCGTCCTCTCCTGCGGTCTATTGCCCAATCGGCTAGTTGACTCCGCAACTCCGATATCCTTGGCGCAATACCCGCTCTTCTTGGCCCGATGCCCGAGTCCACAGCCCGAAGCCTTCTGTCGATACGTCGACCGATCCACCGGCCCAACGTTCAATCTTCTGACATGTTCCTCCGACCCAACATGATTTTCCTGCTTTAATTGTCTCATCCTGATCGAAGTATCTTGCGTCACTCAAAACACAGATTAAATCATAAACATATATCAAGCGGTTTCATCATCAAAATACGAGATTCAACAATCTCCCCCTTTTTGATGACTTGATAACGGAGTTAACCTTAACTCCCGGAGTTTAAACAAACTCCCCCTATCAATATGTCATATTGATAGAAACTCTTAGATTTAAAAATCTAACAACATGTCATTATAAACTTATGCATAACATGTCATGTCATCAACATACTTCTCCCCCTTTGTCATCAACAAAAAGGAAAAGTACCACAATCAAGTGTTTGTTATATAAGTTCAACTCATTGCATGAAAAACATAATATCCTTTTTTACCATCATGCAAGTTTACTATCATCAAAAGGTAAGATATCAGCATGTAAAATTGCGATGTAAGCTTTTGATATCGTAACGCAAACATTTCAAGCGTTTATCAATTGTAGCATTTCATCACATGGCAAGATATCAATAAGTAAAATTACGATGCAAGTTCTTAATATCTTAACATGATACAAACATGGCATAATCATAGCGTCAATTTACCATATATTTCGATGCAAGCTTCTTTTGATATCTTAACATAATATGACACTTATAGCATCAATTCATATATTTCTCCTCCTTTGTCATCAATAAAAAGGAGAACGATATAAGCAAATTTTAGACATAAGTGCGGTAATTATTCATGCCATAACTAGGTTTATATCAATTTTTAATAATGAGTGATAGGATACCAACTATACAAACATCTCAAGAAAACATGACATGGAGATAGCTTTCATTACTTCTTCCTTTTTATTTGTTGTTATCTTTTTGCGTGAAGGATGAAAGCCATTTGTGAAGTTCAAATCGATAAGATATTAAAGCAGGCTTCATTTTTGCAAGGATTAAGATATGTATGTGAATCAAATCATTGTACGTAAAAATATCTTCCTTTTATAAGAAGGAATTATTAAATCTATTTCTTAAAAAATATTTTTCACATGATAAGTCTATGAGAAATGCATTTGCTAGATGATTCCATATGTCAAAAATCAATGAAATGAATCAAACTCGATATGACATATGTTTATTAGGTTCGGAAAAGAATAATGTATCGAGAAAATCCAATTGTTAGGATCAAGAAAATCCGAAAATGAAATTTAATACTTTCATGCATTCGGACAAGGTTTTGCTATATATTTTCAAATACAATAAACATGCTTATTATCATGGAAATTTTTGTATTCAAAACACATAATTTCCAACATGTAATTAAGACATGTAATTGTGTAAAATCATCATGGCAATTAAGTGATTTGATCATTGAATCAAGAAAGTCCGAAAAACAAGTTCATGTATTCGGACACATTTTTGAAGGATTAAAAGAGTAAGAATCTTCTTAAATCACAATATAACATACTTATTATGGAAACCAAGGCACAAGATTTTCAAAATAAGCATGTTATAGAAATATTCAATTTCAATGTGAAATCCGACAATGAGTAACGTAAAGAGATTCAAGAAAAATCTGTGAACGATGTTCAGTCTAGATTAATATTCGTAACTCTGCATATGTTCAACATATTGCATGAAAAACATAATATCAAGTTTTATCATTATGCAATTTGTAAGTTTGAAAATTTAGCAAATGCTACAGCAAACTAGCAAAAATTTAACAAGTGCTATATCACATTAGAATATACAAGCTATCAAGTTTTAGATATACAAGGTAGTAAGATAACATGTTCTACTTCATACAAGCTAGCAACAATATTTTAGAACATGCAAGCTAGCGGTTTTAAGATGTTCAAAAAGCAACTCTTGCTTCTTGAAATATGCAAGTTGCAAGCTAGCAAATTTTGCTTCCTTTGTAATTTTTGAGCTCGCAATTTTGCTTCCGTTGCAAAGTGCAAGTTTAGCATGTTTAGCATCTTGAGACAGGCAAGATAGAACATTTTGCATTTTCTTGAGATTTCAAGCTAGTAATTATTGGTGATATTCAAGATAGCAATTTCTTCTCTTTTGAGAAGTGTAATTTTTGCTTTCTTCTTGAGATTTCAAACTAGCAACTCTTGGTGATGTTTCAAGATAGCAATTTCTTCTCAAAATGTGTAACTTAGCGCACATTGCTTTTCTTGAGATTTGCAAGCTAGCTAGCAAGCTAGGAAAATTTGCTCTCCCTATGTCATTGTCAAATAGAAGGGAATAACAATACAATAGTGTAATTCATTTCCCTTTACTATAATCTTCAAATCATTACAAGAGTTAAGTATCAATCTTATTTGTGTATCCTTATATTTTCAAATTAAAACATGCACATTTTTTAAAATCTTACATTTCATTTTTTTATGCATGATATTAAAAATAAATCAATCATCATTGCAACTCATCATGCATATTATTAAAATGTAAAATCATCAAACATGATACAAATATTTATTTTCATTTTTGCAAGGATCAAGCTTCATTTTTGCAAGGATCAAGATATGTATATGAATCAAATCCTTACAAATGTTAAAAAAGATCTTCCTTTTTCAAGAAGAAATTCATAAGAAGGAATCCTTTCATCAAATCCATTTCTCGAAAAAAAATATTTTTCACATGATAAGTCTATAAGAGATGCATTTGTTAATTGATTCCATATGTCAAAAATAAATGATATGAAACAAACTCGATATGACATATGCTTATGAAAGCTACATTAAGTCCGGAAGAGAAATACTAAATCATGTTAGGATCAAGAAAATCCGAAAATGAAATTTAACACTTTCATGCATTTGGATATGGTTTTGCTATAGTTTTTCAAACACAATCATGAAGATATAACATGCTCATCATCATGAAAATTTTTGTATCTAAAACACATAATTTCCAACATGTTATTAAGGCATGTAATACTAATAGTGTAAAATTCTTATTATAACAATTATATCCTACCATGTATGATCAAAATTTCTCTCCATTTTATCATTGTAAACAAGAAAGAAGAAGGGAAGAATATGATTCATTTTGATCATTTCAAGACATACAAGCCATAAATACAATCATATCATGTCATGAAAGATAAAATCACTTGAATACCAAAAGACATGATTTATTTTGACACATCTCCTCTTTAAATAAAAAATGAAAGGAATTCTTAGGAGAACATGATATAGATAAAATTCATTCAATCTTGTATGAGAACAAGATATTAATTTAAGCATATAAAATTTCTTAATTCATTATGAATCATAAAAAAAATGTGGTTCCGAAAAATTATGATTCATTTAGGAAAATTTTCTCTTTAATACACGACAAGAAGAAATATAGCAATGATACTAATCATGATTCATTTGGATGGTAAATGGCAAAATGAAACATTGAGGATAAAAGATCTCAATTTTTATAGAGTAAATCTCAAGTTTTAAATCTCAAAAAATCAAAATAAAGCTCATTCAAATTCAAATCATCAAATCAAAATCATTTTCAAGAGATTCATAAAAAGATGATAAAATAGATTCATCAAAGTCAATAAGATAGAGAAAAAGAATTTTCAAGAAAAATATTTTTCTCTATTTAGTTGTTTCATACAAGCATGCCTTTGTCAAAAAGAATATATATCATCAATCGTTTAGGATCGAAAAATAAATTCTGTCATAAAAACCATCAAGATCAATAAACCACAAAAATCATCATGTATAACTTAAAAATCTCATGCATAAAATCATTAATCATGGTATTAAAACATCATAATGCATTATTAAATCATCAAGCATGATTTCATATTTTCAATCAAAAATCATTTTGTTTGTTTATCATAATATATGCATTTTTCATGATTATTTTTAAAATCATTAGAAAGGTAAGCATGATAAGCATAATCCTAATTCATTAGCATTTTCATTATATTATTTAAACATGTAATATTCAAGAAAATTAATTCTATACTAAAAAAGAAAATGCATTATGGAAAGCATCATGTAATTTCGAAATAAATTAAGGGGGTTTTGATTACCTTATCGTTGAATGTCGTTAAGGCGTAGTTTGCCACCTCGCCTTTCTTGATTTTCTCCTCGTCTTCGGACGCACTTGAGTCATCCCACTTTGTGTTCTTCTTGCGTTCAAAGCAAGTAGTTCCGTTCTTTTTGTTCTTAAATTTTTGTTTCTTTAATTTTTTAAATTTCTTAGTGAGTAGTTCTTGTTCACTATCACTTGAGCTTATGCTCGAGTGGTCTTCAAATGTTCTATGTCCCAAATCCTTCCTGTTCTTTGGAAGGTGGTTTTGTTCATCATGTGCATTGCTCACCATTTCATATGTCATCAATGAACCGATAAGTTTTTCAAGTGAAAAAATATTTAAATCTTTTGTTTCTTGTATTACCGTTACTTTTGATTCCCAAGCTTTAGAAAGTGATCGTAAAACTTTACTAACAAGTTCAAAATTCGAGAAACATTTGCCAAGAGCTTTTAAACCATTGACGACATCCGTAAAACGGGTGTACATGTCAACAATGGTTTCACTCGGCTTCATTCGAAAAAGCTCGAAATCATGCATTAAAAAATTTACTTTAGAATCTTTTACACTACTTGTGCCTTCGTGTGTGATTTCAAGAGTGCGCCAAATATCGAAAGTCGTTTCGCACATAGAAACCCGATTAAACTTGTTTTTGTCTAAGGTACAAAATAGAGCATTCATAGCTCTAGCATTTAAAGGAAACATCTTCTTCTCCAAATCATTCCAATGGTTCATTGGAAGAGAAGACAATCGAAGTCCGTTCTCGATAATATTCCATAAATTTAAATCCAACGAAAGCAAGAAAACTCTCATTCGAGTTTTTCAATAAGTGTAGTCCGTCCCAATGAAGAAGGGAGCACGAATGAGAGAGTGACCCTCTTGGATGCCGAAAAGAGCCATTTCTATATGGGTGTTAAACCAAAATAGAAAACCGTGGCTCTGATACCAATTGTTAGGATCAAGAGCACTAAGAGGAGGGGGGGGGGGTGCGATTAAGAAGATAGGCAGTTTAAGTTAAGATAAATAACACAAAGGAAATGCAAAGTAAAGTAAGGAAGACAGTTTGCAGTAAGGAAATGCAAAGGAAACATATTTGAAGTAAAGTAAGGAAGACAGTTTGCAGTTAAGATAAATAACACAAAGGAAATGCAAACCAGATTTTAGAGTGGTTCGGTCAAACATGACCTACATCCACTTTCGGCTTCCTCCTCCGATGAGGTTACCGATGTCCACTAGAGACCTTCCTTCAATAGGCGAAGGCCAATCACCCTTTTACTGTTTCACTCCTTTTGACGGGCTTAGGAGACAACCCTTACAGAATTTTCTCTCCTCTCTTGAGAGATCAAAACTTGGAAGAAAAGAGAGAGGAGAACTTCTAGCCTTTATAACACTTTTGAGCTCTAAAAATCACAGAGTAAGATTGGATTTTCGGTGCCCTTTCATACAGGAAAGGGTGGGGTATATATAGACCCCAAATTGGTTTGAATTTGGAGCTAAAAAATGTCATCTCCCAGATTTCCGAGGTCCTGGCGGTACGACCGCCAGACTGGGCAGTACGATCGCTTGATAGAGCTCGGAGACCGAGCTCTGACGGTGCCACCGCCTGACTGGGGCGGTTCCACCGCCCAGTCTTGCTCGGAGACTAAGCCCAGGCGGTGGAACCGCCCTAGTGCTTTCCTAGGAGACTGAGCTCCTAGGCGGTGCCACCGCCCAGCTTTCCTAGGAGACTGAGCTCTTGGGCGGTGCCACCGCTGACCCAGGCAGTGCCACTGCCGGCCAGGAAATCTGGGTCCGAATAGGCTGATCCATTCGGCCCAATTTGGGTTTGTCAAGGGCCCAATTGTCCCCAGATTAATTTAATGGGATCACCTCCCATTCGTTGCTTAATCTACATGCTAACTACGATATTTCTTAAGACATTTACTGCAACTTGCTTCGGTGCATCATTCGCTTTGTCCGGCGAACTTCCGGCGAACATCCGACGAACCCTCGGCAATGCTCCGGTGGACTTCCGGCAAACTCCTGGACTTGCAACGATCCACTTGGCAAGTTTCGACGAGCTTCTTTGGCAAGCTCCTGGACTTCTCGGATTTGTTCATGCAGAACCTCGGATGACCGTCCAGACTTCCGTCGAACTCTCGAACCCCCAACGTGATCATGGTCTTGACTCCGGCGCAACTCCTGCTGCATGTCTTACTTCCATCGTAGTTAATCCTGCACATGTAAAATAAACTTCGATCTAGACAATTAATACTAGGCATTAATCAAGTTGTCCGGCATGTCATTGGTCCCTCGACGCTTAGTCCGATTCTTCGGCGCATCGTCCTCTCCTGCGGCCTATTGCCCAATCGGCCAGTTGACTCCGCAACTCCGATATCCTTGGCTCAATACCCGCTCTTCTTGGCCTGATGCCCGAGTCCATGGCCCGAAGCCTTCTGTCGATACATCGACCGATCCACCGGCCCGATGTCCAATTTTCTGACATGTTCCTCCGGCCCAACATGATTTTCCTGCTTTAATTGTCTCATCCTGATCGAAGTATCTTGTGTCACTCAAAACGCAGATTAAATCATAAACATATATCAAGTGGTTTCATCATCAAAATATGAGATTCAACATAACTAAAATAGAGTTACAACCTTTGCAGGAAGGAATCCTCAACAACAATAATACAAGCCATAATATTGTTGTTTTTTGGGTTTTACTACATGGATTTTTTTCCCTTCCGTTGAACTCTAGTTAGGGCAATATGACTGGTCAAAACGTACTTGTGCCTGCTTACTGTTAGCTTTTTTTTATAATTTACTATTGGTCCTAAGCATGGAACAAGAAGGGTTGCATGAGGAAGTTAACAGTCAACTTAGAACTTTCTCAGATCATATAAGCATATATCTATAGATTGAGAAGTCTTAGAAAATAATAATTTTGAGAAGTCTTAAAAAATAATAACTTCCCCAAATGGAAATCTATTCTTATGTAAAAAAGAATAGGTTATAGATACAATCATACAATGAATCTAGACATATTTATTACAATTACAAAATAGGACGAAAATCCACCAGAAGATACTGGAATAATAGAAATCTTAATCTTGTCTTGGTATCACACAGGACTTAAAGAAGACTCAATCTGGTCTAGTGAGATCCAAATACCATTTACCCAAGACTGGTGTCCCATGTGCACTAAAGTGACATGGCTCCTGTGTAAAAGTAGCAGTGTCATGTAGTGTTTATCTTCTTATATTCTCTGTTCTTTCTTGTACTCATAGTTTTCTATATTAAATTATGTGCTGATGTCACAACCAATCAATCATATTGTTTTGGTTCTTTTCTACAAAATTGGATTAATTTGGTGTGTTATTTCCTGAAGAGAGTCCTTATATGTGTTTTGTGGTCATAAATAATGTCAGAAATAGCAGACTTGACCGCATTACAGGCCTTCTATTTGGTCCTGCATAAAAAAAATCTTCACAGTAAGACTTTTTCTTTAACAAAAATATTTCCAAATACATTGAATCTGGATATAGTTCGTGGATCTTGACTCAACGTGACACAATCCTAGGCTTATGCAAATATCAACTCGACCTAACAAAGCTAAACAATACTCAACTTATATTTGACTATTAATTTTGTGTCACCTGCTCTGATTTTGACCATAGTTTTGGTAGTTCTGCTGCTGCTGCAACTAATGTTTGGTATTGTGCTTTGGAACTAATAATCATTGGTTTAACTTGCTTTGTCAACTACATAACTGCTTGAACTCGTTAGCCATTTCTTAGTATATGATTGCTATTCTTCATGGAATATGTGATAGTTCAATTTTATAGTTGAATAACTCTTTTTTTGTTTCTTCTTTTCTTTTGAAAACCAGTGATGATTATAAGTGTCCTTCTGTTGCTCTTATGTTTCAAGTTGGGGAAAATGCTACATATCAAAATGTAAGGTCTTCTAGTGCTCCTCACTCCTATTACTTGTATTTCATATGAGACAAGAAACATTCATTGATATCTATCCTTTTTGGGCTTATATTAGTGCATAACTTGTATTCTGACCTTTCATTAATATTGCACATTTGTCAGATATTTACATTGCTAGGTACCTCTACCTATTCTTGTTTGATCTTGTTTTTGTCTGTTTCTTGTAAAATGGAGAAATCACTTTGTTTCTTTAGATGGGAGGATGTTCGAACTTACCTGGTACATGCACTGAAAAAAGCTGCCGTGGTCATGAAGTAGACATTATGCATTTTTCAATTGGAAATGCTATTCCTGGACGATTATATGGTGGCAATGTTGTAGACAACACGAAAGGAAATGGAAATGATAGGTAAATTGAGATCCTTGTCTTTCTGCTGCAAGGTAGTTTGTCAAAGTAGTATATACTAAAAACTTGCATCCTCTTGCTAATTTTATGACAGTTTTGGGCACCTGGTTGATGTGTATGCTTGGAATCCACACTGCCGTTACCTTGACGGGATAGGACCTTCCGGTAATCTTACATTGCTTATCTTAAATTAAAGCATGATCTTTTTTATTGTAAATGTTTCTTCTGTCTGGACCTCTCTTAAAGCAACGGCCTCAATTGCCATTTGATATATGCTGAGGCATGCTTTGAGCACAAAATTTGCTAGCTGTCACCATTTTACAGTATTTATTCTTTTTACTCCCTTCTTTGTGCTTGTTCACTGCACAAACTATGTCCCTCTGCTCTATATAGTCATTTATCTGTTAAGAGATCCCTATGGTTTTCCAAAATTTGAATTGTTCAGATTTCAAGTATGAAATTCTCCAAATCTCACATATTGGTCAAATTTTTTTGTTGTTAGGAGAGTTATATGTTGGGATTGGCAAATTGTACCTCTGAAATTCAGTTCTAGGATGTAGAGGATGGAACTTAGATGGTGTGATTTAGGAAGTGATTTCTTTAAAATCTTGTGTACTTCTCATGCCAAATGAGTTTCAGAGTATGAAATTTGAAGGGTGGGATTTGGATACTGACTGATTATAGGATTTGCAGGGTGGAGATTCTTGGGTGGGGTTCTAAATTTGTTTGACTAAATTCATGGTATATCGTAGGAAATTTCATGAAGTTTCCATACCAAATGGTGCCTTAAAGGTTGCTTGAAAAAGTTGATATTTCTTGTTTATACTTTTTGTGTTATCGCTATTTTGGTCAAGCCTTGGCATCATGGTTTGTTTGCAACTTGGATGACCAAGAGTTGGGTCATGAAATAGCATTTCTACTTGTAGTTAAGGTACCTGCATAAATTGATTCTTCCCGGAGTCAATATTGGTTGGAGCCAGCACAATGAGCATGTCTCAGTACATTGTTGTTAAATTAAATATATGTCCTTTTTCTCTTGCTTCCATTTCAGTTTTAACATTTTGCAAATTTATGTTGGAATTTTGGAACAAGCTTTGCTAACTTGTCATTGTGTCCTCAGGACATATTTCAAATGCTCAAAATGATTGGAAAGGAGCTTGGTGGCACAGTTCTCTAATATCTGGTTCAAGTATGATACACTGATTACCTATTTTCTTATAGATTTGACAAACTGATTTAATTTCTACTCTAAACTTATAATCAATCTTTTGATGGCATTTGCTGTTACAAGAATCTTATGTAACTAAGAACATGATTTTGGTATTAAACTAATGAGGCCTACCGATAGAGGTCCCTGATGAGGAAATCCATTGGCCATTCATCTGTTGCTGATGATATACTAAGACCTAAGTTCTCCTTTTTGGACTTCCTAAAGGGACAATCTTTTGTTACATGTGGACAGTGACATTCATAGTTCTTGACTGCTGAAAAACATAATGATAATAAACAGGTGCAAAAAGTCCTAAAAATTTAAGTTATCAATCAAGTCAAAATTCTTTATATTTTTTTTCCCTAAAAGTACTTGCTCAGAATGGATCTTGAATTCAAACAATACCTACTTGAAATTCTGGCAACAGTGGTTTATTTGATGATTATTCTTGCTTCTCTGAGTAGAAAAGAATAGTCCCTGGTGTAATTTTATATTTCTTCCCTTGCATATTCAGTTTCAATCAACTTATCTTTAGGTTGATAATCCCTGACAAAGACCCATAATGGCATAATTTATGAATTTTGCTGCTCATGTTCTAAGATTTCTATCCTGTGAAACCACCCATTACCATCAACCTTTTGCCAATAATTAGGCTAATTGAGTCACATTGTAATGATGATTACCTTCATTTGAGTTTTGTGGAATTTTATGATTACCTTATGTATCTCAAATAACGTCTTTTTCGGATATTGAAGAACAGAGATTCTTGAAGAGAACTCGACTAATTAGAGAGAGCCCAAGATGGTGTGATTTTCAAAATATTACTGAAATGAGAACAAAACAAAACTTAATGTGAATTCATGGTAATGGAGCAACCTGACAGTTCATGCACAAATATCATAAAAACCAGTGTCCCGTTTAGAGTTTAATATGCTCGGATCCCTACTTCATGTTTAGTAATGTGAAAGTTGAGTATGCTTAAAGTAATACCAATAGAATTGCATATTTTTCTGACCGCTGTATATGGATCAGAAGAGCCTGTGAAGCATGAAGTAACTTAAGAATTATCTAGGCTTATAAACATGAAAATCCTTGTAAGGAAAGCAATTCCAGGGTAAAAAATTCTTAACAAAAGAATGACTTGCCATAGATGCCCATTGATAAAAGAATGCACTAATTTAGTGTTGCATCAAATAATCATTGAAGTTCTCACATTGTTGATGGGTTAGTTCATTTGTAGGATTTATATCTTTACAAACAGCCTATAACAGCAATATGACATTACGTTTGTTAGAGCAAAGGACACAATATCTTGAGATTGGAGCTAATGAATGTTGATGTCAATGGGTGCAAGGTAGTGGTTAATGGTTATTTAGCATATCCACCTTCTAAGATGATCAGGTTATTATGATACAGTAACATATCACCTTTTGAGGTCGCGTGGTATTATGTTACAATTCCTTAACTTATGGCTATTCTCAATTCTTGATTGATTGGTCATCTCCTAAATTTTGGATCTCAGAAGCAAGGATTGTAATTTCGTATCATAGCGGAGTATTGAGCTTAGCTCGGTACGGTATGGTACAGTATACCGAGTGGTACATTTCGGTATACCGTTCGGTATATATATATATATATATATATATATATATATATATATATATATATAAAGTAAAAAAAAACCGACGTTGCCTTGGTACTTCTCGTGCTCGGTTTCTGCCCGCGTGGGGTCCCCATGCAAAAAAAAAAAGAAAAGGTGACGTCGCCTCGACGGTGTCACTCGGTTTTTGCCCGTTGGGGAGAAGAAATCGACATTTCCTTCTTCTCCCACAAAAAAAAAGGCGACGTCGCTCGGTTTCTGCCCGCGTGGGGAGACGAAACCTCCTTGCGCAAAAAAAAAAAAATAATGCGCACTCGATTTCTGCCCGCGTGGAGAGAGGAAATCAAGGTTTCCTTCTCCCCGCGTAAAAAAGGGCGATGAGGCAACGATGCTGCCTCGTCACCTCGTTTCTTCTGCTTGCGTGGGCAAAAGAAACGCTGCCTCAACGATGCTCGGTTTCTTCTCTTCGTGACGTTGCTGAGGCTTCTTCCCTCCTCGCGTGGATGAGGAGAAGTCGCCGATGACACCAAAGCCTCATCGCCTCAAACGAGGAGGAGGCGACATCTTTTGTGGCATCCGACGAGGGAGGGCGGCGACGGATCGGGATCGTCTAGGGAGAGCGGTGCCGAATCTCCAGGTTTTCCTTTTCTTCTCCCTCGGCTAATATCACCCGGTAGCAGGTGGCGACTGTCGAAATCGATCGTCACCGACAGATTTAAGATGGTAATAGAGCGGAAACAACTCTAATCGACAGTACTGTACGGTAGTGAGCGGTCCGCATACCGGTTTGCTGGCGGACTGATACATACCGCCTAGTACGGACGGTATTATTTGAAATTAAAAACCTTGCTCAGAAGTAGAAGTTGTAAGAATACGATGATTGCTCTTTCCTATTATCTTATATCAACTATGATTTAGTGCTTTATGGTCTATGCATTGGTTGTTCGTATTTTTGTTGTTTCCGGTTGTTTACAATTTTTTCGATTAGCTTTTTCATAAGACAGATCATTCCAAGTTCAAACATTGATTACAGGTATCTTTTCTAAGGATGGCATGATTTGTTTGTTGTAATTTATTCTGTATAAGGTCCTGTTTTGCAAAATGCTCCCATAGTATAGTTTATCCTTGATACTACTCTTATCTTATTTACTCTCTTTATTGGAAAACATTTTGGCTCCTCGAGAAACTCCCCAAACAGTGTGTTGCTCTCGAATGACAAATGAGTCGATTACCTACATCTGAAAAGAGAAATGATTTATTTGCCCTCTTTCACGAGGCCCACACATCAACATGCTTTTTGGATGCTTCATGGGGAATTTGTTTCAGCCTTCCTCCTTATTTGGTATCTCTCCTCAGGCTTCATCGAAGAGGATAGTCCGTTTGGAAAACTTGGTCAGAAAGGCACCTACTCTTTTGAGTTCTCCAGACCATTAAGGACAATGGATCGTCTTCAACAGGTAAATTGAAAGTTCTATCTCTTTGAGGGTCAAATTCTGATGGTGATATGTTATCACAAATGAACAGAAAGTTCACGAATTTGGTTGCAGGATGTTCAATTCACTATCGGCCAGTCCAGCAAGGTGGCTGTTGCTTTCTGGTACCCAACCGATGGAAATCCATGGAGCAAGTCTCGGCACTACTCTGCAAGCTGCAATTGGTTGACATTGGAAGCTGCATCAGTGTCAGGACCATCCGTCTCTCGGGTATCTTCCTCTGGCTCATGGGATGCTGCAACTGCCTTCGCTTTGCTCCTATCTGTAGTCTCCTTCTGCCTTACCATTTTCATTGGATATTGGGTTTCCAAAACCAAAGCTGTGCCGTTCACACCTATCGATCATCTATGATGAGGTACTGAAGGCGTACGCATCTTTCACCTTCTTTAGCTGCATTTTCTATGATATCAGCTTTTAAAAGCTCAACTCCTGGGTTGTAATTTTTTCTAGTGTATTCAATATGCTCACTTTCGTCATAGAGATTATTGTCACTTGTTACAATATTTACTGTGTTCCTGTTAAGAGCAAAGAAGCAATAAGAGTTTTCCTATGATTATGTGATTCAACTTGATGTTCTAAAAATACTGCTTGAAGTTAAATGGGTAGGAGAAACATTAAAAGTAAGTTGTGCATGCGGGCTTCAATACCAAAATCTTACTAACGATGATATACTAGTCAAATTCGATTCCAAAAAACTATTAATTTCACAAATTATTATGTTGGAAAACGCTTGTCACATTGCAAAATTACCATGTAAATTTGTATTTTTCTTTTTTTTACAAAGACCAAGTGACGAAATTGAGATTAGATTTCAAGATCTTATTATCATCAAGAGCTTTACTTAGTCAATTGACGTCTCATATTTACATAATTAATCATCGAATGAGATCAAATTGGATCAGAGTGTGTCCGAATCCGAATCCTATTCTATTCCTACTCATTCGCTCTTTCCACTTTTACGGATAGACGAGGCAATGCAAGAGGGAATACGAACCTGGCGGGGTTGGTTTAAATGTGGGTGCTTTCAATTCCGCGTCCAGTCGAGGCAGCTGAGGCAGGCAAGGCGTTGTTTACATGGGAAAAGAAATCATTGGTCCACAACGAACACTAATTTGGTTACGACTTACATTACAACTAAAATTAGTGTGATTACGTGGTGCACATCAAGTGGCGGGAGGGGTTGGATCGGTACGGTGACATTCTTGATGTGGGACAATACCGTCTGTCTTAAGTTAAGTCGTAACTCTCTTCCCGTCCGTCCTATAAAATAAATAAATAATAAAAAACAATTATCTAAGTGGGCCGCAGCCAATAGCAGCCATCATGCCACATCTCTCGGCCCACGAGAACACGAGCTCGCAATCCCGACCCAACCCTAACGCCGGAGGAGATCGATCGATCGACCAAGTTAGGGTTCGGGTCCTTCGCTCTCTGCGGCGACGGAGCTTGCCAGATATATCAACCCCGTCTCTGCCTGTCTATTCGAAGCCAAACGTCCCTCGATCCGTTGGATTGACGTAAGGGTATTCCAGTTTTCGTAATTCAATCGGTCCGATAGAGTGCGATGGATTCGGAGGAGGTTGATTTCGGGGACCTTTATGCCGGCCTCGATGACCAGGTGAACGTCGGGATCACTGCCATCGGTGAATCGCACTCGGCAAAGGAGTTCGATTCTACGAGCGAGGAGTGCTGCGCGGATGAACGAGCTGGTGAGGCGGGTGAGAGGCAGATGGGTTGTCATGCGGGCCGGGATTTGGATTTGGAGGCGGATGATAGTGAGAGTGAAGACGAACTCCACATAGTTTTGAACGAAGAGGACGGTTCTAACTTATCGACCTCAGAGAGATGTAACGGTGGGATGGGAGTAGCATGGTGTGAAGAAGAAGAGGATGAGGACGAGGATTTGGTGATTGTTACTGGCTCCGAACATCATCAGAATAATAGCCGGAAACACGGTGAACGGTTGTCCAATGTGGATGAGCTGAAGCAAAGAAGTGCAGAAAGAGTTGGTGTCCCAAAGGTTGTCTGTAATGGCTGGGTATGTCGATCTTAAATTGCTAGCATGATAATTTTGAGGTTTATTGTTTACGTTCAGGTGGTGTTCAGTATAGCTGCTGTTTTCCTGTTTTAGTCCAAGATGTTTTTCAGTTCCCTCATTTGTGATTCACTTCTGTTAAAAATTGAGAGAAAAAATTGACAATGAAAGTCTTTATGAGATTAAATCTTGTCCTAGTCTTCCAATAGATTAATTTATCATCATTTGGATTATGACTTTGAGTCTCTGGCAACCCCCCAGACAAACAAGAAAGCCTGAAGGCGTTGGTCCCTTTATGATCTAATAACAGAAGGTCAAATTTCAAAGCAACCCTTATTCCTGATTTGCTCTCTTTAGGTGGCATATGGATTTCTAGGTCATTTAACTAACCATGAAATCTTCATATTTGTCTTAGCTTTCAAGTATCCCCCTTCTCTTCTTCTATCCCTCCCTCCTCATAAGAGCTTATTATATATGTGATGACCGGTTCAGGTGGGCTGTGGCCTAAGTTTTGCTTGAGATGACTCATGATGATTATTTGTTGTGTACGTATGACTCATATGTACTAAGGGAGTCATATGTACTAAGGGCAAGACTGTGCCTTGCCTCTTCTTGGCAAAATACACATGCTAAACTATAGGTTTCACTTTCTTTTCTCTTATCTAATAATCTTTTTGTCGATTATCATTCTTTTGTTTAACTCTACATTAATAGTTTGGTATGTTCGTTTGCTAGTTTCCAAATCATCTTCACAAGTTTTATCCTCTACATATTTATGTTTGATTTTTTTTTTTTTTCATTTCCTAGTGTGTTGGATCACATATGGGAGGATTTCATAATAAATTATTAACTTCATTGTCTGAGAGAGGTGAACGGGATCAGCTTATGCCATCATCCTCAGGGGTTTCTACGTCCTGCTATTCATGCATCTCTCCTCCAGCCCAAACTGGGTGTCATTTTTCTTTGCCTAGAAAAAGGTTTGTTTTGCATTTTGACTGCTGAGAGATATTTTAGGTACAACAATTATAATAATTCTACTTATGTGGGGTTGATTACATGGATTTTTTTTGACACTGAGCTGTGTAGGATAGTATCCGAAGCAAAGTAAATGCAAGCAAAGTTCTTTTTGTAATTTTTAGTAAGTTTATATTTAGCTTCTTTTTATCTATCTTCACACCATTAGTCCTAATTGACTAATGTTTTTTAGCCAAGTGAACATGTCTATCTTAAATTATTTTATCTTATTTTAATCTCTGCCTAAGATGGATCTTATGTTTGCATTTTGCAAATGTAAATAGTCTTTGTGAACAATTACTCCATTTATTCGTATTTGAGTACCTAATTGGTCATGATCAAAATATTTTTGTTTTATGATTATAACACACCATACGTTCACCTCAATATTTTCATCTCAGATGCATTGCTTAGTTTACCACAATATTTTCCTAACTGTACAGTTTCTTAATTCATAAACTTAAAGTATGGTTGGCTGTAAAACTATTTTATATAACTTTTCCTTAAAATTTAAGAGGCACGTGATGATGACAGAAAAATTTCAAATTTCAATACCCTTCTACTCTTTAATTGCCTTGTTATCACTCCTATGAGCAATGTTTTTATCAAATTTCTCCTTAAAAGTTTTACTTGGAAGAGTTTTATTTATCTATCTTAACTATACCCTCAATTCTATTTAATGTTCTCTCTCATTACTAATATCGTATATTTTTAGACTTACTCCTACTTAATCTGAAACTCCTAACATTCTTATTTGTTTCCATAATTCAAGTTCAGAATTAATTCCAGCTAACTCCAGTTGGTCAGCAATATCATCAGCCATGCAGGTCCATCTTTAGTGTGAATAGGAAGTTTATCAATTACTAATGTGAAAATATAAGACTTAAAATCAGTACTTGGTGTAACACTTTAGTTATGGAAAGCTTTCTGCATGCCTCTTATAATCCAATTCTTTATATCATCAGTAACTACTAGATACTCTTTTCTTGTCTAAAATCAACTGTAACAAATATGTTGAAACTTTATCATAGTTTTGGAATCAATACAAGCTATATACACATCTTCCTTCTTAATTGGTATGAAAAACATAGCACTTGAATTTTTGTTGTCTTACCAAGAAATGAGCAAGTGCTTTTTATTTAACCATATGATGATCACCGCCTGTTCTTTTTTAGATGCATCAGGCCCACTATGTGCAATTTTATCTACCATTTATATTCTATTGCATCTATAGCTTTGTATTTGTTGGCATCCATGTTGGGCACAACGTGGCTCTTGTTTTTGTTTTCCTTGGTACATTTTATCATTTCTGACATGAAGATCTTGGTTGGCTTTCTTTAGGACCATTTTTGACATTAATATTGAAGCATTTGAACAGAAACCCTGGAGGCAACAGGGTGTGGATATAACAGATTATTTTAATTTTGACCTTAATGAGGAGAGTTGGAAAACCTACTGTCAGAACTTGGTACTTCTTGTCATTGTTGTGTTTTTTTTTGTTTTTACACTGCCTATCTATGTCAGTATAATCGAAACCATATTTTCAGGACCAGATCAGGCAGCAAGCTAAAATGTCTACCCAATTTTCTGTTGATGAATCATCAAGGTTGAGTCAGGTACTTAAACTTGAGCAAAGGCCATCTACAGTTACTGATGCAAGTGACTGTTCAATTTGTAAATGGAGAAAGAGTTCCTTACGCCATGGACAATCTTGACAAGGGATTAACAAGGCTTGAGATGGTCTGTTGAAATTGAACTTCTGTTTCCATTTTGGTTCATTTTCATTTGATAGTTTACTCAATCATGCACTTATTGCATCTTTGTACTGTTTTGCATGTTCTAATTACATTTATATGCTTGCAGAGTAAAGGTAGAGCAATTCAGGTTGAACATGGTATTGGTGAACGCATTCCATCAATGGATACAAGGCGACCAAGACATAGGGACTCTGTGGTTATTCAAGTATGTTCTTGATTCTGTTGTTTAACATGTTAAATCAAAATCTAACTTTGTTACTTTTTGTGGCTTAGGTGACCATGGAGGAATCTATAGAGGATGGGTTAGCAGAAGAATCAAGAAATTCAGAAAAGCAAGATAGAGTTTACTTGGAACCAAAACCAATATATGATAATGGGAATACTAATGGGTAATTTTTCTAAACTTTTATATTTTGAGTTTCGTCAATTGTACATAGGAAATTAATTGTTTTTTTGTAAGTTCTCTCATAATGTTGGTCTTTTGATTCTTATGAATTACCAAACATAAAAGGATGGGAGAAGAATCATGCCCTACAATATGAAAAAGGACTATGAAGTATTCAGATGGAAATTATCATGATAAATATAGTTAACTCGCCCGAGCCCAGGCATAACTAAAGCATCGATATTAGCCTTCCTCTCGCGACTTCCCAACCCTAACCCTGCTCGTTGTTGCCACTTGCTCGCTGCTACCGTTGTCTTTGCTGCAGCCACTGTCGCCGCTCGTCGCTCCTGCTCCCGCTCCCGTTGCTCGCTGCTCTCGCTCCCGTTGCTCGCTGCTACCGCTGCCGCTTCTGTAGCTCGCTGCTACTGCTGCCGCTGTCGTTGCTCTCGCTCTTGCTGTTCGCTGCTACCGCTGTTGTTGCTCGTTGTTATCGCTGCCGCTGCTCGTTGCTACCGCTACCACTATCGCCTCTCGTCGCTTCCGCTCCCGCTCCCGTTATCGCTGCCGCTGCTTGCCGCTACCACTGTTGCTGTCGCTACCACTATCGCCGCTCGTCGCTCCCGCTGTTGCTGCTCGCTGCTGCTGCCACTGTCGTCGCTTGCTGCTCCCGCTTCCGTTGTCGCTTCTCGCTGTTACCGCTACCGCTACCACTGTTGTCGCTTGCCTCTCCCGCTCCCGCTCCCACTGTCGTTGCTCGCTGCTACCTCTTCTCACATCGACTCGATAATATATTGTTAACAGTATATTAACAGTATATTGTTAACTGTATATTGGTAACAATATTTTTTTATTTATTAGATTAATAATATATTATTTTGATTTTAATACTCCTGATTTCTATTTATTTGAAATTATTGTTATTGTTTTGAATTTTGAGATTTTTTGTTAATGTGATATTATGATTTTGTAAGATTTTTTTAATTTAATATCATATTTTTATTTAAATAATTATATTTATTAATTATATTATATATTTTTATATTTTAGCACCTCGTTTCACTCGGGCGAGCGCCTAGCACCTCGGGCATTTTTGGACCTCGACGCCTTTTAGCGCCTAACGTTTTTAAATCACTGGTTTGGAATGAGTACATGTATTAGTGTTTCAAAATGCTATGACTGGGATATGTGTTGAAATGAAAAGTGATAGGCGTAATTGTAATTTACCAAAAGATGTGATAAAACCAACTCGAATAAATGTTAGCAAACCAATCAAATAAGAGTAACCAACCAAGATCTTCCAATCTTTGTTAAGTCTCAGATTGAGTTTTAGAAGGGTGGCTATATTCTCAAATTTGGCTCATTGGAGCATGCATCTTTGCTTTTGTTCTTCCTCTTTCTTTTAAGCAATTTCAGTAAAAACTTCAACAACTACAGAATGCATGATTTGAAAATATTATGTTTGGGACACATGAAATTGTTGCTCAGATGTTAACTAGTTATCTTTTAGTGCCAATATTTGATGTCAAGATCTGGAAATATCCTTTAAGTAGCTCTTACCAATCATGTGTTTCTTGTATTATCATAATTTTCCTTAACCATGCTTTTCTATCACGCGTCACTATTCAAATAATGAAATTTAAACTTTTCTTGTATTCTCATTTTGGTGCCATTTGTTTCATATTCCAGAATATCTCCTTATGTTATTATTTATGCTCCTCTAAATATATATTTTTATATTAAGATGTCTATGGGTGCATAATATATGTTATATATTTTTAATGAATTTATGTTGGCTTCTGGATTTGTAAAGTGATGAAAGAATGAGGGAAAGAGTTTATTGGTTCTACTTTGTTAGGTTTGGTTGTAGAATTCATATTTTTTCTCGAAGGAAAATGATAGGTTGAAGACCTATATTTTTTATAATATAATGAAATATGGATGTAATTGAAACATCACTAAAATTCATTAGAAATGCTAGGAAAATAGAGTAGTCTTTCCTAAAACTTAATATGATTCAGTAATTAAGGTACTCAAACTAGATCTAATTCAGCTTTGATGGAACTAATTTTCGATCTCTCATATGGTTTTGAGCCTTCTTTCCATTGCTTTGGTTTCCAATAGTTGTTTCTCAATCAACTTGTCATCAGTTATTGTGCCTCAGTAGCTTTATTCATTGTAAATTGAATTTAGAATAAAGGCATTACCACCATGAACTTATGTATGCTAATTTCTATAAGATAGTTTTGTAGGGAAATCAATGGGCGACATCACATATACAGCGGAAAAACATAAAAACAAAAATCTCAAATTTCCCAAAAGGTGTTTATCGTTGTGTGAAGATTGGTGTGCAAAAACCCGCGAAACTGAAAACCACGTGTGAGATAGTTGTATTACCTAGGGAGATCGTATATCCTTGAATTCCTGCAGATCTACAAGAGAGGATAAAAAGAGGTCAAGCATCCTCATCTTTAGTAATGATCCACACGGTAAGGGCTACGAAGACGCTCCTCATATTGTTGCTCAAATCTTTACACTTGTTGGCTGAGAAAGAGAAATGAGAGAGGAGAATAAGAGGTGGCAATCAAGAAGCCTAGCTTATGACCCTTTGGTTCTCTCTTATTTATAGAAGTCCTTTGTCAACTTAACCCCAATGGATCCTGTCCTATTAGGTATTAGATCTCTATCCAATTACCCAAGCCTATTAAATTAGTGAGTTTCTACCCAATAATATCTTATTAGCTTTTATTGGATCTCATCTATAGAATCCAATAATTCATGGGCTTAATGAATATCTAATAAAATAGAGGCTTCGATGTATATCTCATATTCGAATCTTTACTCGTCGCAACACTTACCATATGTATGTGACTCTCTAGGCTCAATATCGAGTTGGCCATAAGTTATAAATGTCAGAACTCATTCTGGCTTAGTGAATTATTATCTCCATAATAATTCACTCGACTCATCGACTTCGGACGTACTAGGCCACTACGTCGTAATCCCCAAACGATACAAGAGATTTCAATCTTTTGGACCTATCTGTCCTCAATTATCGTGTCATCCATCTAATATCCTAGAGATCGTATGCCGGATATGGTGCTGTCAAGGCTATATGGTTTCTTATCGAGTCTCGTTCTAATCGGATTCTCCCGGAGAATTTTTTCTCTCAATCCGAATGATTTTGGCCAAGGATTTATCTGAGCAAGAACACATGAGATATTCTTCTCATGATACCTAGAGCGGATGATCCTCTATTGACACTCAATAGCCTTTGTAAGATTGATTGTTACTCCCGATAATCGATTATGCTAGATCTGAAATTCTCAAACCTATAAGTTCGGTATCAAAGAGTGGAGTACTCATATAGGACATCCTTGGTGTTTCAAGTCTAAGGACCAGGTACACCATTGGGACGACGGAATCACTGTATGATAATAAGGTAATATCAACCATATAGTATTTCGTGAGTGAACTCATTCTCCAATGAGCACTTACACTATAGACCTAGTGTCCCCACACGAGCAGCTATGAGACAAGCCACCTCCATCATATGGATGAGTATACAGCACATTAGTTTGTCTGGTTATCTCAATGTCTTTCTCGAGTAACCTATGACTAGGATTATTTAGGGTCTATGTTTAAAGGTGAATCGGTCTCATTATCGTGATCTAATCATGATCCGATTTTCATTGCACAAATCTATGAACATCATAATATATTTATGTATCAAGCAATATAAAGTGAGAAAATATCATAATAAGCAAAAAGACTGCGTGTCATGTCACACGTGCCATCACTCACGTGATTGGCTTGCAAGACACCTATGACTAGCAATCTCCCACTTGACCTAAATCCAATCACCTATGTATCTGATCCATATCAGACCCTTGTGACGCTCAAAGACAATCTGAGACAATGACTTTGTTAGTGGATCTGCAATGTTATCTTCGGATAGAACTCTTGCCATTGTCACATCTTCTTGGGCAACTATCTCTTTGATAAGGTGGAACCTCCTCAGAACGTGCTTTAACTTCTGATGAGACCTGAGTTCCTTTGCTTGAGCAATCACTCTGTTGTTGTCGTAATATAAGGGAATCAGCTCCTTGCTGCCCGGCACGACTCCTAGATCTGTGATGAACTTCTTCATCAAGACTCCCTCCGTCGCCTTTGCCACAGCAATGTACTCTACCTTTGTGGTTGAGTCAGCAGTAGTATTTTGCTGGGAACTCTTCCAGCATACTGTTCCATTCAGGGTGAACACATAATCTGAATTAGACTTGCTATCATCGATATCAGACTGGAAGCTCGAGTTCGTATAGCCCTAACCCTAAGGCTAGTACCTCTATATATCAGTAAAAGATCCTTAGTCCTTATCAAGTACTTAAGGATACACCTTACTACTTTCTAGTGCTCCAAGCCTGGATTCGCCTGATACCTACTAGTGACACTCAAAGCATGCGCTATATCAGGTCTAGTACATAGCATAACATACATCTAGACCCATCGCTGAGGCATAGGGTATCCTATCTATGTCTGTCCTTTCTTCATGAGTCTTTAGGAACATACTCCTAGAAAGCGATATCCCTTGTCTCATCGGTATAAGACTTCTCTTGAAATTTTCCATGCCAAACCTTTTGACAATGGTGTTTATGTACCTAGACTAGGACAAGCCAAGCATCCTCTTGGATTTATCTCTATAGATTCGAATCCCCAATATGTAGGATGCTTCCCCTAAGTCCTTCATGGAGAAGTGTCTAGATAGTCAAACCTTTACTGTGGAGAGCATTCCTATATCATTCACAATGATTAGGATGTCATCCACATATAACACCAAGAAGGTGATAGCGCTCCCACTTACATTCTTGTAGACACAAGGCTAATTTTCGTTCTTAACGAAGTCATAAGATCTGATTGCCTCATCAAATCTTATGTTTCAACTTCGGGAAGCTTGCTTCAGTCTATAGATGGACCTAAGTAACCTACACACCTTATCTGGACTACCCTTGGACACGAATCCCTCAGGCTGTATCATATACACCTCATCGAGGTTGCTGTTTAGGAATGTAATTTTCACGTCCATCTGTCAGATCTTATAATTATAGTGTGCTGCAATAGCCAATAGAATTTGGATATATTTTAGCATGACTACGGGTAAGAAGGTTTCGTCATAGTCAACACATTACCTTTAACGATACCCCTTAGCCATTAGTCTTGCTTTATAGGTCTCTACCTTTCCATGAACTCCGTTCTTCTTCTTGAAGATCCACTTACAACCAATGGGTACAATACCCCCGGGTGTATCAACTAGGTTCCAAACCTTGTTGGAGTACATGGAATCCATTTCAGAATTCATGGCTTCTTGTCACTTCTCGGAGTCTATACTCGTAATAGCCTTCTCGTAGGTCTGAGGATCAATATCCTCAACATCCTCTCCTATGATATATTCCACATATCTCTCAGGAGGATGGGGTACTCTACCGGACCTACGTAAAGTTGGAACTTGTGTGCTAGGTAACTGAACAAACTCTGGTTGTGGAATGATGTTTGAGCTAGGTTCTCCAACCTTACTCAACTCTATCACACTCCTATTTTCTCCACTAAGAATGTGTTCTTTCTTAAGGAACATTGCTCTCTTGACTATAAAGACCTTTTGGTCCTCGGGGTGATAGAAATAATACCCACAAGTTTCTTTGGGGTATCCCATGAACTTGCACTGCTCCGTCCCGGATTCCAACTTGTCGGGGTTGTGTCTTTTATCGTGAGCAGGGCAGCCCCAAATCTTAATAACTTTAAGATCAAGTTTTTTTCCTTTTTCATATCTCATATGGAGTAAAAACTATCGACTTAGTTGGAATTCTGTTCAGAAGGTAAGCTGCGGTCTAACAGTGTGTGATTCCTCCTCTCGGATATACTATTGAGCTAATGTGTATAAGGAGGTGTCCATTGGGACAAAATCTCATGATCCTTGAGGAACTGGGTGAACTCTGTACTCAAGTACTCACCTTCTCGATCTAATCACAGAGTCTTGATACTCGTTCTAGTCTAGTTCTCCACTTCATTCTTATACTCCCTAAATTTTTCGAAGGTCTCGGATTTGTACTTCATCAAGTACACATGTCCATACCTGGAGAAATCGTCAGTAAAAGTAATAAAGTAGGAGTAACCACCTATGACATGAGTTGACATGGGACCATAAACATCATTTTGTATGAGTTCCAACAACTCAGTGACTCTCTCTCTAGTTCCACTAAATGGAGAGTTGGTCAGTTTTTCGTGAAGGCAAGACTTACAAGTTGTATATGACTCACAGTCGAATGGATATATATATCAATCCTTTAGTAACTTTTGAATTATTCCCTCATTGATATGACCGAGCCTACAATGCTACAAGTATGCATTGTTTATGTTATCTCGTTTCCTCATAGACTCACATTTATGATATGTGGAGCAATGTTTAACATAAACAAACCATTATGCAATGATCCTTTCGTGATGATCTTATCATCTAATAATATTGAACAATTATTGTTCTTAAAAACTAATTTATATCCATCGACTGTCGAACACGAAATGAAAATAATGCTTTTGATAATAAAAGGAACAAAATAGAATGCATCCAATGCAATAATAGTTCCACCAAGCAGATGTAGGGTGACCTTACCAACGACTACTGTAGTAACTTTTGCTCCATTGCCCATCTTGAGATCCATCTCGCCTCTCGCCAATATCCTAGGTCTTGCTAGAACCTACAATGAATTGCTGATGTGACAAGCACTATCGGTATCCAATACCCATGTGTTATCATAAGAGTTTGACAAATGAAGACTTGATCATGAATATACCTGAAGTTTTTACAAGCTTTTGTTTCATCTTTTCTGCAAGGTACTCTTTGCAGTTCCTCTTCTAGTGCTTGTATTTGCCGTAGTAGAAGCACTGGCCTTTGTCCTTTGCGGGGTCCTTCTTAGCAAAATTTGCTTTACCTGGTCTGCCCTTGCCTTTGCCTTTCTTAAGGGACTTTTTTGCCTTCATTTTCTTTCTGGTCTTACCAGCATAGAGAACTGACTTCTCCTTCTTGATATTGTTTTCTACCTCCCTCAACATATTGAGGAGTTCAGGGAGAGTCACCTCAAGCTTGTTCATATTAAAATTCATTATGAATCGAGAAAAGGAATTTGGTAG
The DNA here is from genome assembly GCA_900464855.2 of Musa schizocarpa. NCBI lineage: Eukaryota > Viridiplantae > Streptophyta > Magnoliopsida > Zingiberales > Musaceae > Musa > Musa schizocarpa. The sequence continues at coordinate 28,067,890 of LS990920.1, read as the reverse complement.
GGACTGAAGCACAAGGTTCACACATAGGTCATCCTCTAGGACCATTCCTAGACGTGTGAGTTTCTTTATCCACTGAATCATCTTTAGGATATGGTTCTGAACTGGTGTCTCTCTCAATCATCCTAGCACGGAAGAGACTCTTGAATATCTCATATAGCTGAGTCCTTCCCTGTTTCTCAAACAATTTGCGGAGATGCAGGAGAGTGGATCTGACATCCATTTTTTCATGTTGTCTTTGTAACTCAATAGTCATGGAGCCCAACATGTAATACCGAGCAAGAGTGGAGTCATCTATGTACTTCACGTAACGAGCGATCTCATCCTCGCTTACCCCTTCCTCGGGCGTAGGAATCACTGTATCAAGGACGTACGCGATTTTCTCCGTCGGGAGAACAATTCTCAAGTTGTAGAGTCAATCCGTATAATTTGGACCAGTGAGGCGGTTGACATCAAGTATGCCACGTAAGAGATTTGAAAGCGACATATTTATAAAAATAAAGATGCAGTAGAAATAACGTATAGATTTTGTAAAAATAAACAATTAAGATAAGGATTTTTATCTTAATCTACTCCCATTATTTTCTCGTGAAACACACAACTCCCTTCGGTATGTGAATCGGAGACTCCTGACATATCCCTAGTGGGGATTGGGATCCAATCGGCGTCTTAACGTAACCTCGAGGGACTCGAACAATCATCCTAAGCCCGTAAAGGTAGGCAAGTCTTGCCCATCACAACGCCTTGTGATTTTTGTCCTGTTCGACCTCCGAACCACCATGGCCTCGAGGGACTCAACCAACCATGATGTTTGGTTAAGTCATCACCATTGTTACAAGATGAGTATGATTCGATGATATGCCCTCGAGGGACTCGACCAAGCATACCATGTCCTCAGGTCACCGGTGATATCTTTATATCGTAGGCAAGATATCTAATCGCGATATAGGTGAGCCTCGAGGCACTCGGCTAACTCAACCTACGTCGGGAATTGATTTTTACCTATAACGATGGAAAGCCACGTGAGTCAATCTAATCCCTCACGTTTATCGACGTAATATTATTGAGAGAGGAGATTTTGATTCGATCTCCTATAACGTGTCACACATATTTAATATATATCTACATCGTTTGCAAATATATATACATATCTACTAGGTGTACAAGTAATTACACATCACATGAGCAATCCCACCAGATGATCATGGACCACAGCCTAATGTGATCAAGCCCGAGGTAGTGGGCCTAATCACTCACATCACGATCTATGTATGCATCGGTGCATCTCCATGCCTTGTGATCGTCTATCTCGTCCTCGTCGGCTCCGTCAGTATCTCGGCGCATCTCTATGCGTCGCGATTGTCCGTCTTGGCATCGTGAGTCTCGCTATCGCTTCCATGCTTTCATTGCACCTGATCATCCGTCCGCGTACCAGTTTACTGTCAAACCGGTACGTACCGCCCGTACTGGGCGGTATTTGAAACTGTATACCTTGATTCACAAGCACGCCGAACCGATAATAAACGAGAAAAAATAGACTTGTAGGCTTTAATAATAATAATAATAATAATAATAATAATAATAATGATCACATCACACACATACATCACACGGTCTATGATCATCCGTCCACATCATATATCACATGTACATATCAATATATAGGACTATTAGATAAATAATAATAGTTAATTAAACCTTTTAATAACTAATATTTTTTCTGAAATTTAGGACATATAGGGAATTTTTTGAATTGTGAAGGGTCTTTAGGTAATTTGGACCAATAGGATAGACCTTAAAATTTATGAAATTCTTAGGGGTAAAATTGTTATTTTCTCCCAAAAAGCCCTAATCCCCTTACCTGCTTTGTTGCATTGCGGCCGTCGCCACTCTACCAACGGTCGCCCTTGCCCCGCGAGTGGCGTTGCCCCCTCGGGCGTTTCTGCCCGCGAGCGACGGGCGTAGGTGGCTCACCCGCTCGCGACGCCCCCTTTGCGGGCGAGCCCTGCTACGGGCAGGTCGCCTGTAGGCGTCGCTCGTGCGACTGCTTGCCTGCGGCCCATAAGTTGTCGGACAAGGCTACAAGCAGCCATTGGCCAACCTACGAGGGCAGCAATAGTTGCTGCCCTCTCTTGCCTATTGTTGCCCTCTCTTGCCTTTTGCCTCAATAATTTTGACATCAAAAGCCTTTTTAAAACATAACACACGCAATTCAAAAGCAATCTTTCGCATGAACAACCTGGTTTTGATATTACTGTCGGGAAATCTAGGGGCGGCATCATATGCACAACAAAAGAACATAAAAATAAAAATTCTAAATTTTCCAAAAGGTGTTCATCGTTGTACGAAGATTGGTGTGCAAAAACTCATGAAGCTGAAAACTATGTGTGAGATAGTTATGTTACCTAGGGAGATCGTATATCCTTGAATTCCTGCAGATCTGTGGGAGAGGATGAAGGAGGTCAAGCATCATCCTCTCTAGCGGTGATCTACACGATAGGGGTTATGAAGATGCTCCTTAAATTGCTGCCCAAATCTCCATACCCGTTGGTTGAGAAGAAGGGGAGAGGAGAATATGAGGTGGCAACCAAGAAGCCTAGCCTATTGCCCTTTGGTTCTCTCCTATTTATAGAGGCTCCATATTAACTTAACCTTGATGGATCCTGCCCTATTAGGTATTGAATCTCTATTCAATTACCGAAGCCTCATAGATTAGTGGGTCTCTACCCAATAATCTTTTATTGGATCTCATCTATAAGATCCAATAATTTAAGAGCTTAATGGATATCCAATAAGATAGGGGCTCCGACGGATATCTTATATCCGAACCTCTACTCGTCGTAACACTTATCATATGTGTGTGACCCTCTAGGCCCAATATCTAGTTGGCTGTGAGTTATATCTGTTAGAATTCATTCTGGCTCAGTGAATTATTATCTCCATAATAATTCACTCGACTCATTGACTATGGACGTACTGGACCACTACGCCGTAGTCCCCAGACGATACGGGAAAATCCAATCCTTTGGACTTATCTATCCTCAATTACCGTATACCTATAGTCCCTGATCCATCTAATATCCTAGAGACTATATGCTGAGATGATGTTGTCAGGCCCATACGGTTTCTCCTCGAGTCTCGCTCTAATCGGATTTTTCCTGAGAACTCTTTCTCTCTCAATTCGAATGAGTCAAGGATTTATCTAAGCAAGAACACATGAGATATTCCTCTTATGATATCGAGAGCGGATGATCCTCTATTGACACTCAATAGCCTTTGTAAGATTGACTGTTACTCCCGATAATCGGTTATGCTAGATCTGAAACTTCCAAATATATAAGTTCGGTATCAAAGAGTGGAGTACTCATATAGGACATCCTTGGTATCTCAAGTTTAAGTATCAGGTACACCATTGGGACGACGGAATCACTATTTGACAATGAGGTATCAACTATTCAGCATTCCGTGAGTGGATCAATCAGTGAACTCATTCTTCAATGAGCACTTACACTATAGCCTTAGTGTCCCCACACGAGCAGTTGTGAAACCAGCCACCTCCATCATATGGACGGGTATACAATATACCAGTCTGTCCGGTTATCTCGATGTCCTTCTCGAGTAACCTATGACTATGATTATTTAGGGTCTATGTTTAAAGGTGAATTGGTCTCATTATCGTGATTTAATCACGATCTGATTTTCATTACATAGATCTATGGACATCATAATATATTGATGCATGAAGCAATATAAAGTGAGAAAATATCATAATAAGCAAAAAGACTGCGTGTCATGTCACACGTGCCATCACTCACGTGATTGGCTTGCAGGGCACCAATGACTAGCAAGTTTAACTAAGAATCCTTTTCGCCTAGGCTTACAGCTTTTGCTCTAAGCCATGGGTTTAAGTCCACCATCTACCTCTTTTCTTCCCTTGATATGAAAATGCCTTTTAATCCTTTCAAGTTCTAATATTACCTGCTTTGGTTGCTTGGAACATCTCATTTAGAGGGTAGGGAATTTACAATCACTCTTTTTTATCATAAGAAGGGAACCTCTTCAACAATCTAATTTCTTGTTTCTAGACCATTCTTCTTAGGTTGATTTGAGGAGGGTGGAGTATTCTTGTATTCAAAGGGTAGCAAGCTTAACATACAATTAGGTAGCTAACCAAGAGTTGCATCTTGTTTTATTCCTTGAATGTCAGAAATAATTGACTTTTTGGATTTTATTAATAGACTTGAAATGTATTCAAAACCAATGTTTGACGTATCACTCGAAACAGTACAAAATAGGTAGTATGTATTGGTCCGCCAACTGACCAGTATATTAATCGGTACACAGACCAGCCTGTTTTGGGCAGTACACAGAAAAGAGTTAGGTATTGACCAGTATGGGTGATATATCAGTTGATACAGTTGAAACTCATGCTGTATTGGCCAATATGGGTTGATACTGGTTGAAATTTGATCAATACCAACACAAATTTGGTCAAGTTTGACCCTGGTGGTCAAATTGACCATTGGTGCTTTAAATCCCTTCCTTGCCCCGCTTTCTCTCACTCTCATTCACTCTCTTATTCTTACTCTCTTTCTCACTCTTTCTCACACTTTTGCTTGTGATTAAGGTTCCTAATCAGCGACTAGTGCTAATTGAACTATTGATTTAGGATCTAGTGAAATTTCTCTCCAATTTGAAGGTAGTTAGCTTCTTTCTATGTTTTATTCATTATTTCATATAATTAGAAGCGTATTAATGTATATTTACAAAGATTAAACATGGTTAAGATTATTCTCTTGTGTTACTCCCAATATGGCCTATTGTCTTACATTTAGGCCCAAATTAGGGTGTTTAGGGTTAATCACAGCCTTATGCATTCATTTATACCTCATATACACTATATTCTTAATTAAATATAGTAAAATTACCATTAACTTTGTATAAGAAACATAAAAGTATTTTTGTGAATTTCCAATCATTTTGCAGTCTTGTTTTGAAAACCGGTACGTACCATGATATTGACATATGGTATGCCGATATTGACTGGTATGTACCTGTCTGCCCATGTACTGATACCACCGATCGGCATGGTATAACAGTCTTTGCTCAAAACAATAAATTTTGCATATTTTTGGTTCGATCTGCCATGGGCATAAAATGTGTCTGTGAACTCTAGGTTATTATGTGAACTTATAGATATGTTATCTCTATTCCTTTAAAGAGATTTCTGGCTGCATGTAAAATTTTGTGCAAGGAATATGTGACCAATATAAGGAGGAATGCGATGAGGCATCCTCCTTGTTGTACGACCCTCTTCCATGCTTTTCGAGAACCATTTATAACGTGTGTGGTTTTTGAAGTGTACAACAAATCATAATCCACCTAGCATCCTCTGCCCGAAGCTTCTTGTCCTTAGAAGGGATCCCAAGAATTTCCAACTACCCTATCTTTACTTTTTTAAGATCTATCTTTAATTGTAGGTTTTTAAGTTGAAAAAATTCATACTTATCTTATTTGAATGCCATGGTGCATGTGACAGAAAAATGGTGCACAACTTCACACGAGGCTTATTACTTAAAATTGTCATTTCATGCATTCAGAGTCTTATCCGTGGCAGATTATCTTTTAGTAACAGTTTATTTTCCTGGTTCTACTAGTTCCTGATTTGTTTACTGTCAGAGTTGTTTAAAACTTAAAAAGTGAAGGTAATCAAAACTGTTAACTTGCATTTTTCAATGTCATAAAAGGTTAATATTCTCTTTTCCTTGCATGCAGTATGTTGTGCCTAAACCTAGATGGCCTAGTAGGTCCTGCTATTTTGTCCTCTCCCAAGACACCGGAAACAAATTCCAAGGCAACTACTGAGGCAGTTGTGACCAAACTACGCCACAAGATTGATGACACAGAGGATCCTTCGAGTGCAAATGGCTCTAAACATAAAGCTGCATCTCATTCTGCTATTCAAGCTAATAACAATTCAGGTTCTTCAGACTCTGACAGCCATTATAAAGCATCCAAGGACTTGGATTGTTCAAAGAAGATGCATAGTTTCATGAAAAAATTTCCTATGAATGCAGTCACCAGATCACGAGAATCAAGCAAATCTTCTTGTTATTATTCAAATGGTTCCAGAAGCAACATTATAAAGTCAAAGGAAAAAGATTGGAAGTGTAACAGTGATTGTCTTAACCTCTCTCCAAATTATTACAGAGATCATATTGGAAGTAGACTTGACTGCATGGTTGCTTCTGCATCTTGTGAAGAAGCTTCTGTCCTGTCTTATAGGACAAGCCAGAATGGCATTGATACTTTTGGAGTGGGCAGTAGGACAAGGGAAGGGAAACATGATTCTGATCTAGATGTTGGGGGTTATTCGTCTTTTGATTATGAAAGAAGAAAATCAAGAAATTATAAGAGCAGAATATATGCTGAAAAGCATTTGAGTGTAAAATCTTCTACCAGAGCATCTCAGAGGAAGGGAAATCATGATACCAATCACAAGAGACACTTGGCGGCGGGAGATTGTTCTCGTCCAAAAAGTGTTGCATCAGAGGAGAATGGAACAGCTTTTGAAGACCACTTTCATAGATGGTATCATGATGAGAGAGAGATAGTAAGTGATGCTTGTGAGGATTCTAATGAATCCATTTTAAAATATAATACAATTTTCTTGGAAAAGGACCCATTTTTATGGCATCAGAAGAGAAAAGTGGTTCAGGATCATTTTAGGATCAAAGATGGACGTGATGTAAACACAACTCAGCACAGATATAGAGAACAGAATTTGCATGTAGTGCAAAGAAGACCTGTAGCTAACTTTATTAGGGAAGGGGGAAGCCTCTATCACAAATCTGATGGACATGTACCACTCCCTGCCACAGAAATAAGAAACTCAAAAAGAAGATACAATGACACAAGCTCCTGTAGTGAGATGGACGTATCAAATTGGTATATTGAACATGATGCAACACTGCATCAAAGAGATCTGCATGGTGCCATTTCACCAAGAGAATATGTTGACCAGAAACAATCTCTTGTTGTCAGAGATAGACATAGTAGAAATAAGGGATATGGAAGTCATTTTCCAAATGGCAACTATCATGGCCATTCATCATATAAAAATGATATCAAACTTTTCTCTAATGAATATAGAATGGATGAAAGGGGTTTATATTCTGATGAGAATGTGGAGTTCGAGTTCAGTCCATTGACTACGCGACAACTTTGTTCTAATGATGAAATCTGGCTTGAGCATCGAGAACAAGTTGGCTTGTCTACTAATGAAGGATCCTTTAAATGTGCAAAGAATTCAAGAAATGAGAAAAGTCATGTTAACCAGTATGCAACTAGTTACAGTGATGATGATGTATTGGTTAATGATAGAAAGAAAATATTTGCCGAAGAATCTGCTGCACCTCTGTCAAAGGAATATAATAGATTTGTTTTGGACAATTTTGATAAGAGAAGACATGAGCTGGGAACCTTAGAGCACCAGGAGGCTGTTAATTTGCATTTGAATGGTTTGAAAAGAAAGGTAAAACTTGGGGAAGCCAAGGCTTATTCTTTGTATCAGTGTACTTGTATCATTTTGAATATATCTGCCATTATACCATTGGGCAGCTTCTCTTTTACATGTCTTTTATTTACCTCGAGAAGAATGCAATAACTTGTAATTAGATGAGCCAGTCTTTTTCTCCACATGTTTCGTTTACAAACCATGAATATGTTCTTAAAGCTCTCCACATTTCAAGCCTGAAAATTTTCAGGATGCAAGTCTGAACCAGCTTTTGAGCTTTGACAACTGTGATTGCAGCCTTAACCTTGAAGCTATTAATCTTTTAATATGATGGGTGATGACCAATGAAATTTCTTTTTGCTTTTTTTAGAAGTTATTTTAGTCATCTAGGCATTCACTTGATGCATATGAGGTGTTATTTGATTAGGGAGTTATGTCTTTCTTTTGGAAAAAAAATTTTAGCAAGTTCTGAGGGAATTAGAGATCACTTGGTCCGTCAAGTAGAATTATTATTCTTTCATTAAAATGTCATAATCAAGGTTTAAAAATACCAGTGTTGGTGCCTGAATTGGAAATCTATCAGATTGGTACCTATAGTGCATCTTGGTACACCAATACAACAAACTAAAAAGAAATGTTAGCACTATATGTTTGATATTGCTAGTACATCATCCGTTGATATGGACCAGAGGCATAAACCATGAAATTTAAAACCAACATTAGAATTTTGCATTAGATGTTGCCACTTGTTACGGCTTTTCCATTCTGCTAACAAGTTTCTTGATTTCCTGTCGTGAGTTTGTATTAATAATTGAAAATTACTTCTTAGCTGATTTATGGCCAACTTTAATTCTAGTTTTGTTTTCTGAAATTGACTCATCTTGCTTGTATAAAATTTGATGTTATGGCAATGGTTAGAACTATAATCTATCGTCATATGTCTTTATGATATACCTGATCATTCGTTTTGCTACATGTTTATTTTATTGTCATCGCTTCAGATTGTTTTAGGATACATTTAAGCATTTGCAATAAATCCTTGATGCTGGTTGTCTATTGTTTTTTTCTGTCAGCCTGACATGCTTAGTTGATACTGATTGCTTCTTGATGATTTCTGGTATTGGTAACTGAAGGCTATTAGTTATTCTGGTTCAGGCTTGATTTTATGTGCTTGTTTATAGCTTAATTAGATGTTTTTGTTGAACATTGTGTCAGACCAGTCATCTGGTATGAGACATCACTCTGCTTATAACGATCAATAGGAACTGAAAGGGAGAGCTCAAAATTGGTTCCGTTTCCTTGTCTGTGAATATGTGTATGTTGTGGGAGTTGCTTTTGTTCGCACTAATTCATAGATCATCTATCTCTGAAGTTCATTTGGCTTTTTGAGCCATAAGTGTCTAGTTTCAGAAAATACACTTTATGCACTTTTGAGAAGGTAAAGAATAATTGCAGGTTTAAAGTGCTATAGTAAGATCATCAAACCATAAAAACTTATGAATATGCTTTTTTTAAGCTGATTTCCTTGAGATATAAAATATCATGTTCTTGCTCAAGTTTTTTTATTTCTCGAAAAAGAATGTGTAAAAATCATCTGCACTCATTGAATTTTGGTGCGTCAATTTATTATTGAGCTAGCTGTTAAAACACAAAGTATTAAGTTTTACTTTTTTTACTGCACGAGAATGATTCTATTTATATTACATTTATTTTTTAGATCTCTAAATGTGGCATTGTGGATGCGGACTTCATGCAATAGGTTTATGCTATATTTGTTAATTTGATTAGACATTTACAATTTGATCTTTTTATCTTTTGTTTTGAGGATTGTCTTCCTACTATAAAATGATCACCATGTTTATAGTCCTGATTATAAATACAGTTAGGAATTTGGAGTTGATGAGTTTCTTAACTTTTATTATAATTTTTTTTTCCTTAGTAGCTTTTATCCTTTAAATTATGTTGACTTGAGAGAAGCAGAAATGTACTTAGTTATGTAGAAAGTTGAGACAATCACATAATTATTCATGGTCTGATATTAAAGTTTTGTTGTACAGTAGTAGAATCTTGCTACTGATGTTGACTTTATACAAAGCACAGGAAATCATTAGGGATATGCAGATCTTGACTACTTCTCAGGCAGCTCAACTATGATTTGATTTATTGTTGGTTTTTGTGTGTCCATGAGTCCATCTTTATAGAAGTAACTCTTTATATGTGTTTGATATTTAAAAGAAAATGATAGATGTGAATAAATCTCAGGCTCAATAGGGTTGTGTCATAAGAAAAAGTGTTAGGGCAGTGGATGGTAGATGTTTCATGCCTTGTTATTTTGAAGAAAATAAGTGATGTTTGCAGTGGTCATCAAGAGACCCGTATTATGTGTGTATACACTTCTGCATCTGTGGGTGTGTTTATATGTATTATATATGTGTATATTTTATTCATGAGTGTTTATCGACTGGTTTAAAGGTAAGGCTGATCCTCCCTAGACCCCGCATTGGCGGGAGTCTCGTGCACTGGGTACGCTGTTTTTCAGTGTTTATTGACTGGTAAATGAAAGCAAGAAAGCTGTCTGATAGATAACTCATCTTGTGATGTCCACTAACTAACTAGTTGCCTTTCTGAGCAACTCTTTCTAATCACCATAAATAGCTAGGCTGTGTTGAATTTTTTTCATTAGTGAAAAAGTTGGTCTAGAAGATTATGACCGCTAGTATGTCAAGTCATGTCTTTGATCAACATTGGTCAGTTTTATTTTCAGTAGCAGTATCTAATGTAATAATTGTACTGTATTATTATTGATTGCTGCAAACATATTACACTTAGATATGTTTTCTGCCTGTATATCTTTTTTCAGATTCTGATTATCCTGTTAGCAAATATTACATGGATGGTTTTTGCAAGGTATCTGACTATGCTGTGGAACAGTCACATGCCTGCTGAGACAGAAAACCTGGGTCCTGTTTTTCGTTATTGTGTTGCAGTGGTCGTGTATCTAGTAATGAACTCCCCACACACTGTAGATTAACAAAATCTTCATATGTCATCCCCCATCTTGTTTTCATCATCATGCTGTTTTATTAATTAAGGTATTTCAAATTGTGAACTCATTGATTCACAAGAAACTGTCCACTTACCACTTGTTTTAGTGTAGAAGTCCTAGTTGACTTCTGCAACCTCATGGTCCTCTGTGATTTGATCCTTCTGATCTCCTTGCTGCTCTTACATTTTGTGCCCTTCCAGTTAAGAAAACTGAAACAATACTGCAGTACCATTGTGTTCCTATTGTTTTATAAGATTGCAATAAACTCCATATGCAACTCAAAACCTTTTTTCTTTTTTTCATGATAATTTCTTTTTAAATTTTGCATGCCAAACACTGGAGTGGAGCAATATATCATTTAAGCTGCTGTTAAGATCATTCTGGATATTTTTTGAATTGTGTTTTTCATTTTCATGTTAATTTGCTGACATCGTTTACCACCTCATTTTATTTCTGGTTTTCCTGTCTATGAGTGTTCATACAAAAAGGGAAATAGGATTCCTTAATTCTGCTCTTGTGGAGTTGCATTCCTGCTAATTAATGTGGGTAATTGTCTTTCTAACTTTTGTCGATTTGCAATCCTGCTATTTTTTGTGGACAAATTATTCTTTTCTTCTTATGATTTTCACCATTTAGATTTTATACTAATACTGTCCCTTTGGTTATATTCTAGACATGGCATACCAATTTTTCTTTGGGTTGTGCTGATATTACTTGGGGGAAAAAGAAGTGAGAGGAAAGAAATAAAGAGGAGAACAACTAAGGACTACATTTACCTAGTTGATCACTATTGAACTAATCCATACACTAAGTCTTTAGTGAATTGGATGTGATGGATGATCTTTAGCAAGGTGAAGGTCTCAGGCACTTTAGGACTTGGGGGGTGATCAAGGATTAGCATTTCATGTGCCGTGGCAGATGGGCATTACCAATATCCTTAGGGCATGACTTGTTATAACGTTGTGCCAGTTGAGATACTCTTATGTTGGCCATCAAAGGTCAAAGTTGGACTAGCTATGTGTTGACACCTCTCACATTGGTCAGGCTGATATTTCCTTGGTGCAATATAATTTGACTCGGGTCCATGGTACAGGAATCCTTGGTTGTAACACATAAATCAAGGAAGGTTGTTAAGCAAGGAATTTGGTATGGATGACAAAATTGACTCATGTCAATGGACCTTCCATAAATCAAGGAAGGTGGAAGCATCTTGGAGTGGACCTTCCATAAAAAAATGATACTATTGTTGAGATGGCCTGATTTGAATATTGTTCTTTGTTATAGGATGATTCTAGTATGACCTATTAGATCATGGGGAAATTAAATTGTACATCCTCTGTCTCGATTATGATCCACAATTATTCGAGCTAAGAATTGGAGTCAGTGATTTTTATTATGACCTTTGTTTTTTGGTAAGTAAAATTAAAAGATAATAAACCGAGGAGATTGAGAGTACCCACTTTATTATTATGACCTTTATTATGGTAAGTGGTTGAAACTACATGTTTTTGTCAATGTGAGTTGCATTGCACTAACTTGTATTCACTGGTCCGACCATGGTCCAGTTATAGACCATAATGGTTTGGTAGTTGTTGCTATTATTCTTTTATCTTTCTTTTGGGTTATACTGCTTGGTATGTATATTAGGAATCCTATTGATTCAATTTAGATTACCACACTAGTACCAAACCAAGATTTAAATCCTTAGTTGAGACCAAGGTCTGTCGTACTGGATCGTACCGCCCGGTCCGATAGGCCAGCGGTACGCGGACCGTCCTGTACCGGTCCGCACTGTAGCAGTGCTACAGTGCTCGGTACACCTGGGTGTACCGAGCGGTATACTGTACCGTACCGGTACCGAGCCCGGGTCGAAACGTCGGTACGGTACGGTACGACAGACCTTGGTTGAGAGTCTCAACTTGAGACTATATAGTTTCTAACCAAACCTTTATTCCACTATTATGATGGAAATGACAATCTTTGTCATACATGGAATAATCCGTTCCAACCAATGTTAGACTGTAAGTGTACGTCGCATAGAGGATGATACGAATAGTGGGTTAGATCCAAATAATGGATGGTGATATAGACCAATGTTTATATGTGATCTTAATTCTAGTTGAAGGTTCAAAAAGTGGCCACAAACAATTTATTGACTAAGCTCCAAGTTCATGATAAATGATCAGTGATTTCAATAGGCGCTCGGGCGCTCGTCTAGGCGCTCGGGCGAGGCAAAGCGAGGCCCGAGCGCCTCGCTTCATTTCTAGGCGGCGCACTTCAAAGAGGTGCCTGGGCGCTCGCCCGAGCCCAGGCGCCGGGCACGCGCCTGGGTTAAACCAGGCGACCGAATTAGTGTTTTAGGTCTGGTTCGATCTCTGGTGCTTTAGTTGGTTCAATCGAACCAACTAAAGCACCAATATCAGCCTTCCTCTCGCGACTTCCCAACCCTAGCCCTGTTCGCCGCTGTCGCTCCCGTTGTCGCTGCTCGCTGCTACCGCTGCCACTGTCGCTGCTTGCCGCTCCCACTCCCGCTGATCACTGCTACTGCTATCATTGTCGCTGTTACCGCTGCCGTTGCTACTGCTACCACTATCGCTGCTCCCGTTGTCGCTGCCGTTGCTCGCCGCTATCGCTGCCGTTGCCACTATTGTCGCTCGTTGCTCTCGCTCCCGTTGCCGTTGCCACTATCGTCTCGCCGCTTCTCGCTGCTACCATTGCCGCTGCCACTATTGCCGCTCACCTCTCTCGCTCCCGCTCCTGCTGCCATTGCTCGCTGCTACCTCTTCTCACATCGACTCGATAGTATACTGTTAACAGTATATTAGTAGTATACAGTTAAGTAGTTAACCGTATACTAGTAACAATATTTTTTTATTTATTAGATTAATAATATATTATTTTGATTTTAATACTGTTAATTTTTATTTATTTGAAATTATTGTTATTGTTTTGAATTTTGAGATTTTTTTAATGTGATATTGTGATTTTGTAAGATTTTTTTAATTTAATATCATATTTTTATTTAAATAATTATATTTATTAATTATATTATATATTTTTATATTTTAGCGTCTCGCTTCGCTCGTGCGAGTGCCTAGCGCCTCGGGCGTTTTTGGACCTTGACGCCTTTTGGTACTTAGCGTTTTTTAAATCACTGTAGATGATGACTTACACCATGAACATTTGAGCGCCTCTTTATAATTGTAGAATTTGTTATGAGCATGGTTTAAAAATGGTATGAGCTTATATTTACCGGTCGAGACATATATCAAGTGGTCTTCCCCAATTTGGTTCGGTATAGGTATACCATCCGGTAAGTTCACCATACTGGGCTTAATGCTATCAGATTGAATGGCAGTCTTACTACTTGGTATTGGAATTTTTTCAATTTTTGGCAATAACAACTCTCAAATATTTTCCTTTTTTTCTTCTCACTTTCTCTTTGGTCCTGTCTCTTTCTCTCTCTCTTATTCCTCCTCTCTGCATTGTCATCATTGTCTCCTCCCAGTTGAGTCGCCATCGTCTCCTTCGTCTCATATTGGTGTATGCATCATCCGCTCCTCCTCCGCCGCATCCTTGTTTGCCTCCTCTCCCTCCTCCCCATTTCTTTCTCTTTTTCTCTGCCATACAATTCTCCCTAGCCAAGCCTGTACCTGTTGGCATGGGGGCATATTGGCACACAGTGTGATATCACTGCCATCTGGTCCCATCTGAGGACTAGTATCAATACCAAACCGAGTTTTGAAACGTTGTTTATTGGATAATGCAGACCGCTAGACTTTGTAAGAAAAACTGGTAGGATATCTAAGGTGAAGGTAGGATTTGTTCTTGGGATCTTGCTATCAAGGTCTTTATCATCGAAGTCAAGCCAGTACATTCAAGAATTGTGTCAGTAACTAAATGTAATGGTGTGATTTAATCCGAAGATCTTGTTACCAATAATCAAGATCTTTACAAACTAAATTATTTAGCACCTTGAAATTAATTTAACTTTTTGAAAAATTTGATTGAGTGAAGTAATTTAAGATGAAGGCATAATTCGATTCCAAGAGCTTGCTACCAAAAGTTTGGATCTTTGTCAGCTATAAGTCCATAACTATCTTGAATGTCATTGGGATCATGTATCCAAATCTTGGCATACTGGTTAGTATGGTCCGGTTTTTATTGTTCTGATAGTTGAAACAGTATGTGAACTGAGCAATTTCACTCGGACCAGTTTGAAACAGGGATTTTTCCCCTGTAAGTTTATCACACTTGGTTTATCGGGCAGTAAGCTTGCTAATTTTTAGCTATACCAGGTGGAAGCTTACAGTCTCACATTGACTCTCCTTTGCTGCATGGTACCTCTCTGGCTCCTTTTTCTCCTCTGCTAGTCTTTGTCAGTATAGACTAGTACCAACCTACACTGACACTTCGTACTGGTGTTGGTACTATACCGGTCTGGTTGTCGAATGGTATTGGTACAGGATTCAAATTTTAATCCTATGGTTGATATTAGCACTGTTAAAAGATTACTATCATGGCATAGTTATTGAAATTGCTGTAAGAGCAATAATTTTTTCTTCTAGTTATTTATTGCTCATAGCAAACTACTGTACTTGTAAGCCACCTTTCCTGCATGTTATGTCATCATCCTGAGAATAATATAAAGCTTATAGTTATGATCAACATGAAGGACAATTAGAGAAGTAGACGGGAATGAAAATATTGACTGCAATAAACTAATCTTTAACTTAGTGGAGGTTTTATCATCAAAATGTAGTCATCCATGACCTATAATCTAATATATTCCCTATGTGGTTATCCAAATTGAATGATGACACTATATTTGCACTAAATATAAAAAATAATAAATATCCCTTCAGACAACCATCAAAGTGTACTTCCAGTTGTTTTCTGACTATGCTTTGACCATTATTATATCCTCTTGCGACCTCAGATAGTGATGTTACTGTGTATCTCACACTAGCTATCTTCCTTCTCATCTAGTGTTTTTTTTTTTCAGACTCGTCAGACAAGTAATTATAAGTACATGTATATTATGCATCCTTTGACATTTTTTTTTCTGATTACTTTCAATTGTTATTTGTTCCTTGTTGTGATAGTAATTTGTGCGTTTGATAATTCTGATTAGTTCTGGACCTTAAAACTGAATGATGAAGTTTTTGCCTGCATATGTTTTTTTGTAGAAAGTAATAATCTATTATCTTTTTATACCCTTCCCTTCATTGGTTGTAGCTTTTTTGGTATGCCTAGGAACAGATATTGTTCCACAGCTTGCTTTAAATATGTAAGATGTTGTCAATTGTCATCTTTGATCTCAGTCTTTTTAATTCGTTGCTCTTGTTGAAAAATTTTTAGAGAACCCACTCTATGATTCTTTGGTGCCAGTAAATTAGCAGATCTTGTTTTCAAAATATTTGTTCCTTAAAGAGACAGTTTATACTTGTGATATAGCTGTTGGATGAATAAGCAAGTTGTTCTCAGCTTGAGGCATAACTCAATAGAATTTGCTTGTTGTGGATGAGTTTGAAATGAATAAATCACATATTAAAATTTTATTTGGATTGACAAAGCTTGAAAATCAAATAGGTAGGTAGTATATGCATGATAATTATATAGTTCATACTAGTTGATGGAATTAGTTTCCTGTAGAGAAAGTTACTTATACATTGAATAAAAGAAAGATGAGATTTTGACTCTTTTTGTTGAGTTATTGACAAGATTAGCCTCATGCATATGTTTATATCAGGTTTAAGTCGTCAGCAGTCTTTTAAATCAGTAAATCATAAGCAGGTTTAGTTTAGCTCAAATTTTTTGGAGTTAAGATTGAGTTTGGCTCAGTGGTTTAAATAGTCGCTCAGGTGAGGCGAGGCGAGGTCCGAGCACCTCATAGTGAAGCGTCAGTTGGGCGCTCGCCCAAACCCAGGCGTCGGGTGCCTTAGGCAAGCGCCTGATTGAAACCTAGCTCCTATGATTTGGTTCAACAGTAGCTAGTTGGTTCGATTGAATTAAGCTACATAAAGTTACCTTACTTGCAAAACCCACCCACCGCACCCCCTCGCACGGCCTTGAGCAACCCTAGCGCAACCTCTGCGTTCGTCGCGTCTCTATCGCTCCCTCCATTGCTGACGCACAGGACCAATGCTTCCTTTGCCGTCGACATACGAGTCCGGAGGTGTAGCTTTCGTGTGCAATTTCCCCATCTGAAGCTTCCATATGCAGCTCCTTCCACCATCGAGGGAGAGGACCTTAGCTTCTTCTGCCACTAACGGACACATCTGAAGCTTCCTTTGCCCACGATGTCATCGTTTGCAGCTTTCGTCGCCGTTGTCACTATTAGGATCGTAAAGCCACTATTAGGATAGTAAAGGCATTAAGCGAAAAAATGCCCACAATGTCCTCTCCCCTCGAGGCCATCGGCTTTCACTATTGATATTCTTTTCAACAGGCAAAGATCAACTATCCTTGTTATAACCCTTTCTCCTTTTCACAGGCTTAGGAGAGAACCTTCACACTCTTCTTTTACAAAAGACCTCACACCTCCTTAGTATATCCTCTAAACTCAAGAAGGAAGAAACTCAACATTTTTTCAAGAGAGTTTACAACACTTTTATCCTTAAGAATTCTTGCTCCGTTCTTGCTTCATTAAGCAAGCATGAGTGAGGCATTTATAGACCTCAAATGACTTCAAAAATAAAGAAAAAAATTTAAATCCTTGGGTTTTCAGGGTACTGGCGGTACTACCGCCTACGTCGGGCGGTAGGTACTAACGCTTGACAAAGCTTGGGAACTAGAGCTCTAGCGGTACCATCGCTTTCCTGGGCGGTACTATCGCCTGACAGTCTAGCAATACCATCGCTTGCCTAAGCGGTACGATCGCTTGATAGCTTGGGAACCTAGGCTCTGGCGGTACCACCACCCAGCCCAACTCTAGTTATTGAATTGACCTTTCAACAGGCCTAATTTAGTCTTGGTTCAGGCCTAATATACTCCTAATCAAGTTGGCATGGTTAGGCCCCAAAACCAATTCAATTAGACTCTAAACGACTTCGATCAAGACTCATCAACTCTAATTACAATCATGAAGCCTTCAACACGTTGTCCGGTGTGTCATATGTTCATCAGGCACTTCGTCCGAAACTCCAACATATCGTCTTTTCCTTCGGCGTATTGCCTGATTCATCGACATGTTCACCTCCTATAATATCCGATCTTCTTGGTGCAATACCCAATCCTTCCGGCCCGATGCCAGAACTCATTGCACGAAGTCCATCCTTCGGCATGTCGACCAATCCTTCGTCCCGATGTCCAATCTTGGATATGATGCTCTCCGGCCCAATGTTTGATTCTCGTGTTTCAACGATTTGCCTTTCGATGGTTCATGATCGAAGTTTCTCCTGTGTCACTTATCTCAAACGTATATTAGTCCATAAACTCATCAATTGATTTTATCATCAAAATTCGGGATTCAACAATCTCTCCCTTTTTGATGATGACATCCAATTGATGACGGAGTTTTAACTAAACTCCTATTGTCTATATGTCATTTTGAAATAAACTCGAATTCGAAAAATGTTAACCTTTCAATGCCACTTTTTGAATTCAAGTCAAAACAATTTTAATCATAAATTATAGTGATTTACATCGTTTTAGTCAACATGTCAAACTAATCATTACACAAAACATCATCATCATAAATTAAAACATCATAATTTTTTCATGTCATCAAAGAGTATAGTCGACTTCTCCCCCTTTGTCATCAACAAAAAGGAGAAATGTGCAAGTTTTTACTTCTCTTTGAAATGTGCAAGCTACTACTTCTCTCTCCCCTTTTGTCATCATCAAAAAGAAGATAAGGATATCATGGATTGGTGCTATTTCTCTTCATTTACATCAATGTGTCAATTGTACAACTATTTTGATATCACATAAGGATATTAATATAAAAAATAAGTTCAAGTCATGATTTAACTAAACTCCTATTGTCTATATGTCATTTTGAAATGAACTCAGAATTCGAAAAATGATAACCTTTCAATGCCACTCTTTGAATTCAAGTCGAAACAATTTAAATCATAAATTATAGTGATTTACATCGTTTTAGTCAACATGTCAAACTAATCATTACACAAAACATCATCATCATAAGTTAAAATATCATAATTTTTTCGTGTCATCAAAGAGTATAGTTGACTTCTCCCCCTTTGTCATCAACAAAAAGGAGAAATGTGCAAGTTTTTACTTCTCTTTGAAATGTGCAAGCTACTACTTCTCTCTCCCCTTTTGTCATCATAAAAAAGAAGATAAGGATATCAAGGATATCATGGATTCATGGTGCTATTTCTCTTCATTTACATCAATGTGTCAATTGTACAACTATTTTGATATCACATAAGGATATTAATATAAAAAATAAGTTCAAGTCATGAGAGATCAATTTGATGATGGGGTATACAAGTCATGAATACATAAACAGCAAGAAATTAAGATAATGATCCATTTGAATGAATCCCTAAAAAAAATCATATGAGAAGAATTCATGTATTTGAAGGATTCAACATGCCTAATTCTCTTTTAATAAAATCGAATTATTCCTCATTCAATGGTTTAGTAATAATATCTACTAGTTGATGTTTTGTGTCAATAAAATATAAAGATATATCATGATGATTAACATGACTCCTAATTAAATGATGTCTAATATCAATATGTTTAGTTCTAGAATATTGAATAGGATTCTTTGTTAAACAAATTGCACTAGTATTATCACATTTTATAGGGATGTTTTTCAAGTAAAGTCTATAATCTTCCAAGGTATTCTTCATCTAAATTACTTGTGCATAGCATACGCTTGTCGCTACATATTTAGCCTCGGTCGTAGATAATGTAATAGAATTTTGTTTCTTGGAAGATAAAAAAACAAGTGTATGACCTAATCTCATATGCTAAGGCCATACATCATCGTTTAAAATCGAAAAGCAAACTTCATTACGAAAATCATCAAGATAAACGTTATTGCTTCTTAAAGCATTCATAGAATTATTCTTATTTGGTATGCAAACATTAGATTTAAATTTAACATTTTATCCTTTTATTGTTGTCTCCAAAAGTGACATATCCTCCATCTCGGCTAATGAGCTTTGAAAAATGTGTTGGATATCTAGTCATGTGCTTTGAGCATCCACTATCATGATACAATCTCTTGCCTTTTGTTTAAAGATATACTTATAAGAAGGATAGCTTTGTTCTAGGTACCCATTTAACTTTAGGTTCTTCATGGTTAGATTTACCTTTCTTGACTTTTGACATCAAATCATTTATGGTTCCTCTAAGAACCCAAACTAATTTATGAGAGTCATATTTTTTAAAAGAACATGTATAAGCATAGTGACCAAATCTTCCACAAAAATTACATTTATCTTTAGTGAGAACATTAAGTGTGGGTCCTTTTATGAATTTTGTTAGCTTTTGTTGAGTGTTACTATTCATAAAGTCGATTTCCTCCTTTTTATGTGCATAACCTTTGTTAGTAAGAATCATGTTTTCAATTTTAATTTTTTCTAATGTTTGTTGTAATAATATATTTTCCTTTTTTAATGACTCTAACTCTTCACATTTAGTGCAAGATGTTAACAAATAATTGTTATACTCATTTTTCAATTTATCAAATTTACAAAGAGAGATACATGATCCTTTTTTAGTAATTTATATTTCTTACCAATTATTTTAAGTTCATCATATAAATTATGAAATGCATTAAGTAATTCATCATAAGATAAGTAGATTTCAAGTGAGTCACATACCTCGTAGTTGAAGGCCATCAATGCGTAATTCGTCATTTCGTCTTCATTGGTTTGCTCTTCGTCTTCTGATGCACTTGATTCATCCCATGTTATCTTGATTATTTTCTTCTTCTTTGGCAGCTTCTTCAGTTGTCGACACTCATTTTTAAAGTGCCTTGACTTTTTGCATTCATAACAAATTATTGTATCCCTTTTAAGTTCATTTTTTATTTTTAGATTCTCGTTTTGTAGAATTAATCTTATTCTCTTTTATAAACTTTTTAAATCTTTTTGTAAAGAGTGCTATGTCATCATCATTACTTTAGTTTTCGCTTGAGTGATTTTCTTTGGTTCGAAGTGTAATATCCTTCATGTTATTTGGAAAGTTTTTTTCTTGTTCGTTATATGTCTTGCAAGTTATTTCATAGGTCATTAATAATCTTATAAGTTCTTCAAGAGGAAAATTGTTCAAGTCCTTTGCTTCTTGAACTACAGTTACCTTTGGATCATAACTTTTTAGAAGAGATCTTAAAATTTTATTAACCAATTCAAGATTAGTATAACATTTACCAAGGGCTTTCAAATCATTGACAACATCCATAAAACAGGTGTACATGTCACCAATGGTTTCGTTTGGCTTCATTCTAAATAATTTGTAATTATGTACCAAAAGATTAATCTTAGATTATTTTACTCTATTTATGCCTTCATGAGTAACTTTAAATGTGTGTCAAATATCATGTACAGTTTCATATGTAAAAATACAATTAAACTCATTTTTGTCTAAAGCACAAAATAAAATGTTCATAGCTTTAGTATTTAAAGAAAATGTTTTCTTCTCAAGATCATTTCATTCATTCATTGGTTTAAAGGATTTTTGAAAATTAAACTCAATAATTTTTCATAAATCAAAATTCATAGAAAGCAAGAAAATTTGCGTTTGTGTTTTTCAATACGTATAGTCCGTCTCATTAAACATAGGAGGATGAGTGATAAAGTAACCCTCTTGATTGTCAGAAAAAGCCATTTAATCTCTCTTGGGTGTTAAACCAATTGAGAGAATCAAGCTCTGATACTAATTGTTAGGATCGTAAACGCACTAAGGAGGAGGAGGGGTGGGGGAGGGTGGTGTGTGTGGTTGAATTAGTGCTTTTGAAATAAAATTTCGATTTGAAAGTTCAATCGATAAATCCATATCGGAAATATGATTAACAAAAAGTGCGAGTAAGGATTGCTTAGTAAGTAAAACAGTATATAATAGTAAATCAAGGCAAGAGAAGAAATATAAACCGATTATAGTGGTTCGGTCGTCCCGACCTACGTCCACTCCTGATTCCTCTTTTTTCAAGGCCACTGGCTTTCACTACTGATCTTATTTTCAACGGGTAAAGATCAACTACCCTTGTTACAACCCTTTCTCATTTTCACAGGCTTAGGAGAGAACCTTCACACCCCTCTTTTACAAAAGATCTCACACCTTAATATATCTTCTAAACTCAAGGAGGAAGAGACTCAATACATTTTTAAGAGAGTTTACAACACTTTTATCCTCAAGAATTATTGCTCATTTCTTGCTTCATCAAGCAAGCATGAGTGGGGTATTTATAGACCCCAAATGACTTCAAAAATGCAGCCAAAAATTTAAATCCCCGAGTTTTCGGGGTACTGGCGGTACTATCGCTTGTGCTGGGCGGTACTACCGCTTGACAGAGCTTGGGAACCAGGGCTCTGGCAGTACCACCACCTGCCTGGGCGGTACCACTGCTTGATAGCTTGGCGGTGCCATCGCCCAGCCCAACTATAGGTTACTAAACTGACCTTTCAACAGGCCTAATTCAGCCCTGGTTCAGGCCCAATAGACTCCTAATCAAGTTGGCATGGTTACGCCCCAAAACCAACTAAATTAGACTTTAAACGGCTTCGATCAACAACTCTAATTACAATCATGAAGCCTTCAGCATGTCGGCATGTCATCTGTTCATCTGACACTTCGTCCGAACCTCCGGCGCATTGTCTTTTCCTTCGGCGTATTGCCCGATCCATAGACATGTAACCTCCCACAACATCCGATCTTCTTGGCGTAATACCCAATCCTTTCGACTCGATGCTTGAACACATGGCACAAAGTCCATCCTCCCGCATGTCGACTAATCCTTCGGTCCGACATCCAATCTCTGACATGATGCTCTCCGGTCCAACGTCTGATTCTTCTGCTTCAACGATTTGCCTTTCGATGGTTCATGATCGAAGTTTCTCCTACGTCACTTATCTCAAATGCATAATTAGTTCATAAACTCATCAATTGATTTCATCATTAAAATTCGGGATTCAACAGTCACTACCGCCATTGTTCGAAGCTTTCTCTATCGCTAGTGTTGTCGTCTACAGCTTCCTCCACCATTGCTGTTGTTCGAAGCTTCCTCCGTTGCTGTTACTGCCGTTTGCAGCTTCCTCCACCACCGCCACCATCCTCTAAAAGTTTCTCCATCACCTTGCCCTCTCCTTCCTCACTTTCCACTGTTGACTCTTTTCTCCCCTCTTAACTATTGTTAACAGTAGATTGTTAACTACTGCTATCATATAATAGATCATATTTAGATTTTAGCACTGTTAATCTCTTTTTATCAATTGTATTATATATTTTTTATATTTTAATATTTTAGAGCGCTTGCTCGAGCCTCGGGCGCTTTGGGACCTTGGCGCCTAACGCTTTTTAAATCACTAGTTTGGCTCGATCATAAAGGAGTGCATGCTCTAGAAATAGGTAACTGGATCTGACTTCTTTCTGTTGTCTGGATGCCATTAATCTACTTTAAAAATCCAGATTGTTATCATCCTGGATTCTAGTTTTGGTATTAAGAACATGCCTTGAATGAAACTTGCATCATGGATGAAACATGCTGGAACTCAGCATGGACATGCCAAAATCATTAATCAAGAAATCGACATTTTAATGGGTAGTAATGTGGTTTGATTTACCCATTTTAGATGGGATTACAGGGAAAACAAAATTGATAATGACTTTAGCTAATGGAACTAAGCAGATAATTTCTTACCGACATCCAATATACAGTGTGTTGTCAGAATAGTGGCATCCATGTTGCAGTGGTCACATTATGTTGAGGCAGGAGCCACTATTAACCATTGTTAGAGGTTGGTTTGTGTTCCTTTCCTAAGCCCAAGCTGGTTTGACTATCATTTGTTTAATTTGGCTGATATAGGAATTATACATTCATACACATTGTGTAACTTATACATTTGACATTTCATTCTCCTTAGGAAGAAGTCTTTGTTACTGCTTGATCTTTGGAGAATCATACAAGAGAAAGCTGTAACTATGAACTATCTAGGTTGGCTACATTGATTCTTTTCTCTCTGTTAACCTCTGTTGAGGGCTATATGACTACTCAAACAAAGGCCCATCATCCCTTTTTCATCTTTTCTGATAAGTCTTTTTAGGTTTTCGTAAAACTCTCCTGGAACCACCCATTTAAATTGATTTCTTTCAGCTAAATAGTGCTTATATTGATATTCTTTGGCTGTCTGAATAATGCTAAACAGTTTTCTTATTTGTTATCTTGTTTCTTTTGATGAAAGTGGCCTTCCAGAAGTAGACTTACACCTGAAGTAGAAGTTACAATGCTTGGTAGACAAAACTGGCTAAAAGGAAGTGCATTTTCAAGAAAAGCCTTTCTTTCAATGAATGGCTTCAACTGGTGAAGTTCTGAAATCATTTAAAGTTAAACAAACCTAAAGCCCAGTCTTTGATCTTTTTCTTTTTCTATTATCTATACAAACTCTAATAGTAGTCTTTATTACACGTAGTTTAAAGCAAGGTTTGTCATTCCGTATGGACTGGCATACTGCAGCCGGTATTTGCCAATTTGGTCATAAACTGGGATGCAAACCACCTCTTTTCAGACAACTCAGGTCTAATACTTACTTGGCTTATCGCTTGGAGCGAGTAGGAAGTCCAATTTGTTTATTTTTGTTTTTCTTATTAGGGTTACCCCTTGCCACCTCTCTGTCATGATTTCTCTTGCCTTTCGTGCTTGCCTCCCTCGTGTCGCCTGCCACTTCATGCTGCTGGCCCGTCCGCTTGCCATCATCAGCCCGTCAGCTCACAGCCATTAGTTTGTCAGCCTGTTCGGCGCTTGTCTACTCGTCGGCTACCATCTTGGTACTACGGTATGTCCTAGTGTAAGGTGTGTTGATATGTCAACACCGACCGGGTCCGATTCTGTTTGACTATGGACTGGCACAGATATGACAAACCCTGGTTCGAAGTTTATGGCTTAATGTGATGTGACATCATCTTGTAATCTCTGGCTGGTATTCAGATATAAAGTTCATGCCTGCTTTATCTTTATAATTCTTTCATTTCTTTTTCTATATGAACTCTGAAGGTACAATCAAGTTCAATACTGTCATTCTATTTAAAGGATTTCAATAAAATCATCTTGGATTATGTGGATTGTCCAATATATTAATGTATTTCTGATTTTCGTAGTTATCATGTTCAAGTGCAAAATTTGGAGGAATTATTGCATACTAAGTGAAAAAAGATGTAGCTGTTGCTATGATACACTTATGCATTATGGCAGTTCATCTCATAATATGTACTTTGTGGTCATTACCCTCATAAGCTTGTCACCCATAAAACATATTTGATATTGAGAAGGTAGCAAGATGATGTCTTTTTTGCCTGTAGCAATCAAGTATGGACCAGTTTTCTTTATCAAAATTAAGAGCTAAATCTAATCCCACGTGGAGGAGGCCAATTCCCATGCAGCACTGGATCTAAAGTTGCCATCTCTGTTCTGCATACTGTTCCAGACATCTTTTCTACTGTTTGATTTCTGAATAGTCAACAAACTCTAATTATTTCCTGGACCTAGATTAAAAAAATTGTTATTTCAAATGCTCAATCCAACATTGTCATCTTATACACCATTAAACTTGACATTGATGCTAGTGATACTGTATACATGTTTCATGAGATCAACAAACTGGGAGAAAGATTTATTTATCTCTGGGATCAGAACTCCTACACAAAGAGATTCTGTCGGATTATGTTGTGTCTTTTTTTCTAGCCTGTCCAACAGTGGCAAGTGCCCCAAATTCTTCCTAAGTTTTAGATTTTCTAGAATATAAACCCAATTCTGTGGTCATGCTACTCTCCTTAAAATGCAATAATTCTTCCAAAAAATCTGATGGCAAACTGAGATTGAAAGCCTTAGTCAGTCTTCTCTAATGCAACTTCAAGTTCTTAGACTATCGTATACTTTATCTCGTATGCTCTTTTTTTCGTTTTCCAGACATATCTATGTCAGCTCATGTGTGATATCATGTGATTGACAAAGTATGTTTTCTTTGTTTTTGTCCATAATCTATTATGAACAAGAAATAGCTCTATTGCTTTCAGGTGTCTCTATCTACTCATTCTCTATAAGAATAATTCCACTAGACATTTAGCAAACAGTTGTGGATGTTCCTTGTTGTATGTCCTTGTTCTTATTGATCACTTCAATCTTAGTTCTCCTTACACATTAGTTAGTTTTGTTTAGATTTTTATTTAATGTCACTTTTTGAGAAAACTAGTGAACTAGTAGAATTTTATAGTTTTCTTATTTGTGTTGAAGAAAAATCTTGTTAGTAATAGATGAATGGAAGATCTTGCAGAAGCATGCATGCATGATGGGCGAAGCATTTTGATTTCCGATTTATCCCTCAGAAAATACACGAAAAAAAAAAAAAAAAAAGTTAGGATAGAGTTTTGATTTACAAATAAATATAGTAATAGTATAAGTTTAGCAAAATCAATGTAAATTAGGTAAAAAATAGCATCACATATCTTTTTTAGGGCTTTGAGGTAGTCTTGTTCGAGGTTCAGTATTTATTTCGTTATAGATTGAAATATCTATAGAAAAATCAATTGAATTGTTAGACTATTTTGTTACAATATAAACTCTAAAATTCAAATGAATTAAATAATCATATATCTAGATATACGATTGTTAATTCTACCACCAAAAAAACGAGCAGTGCCGGGCCTCGCGGGTGGTGGATGGGGTCCTCGATCCGATACATATCAAATATGATCGTTTGTTGGACCCAATCATGAAATTGATCCCATGACATAGTGTATTGATGATACATCGTATGTCATTGATGCATCAATGTGGTGCGATCGTAGATTGATCGTCATAAATCATATTTGTCAGAAGGCGACTCTTGAGGCGTATATTGGTGTTGTTACGTATCGTGTTGTTGCTTGAGAGAAGGATGACCAACTATCACCATCTTTGTTGTTGCCCATATGATTCTTCGTTATCGATGGTCAGTAAATCTGATGAGTCTCTTTTAGGTCTATATCATGTATGCTCGTCGCATTTGTTCATATTCATCACTTGCCTTCCCCTTCCCCTTCTCCTTCCCCTTCCGCAGCATAAACTTGACCCGATTACCTTTATCGAAGTTCCATGATCCGAATCTTGAGTGGCGTGTGTAAAATATTGCTCCTCGGTCCATTCACCACCCTCGAAGTTGTGCAGACGAGACCAACGACCGCCCGGTATCACCGCCATCATCTGTTGAGAACCTCTGCCGCCGTGTTCTTTGTCGTGTCTACGGGCCGAAGCGAGAAAGAGAATGTGATTGTGAAGGTGTCTCGTCACCTGACTCGATTCTTTCCAACGATGCAACTGATGCTACTGCCTTTCCCTTTGCCTTTGCACGTTGTGTCACGGACAAACTTCTAAACAGGGTGTTTGATGTAATGCTTATGTATGTCCGTGTCTTTTGGTATGTTCATGCATTGTACAGCATGTAGGGGGACGGTCGAAGGCTTGATAGTCCCATTTTAGTTGGGTCGGTGGCCGCTTTAGGCTTGTAAATAAAGGTTGTGTCATGTGGACACGTGTGAGAGATTTTCGGTTTGTAATGGACCATTTTACCCTTTGTTGTGCAACTGTTCAAAGCTTGTAAAGTCTGTTTGTAATTTGCATTGTCTATAAAGTGTTTTTTAGGAGATGTTTGCTTGTGGATCCCGAGTGAGGCCTTTTCTCCGTCTGTTCTCTCTTTTTGTGGGACCTAAGGGATCGTGGGAGGCGGGGAGGTCGACCCTTCTTGACAGACGGACACCTTGAAAGGGTGCCGCCGACGACTTAAGCAAAACCAACTAAGTCCGGGATGATGGATGGTATCAGGCCGGGACAAGCACTCATAGAAACACCAAGCATCAAACGTGGGGACCTAAGCGGGGCTGCGTTGAGGGCGGTCGGAAGACACGCCTGACCGTTTGGGGAAAGCAGGCGTGGAGATGTTGGGAAGAGGAGTAAATTTCGAGAGGGCGGGCATCCGAGATTGACATTCGAGAGGAATTGCTAACCCTTCGCAAAGAGGCATCGCGAAAACGACAAGCTTGGAAGAATGTGAGGCGCCTAAAGGTTGGGATGGTTGAGTTTGAGCTTCTGACTCAGCGTTGACAACTATACTTGATGGTGCTTTCAAGGCAAGCGAGGTGCTTGGTAAAGGATGAGACCATCAAGGTGGAATAAGTTGCTTAACGACCAAAAAGAGTTACGAAAAGCTTCGAGGTGAGGGGAATTGCTAGCTTCGAAGAATTTGGTACTCATACGTGGGCTTGTATGCGGACGACGGAATGTTCGGTAGCCGTCCAAGGCGGCAAAAACTTCGGCGCCATGGAGCATTGAAACTTTTCTCCCGGCATCGCGAAAGGATACATCCGTAGGAGGTTGAATGGTGCAACTAGTTGAGCGTGTTGCTAGGCCCGAGGGGTGCGGCCGGGGTTGTATTGGCGTGGAGTCATAATCTAGCAAGTGTGTTTGCGGGAGGCGAACAATGCGCAGTTTGTTTGGCCAGACGGAGTAGTCGAGGGATGGTGGTCTCAAGCGAAGAGATGTTGCTCGATGGGACGGTTATCTAGGAGGGATAAGTCCCGGCTCTCGGAGGGAGAATCGTGTGGGGACGGACCTCCTGAAGTTGAGGAGGAGTACCTCAACAAACAACAACTCCTTTTGGCTTCGATGGGGGTGAGTAGCGGCGAGGAGTCGTCGCGTGATCTCGCTTGAGAGAATGCATTGGTGGATCATTCGCGAGATCAGTGGGGAAGTGACAAGGCAACACAAATGAAGGCACACTTGGAGTCGATCGGAGATCGGACTCGAGGAGGGTCGACGGGTGGAATGGTGGGGCGAGGGCCACCATCAACTCAATCGAGGAGGCGGAGCAACTTGGGTATAACTTGGTGAAGTACCCAAGTCAAGCCAAGGGAGCCAACATAAAAGTTGGAACATGGGAGCGAGGGCGGTGCTTTCCTTTAGGCAGAGGTCGAGGACATGAACTCTTGTAGAAGAGGCAAGAGTAAGATCATGTTGTTCCATGGGTCCTTCATTTCGACCGGAGCGGACTCATCTTGCGTGGTGCCAAAGCGACGGGGAGCCGGACACAATACACCTTATCTCGGAGGAGCATTTGATAGAGGAACTAAAGGCGACTCAATTTCGCGGAGGCTTAAGTTGGGATCGAAGGCCTTAGCCGGGGGGCAAGAGGGGCCAGAGGCGGGTACTCTTGAAGAATATGCCACGATGTTGTCATTCAAGTTGCTATAAAAGGCGGTCGTGTGAAGATTGTCTTTGGTAGGGGTAGAGGCCCGAGATTGAATTAATGGTGTACTAATTGCGTGAAGTCGGGGGACTTTGGGAGCTACTAGGCGACGGATCCGTCTAAGCGATGCTTAAATCGTGGTGTGACCCCAAAGTGGGTGGATGAAGGTCGATTGCCGGAGGAGCTTAACAAAATCGAAGGGAGGAGACCCTGCGATGTATTGGCGAGAGGCCACACATGGAGGGTTCCTGATCGAGTTTTTCCACAAGGATCGAATCTGATAGAGATGTCATCGGGAGGCGACATGGTGCGGCCGGATCGTGGTGGTGAACAGTTCGTGGCAATCACGATTCCACCACAACCTAGCCCCGTGAGGACTAGATCATCTGGGAGGTATGATTGAGAGCTCTTGGAAGCTCCACGGTGAACAACACGGCAGCAGAAGGGCTATGGATTCAAGGTGAAAGCCATTATCTGCCAGAGGCGGGTCTTCCGTCGCGTCATCGAACTTTCGCATCGGATGAAAAGCCTTGGTCATGACATATATGGGGTTGTGTTCCACCAAGGGAAAAGTTCGAATCTAAGTACCAGTGAGTCCCATGGGAGGGACTTGATCATCTGGCCGGTATGATCGAAGCGGTGGAGAGTTGGGCTCGCTCGAGCTCATATTAAACAAGGGAGCCCAAACAAGTCGGAGGACAAGGTCGAGTAAGTGAACGTTGCTACAAGGAAGCTAAGGAGAACGAGAATCGGTCTGAAACCCTACAACGTGATGATGGCGAGGCCATCATGGGAGTTGCGATCGTCTTTCCATCGACAAAGGGGTCGCTTGGAGAACACGAGGTGTTGAAGCGAGGGGTCGAAAGGCGCAGCGGCGGCACGACGAGTCCAGAGGGACTTAGCTACCCAAAATCAAGCGTCGGATAGAATGGAGGTGGACTTGGAGGAGTACCACGAGGCATATCGCGATTGTGAAGAAAAGGGATCGCAATCTGAGGCGACGGATAGTAGTGCCCGGGGCATGGCGGTATGGTACAAATGCAGACGGGACTTAAGTGAAAATCATTGATCCCTTGCTCGTGGAGGAGAGCTTGATAAATAAAAGGAGCGAGGAGGTGGAGCGTCAGAGGCGGACTCAATCACCGAGAAACAAGGTGAAGCGGCGAGGCGAGGAACCGTAAGGCCGGTGTAAATGAGTTTCTCATCAAGATAGTCGAAAGTGAAGGACTTGGTCATGCGAGAGTGCGCGACTAAGGAACGAAAGTAGTCGATGCAGCGATCTTTGTACCTTATTTACTCGGGGAGTAGGCGGCGAGGGTTGATGGAGAAACAGTACAATCGGGCGACCAAATCTATTGAGAATTACTCAAGTTGGGGTGAAAACTTCTGCATTCGAAGTTCAATGGCATTGAAGGTGAATCGCGATGGCTAACTTCGTATTAGGAGTGCAAAACACTTCAAGTGCTTGAAGTGTGAGAAAAGCGGCGAAGGCCGATAAACGGCTCGATCGTGGAGTACAACCTCGAGGAGGCGAGGCGAAGTCAAGTAACCTTTGCCTTTCGACCCTTAAGAGAATGGTAAACCGAGTACCCCGATTCTCTTATCTATCCGGCCGGGAGGAGCTCTGCAAAAAGTTCAAAGACCGCCGAAGATAATGGAAGACAATAGTTGTCAAATCCTCATGATGGTGATCGATTATTCTTGAGTAGATTGGGTGTAAAACTTCGTTTCCAGCGAAATGCCAATCGAAAGCGGAAGTGATGCGAACCTACTTGGATGTGACAACTAAGTGAAAAAAAGAGTCAATAAGCAAATTTTGTGGAGGAAGGACCTAAATCTTGGAAGTTTGCGAGGCGATGCTTTCGTTAAAAGCTTCAACAAGCATCCACCCGATTCAAGCGGCATGAGGCATTTGAGGCTGGCTTGATAAGGATGGTCTTTTCCTTCGTTTGAAGGATCCGAGGAATCAACAAGGATCAACACAACTTCACCCAACCCCACACCGAGTCGAGTCGTTGGTGAGTTGAAAGCGGCGTAAGCGGATCAAAAGGTTCGACTACCAAAAAACAAATGATGGAGAGCGATTTGGGAGCCAAAGGACGCGTGCGTTTGGAGCGAAGATTGAAGACTCGATGAAGCAAGGAGTTGCGATGTCGATGAAGGCCCGGCGGGGCGTCGAAGGAATAAGTGGGGAGAATGTCGCGGACAAACTTTAAGCGGGGTGTTTGATGTAATGCTTATGTATGTCCAGGTGTCTTTTGGTATGTTAAATACATTTATGCACATGTAGGGGGGGGACGGTCGAAGGCTTCGATAGTCCCATTTTAGTTGGGTCAATGGGCGCTTTTAGGCTTGTAAATAAAGGTTGTGTCGTGTGGACCGTGTGAAGATTTTCGGTTTGTAATGGATCATTTTACCCTTTGTTGTGCAATTGTTGAGCTTGTAAAAAGTCATTTTGTAATTTGCATTTGTCTATAAAGTGTTTTTTTGGAGATGTTTGCTTGTGGATCCCGAGTGAGGCCTTTTTCTCTGTTCCCTCTCTCTTTTGTGGGACCTAAGGGACCGTGGGAGGCTTTCCGGGGAGGTGACCCTTCTTGAGACGGACACGCTGAAAGTGGTGCCTGCTAATTTAAAGTAAAACCACCTAAGTCCGTGACGAGTTAGGGGACGAGTGTGACCGTTAGGTATCGGTAGTTCTTGACGGTTTGACTCATACCGTATTTAATCGATGGGGGGATTTTTCTACTTGTTGGGGTTGTGCTTCTTCTTCTTCTAATGCCTCGGTGATAAAGCGTGAAGGACGGCGAGGATCTCCGCCTCATCAGTAGAGGATCCTCTTGGTTCTTTCTTTGCTTCAACCCAATCTAACATTGGCTCGAATCTTCGTTGTAGAATTGAAGGTCGATGGGATCAATATCCAGTTCTTTTGGCTCCTTATCCAACTCAAAGACATCGTAATTTTAGCCGCGTGTTATAATGGACATATACTAGTTTTCTCTAACCGATGCGTAGGAGAGTCCATTTGCGGACCTTCAGTATGAATCAATCTGGCGTTGACGATTCGTTCATGACCACTAGATGTTGTTATGCGTGAAAGTACGAGCGACAACCTTCCTTAAATGTGGTGCATCGCTTCCAAATTGTAACCACCACTCATTTGCAAAAGATATAAATAATATTTTATTAGCATAACAAATAATTAACATTAAATATAATTGATAATCAATATCATAACTTTTTCCTCACCGGGATCCATAGTGTAACGGCGTGATCTGCCTACAACGTCGGAGAATGAACCAATTGTTTCTCGAAATAATCGACCCTCCATAAGAAAGCATTTACGCCTCGGTAGTGTTTGGTAAGAGTCGATATATTACATTTTCGTAGTGTCGTTAGGAAATTATTTTTGCGTTCAGGAAGCATATCGATATTGAATCACGGGTTTAGATAATCTGCGCAAAAAATATAATTTTGTTAGTATGATTTTTATTATCTAAATAATAATAAATTAAATATTTCGAATATGAATTTTACGTATTATGGATATCTTGATCTATATGAACTTGATCCAAACGATCGATGATTAAATGCGTATTGGTCGACCTTAAAATCATCTTTGAATGCTTTTCGACCTCCTCTCTTCTTTGAAATCAGCATATATTTAAGATCTGACATTTGTGGACGCTTTCATATCGACCTTACGGAGGAGGACAATATAAAGTGGTTCCACACCTTTTATGATTTCGCTATAGTCTCCCAAAATCTAGAGGAAAGAATGGCCTTTTCTATCTTCTTTCCATCACTTTCGATTTCGAATATCCGGATTCGGACCACTCTTGTGAGCTAGCCATTGCCTTGAGCCATGCCTTTTTTTTTTTGTAATGACTTTAATGCAATAAAATTGGTAAGCAAACCGAGTAATTAAATTCGAAGTATCTCACCATTTACATACTTTTGCATTAATCGTGGACCCAATGATGATTATATATAAACTTTGTAATTGATTGTGCTTTCGAGCTCTACGTTTCTTGGACCGCATCCAACTCACCAATATCCTTTAGCATTAGATCTATGAATGAAATTAGCGTGGAGTCCAAAACAAAGTTTTTCTTTTTTCCATCAATTCAGAAAACCGGCCTTTTGAAATTAAGCTCCATTGTCGGTTATTATTCGACAACAACATCGTGGTCGATCTCCTCTACCATAGTGTCCATCAAGCTCTCAATGTAGTTTGCATCTTAGATCTTTTCGAAACATTAACGGACTTATGAAACACCACTCTTCTATCAAAGAATAAACAAGAAAGTTGATGATTTCATTCTTGTTGGTCCTGTCCAACTATCACACATCAATGTCACCCCATATTCATTCCATTTTGCCTCTTGAAGGATTTGATCCAATCCTTTAGTTACGCCACATCCTCATCTAAGTACATAAGTAAAATCTCCTTGATTGTTGGAGGTTGGATCCCGTGCCGGACTTTTGAATAGAGGAGATCATGCTTTCGATAATATGGACATTCAATGTGTTGTTTTGGAATCTATGAAAGTTGAACCATTTTGAGATTGCCTTCCCAATATCCCGATTTTTTTTTTTTTTTTGTGTATCATCGTCCAATCCGTGTATGTTTCATTTGTTTGTGGGGGATAGGCTTGCGGATCAATATCAACAATATCCGGGTGCGGACCTCCGCCAAGACCTCTCATAAAACCACGGAGTCCACCATACCTCATCTTACTAGTTCGACTGGCGAGGGAGCGGTTGGTTGTCTCATCTTTGGTTGACCTCTGGATTCCACTACCATTTGCCATACTCTAATTGTGAGTCATGTCGTCGATGCCTCATTCTTTCATCGACCGTATATCTTGATGTCTTTCGATGATACGCGAATCCCGGTTGTGAGATCGGATTCGACGTCATCGCCGCAACCCTCATAATGATCATAAACTAGTTCCTGTGTAGCCCTATGATATTCTTCCTCAACTCTTGCCTTCTTTTTTAATGCATTTTCCTTTGCTTGTTTAATCTTGCTTTGAAATAATTTACGGATCTCCGTTGGAACCTTCTTGCATTTTGCAACATCAGGATATCCACCAGCCAAATGCATTTTCACTCGAGTTATTCCTCCACCTTTACCAATGTAGTCACAATAAATACATTGCCAATGATGACGGTTTCCATCTAGCTTTTCGGGCGTGAACCCGTACATCATCGTGGATTTGTTCCTTTGGTGCCATGATCCTATCAAATTTAAATCAAATAAACTATAAAGTATAAACATATTAAATTGACCAAATATCGATCATAAATCACTAATCACAATATTAAGTAATTTTATTAAAACATAACTAATCATATTTTATTATCATAAATATGTTACATGCATAAAAGAAGTATTAAAATCATTAGATACACTAATTATGTGATTAATATAGTTAATTTTTCACTAATTATTTCTCTTTCAACATTATAAACATGGCAAAAGATATTGGATTCACATAAAATCGAACAAATTTTGATTAAATCATCGTTAAAATAACTAATTACAGTATTAAATAACTTTAATAAAACATAATTAAACTTATTTTATCATCATATATATGTTAAACACATAAAAGAAACATTAAATATGTAATTTTAATCCAATATGATTCAAAATTCAAATTATGATAAAATTATCATTTATCTACACTAATTATATGATTAATATAGTTATTTTTTTACTAATTACTTCTCTTTCACCACTATAAACATGACAAATACCCTAATAGGTATTAAAGATATTAAATTGATATAAAATCAAACAAATTTCGATTAAATCATCATTAAAATAACTAATCGCAGCATTAAATAACTTTAATAAAATTTAATTAAACTTATTTTACTATGATAAATAGTATTCAATACTTACTATGTATAAAAGACACTAATCATAATATTAAATATCTTAATTACTCTCTAATTAAAGAAAACGAATACATACCTCTTGATTAGAAAGTTCTTCCTTTTAATCTTCCCAAATTTGCCTCGATTGAATTCACAAATCGTTGTTTTATAAAGTTTATGAGAGAAAAGAAATGTTTGAGAGAGAGTTTAAGAGAGTAGAATGAAATAGGGGAGAGGTTTAAACTTTAAATAGGAGGAGAAATGGCTCCAATGAAATAGGGGAGAGGTTTAAACTTTAAATTGACCGTTGGAGCACTGTAGCACTGCTACAGTGTGGTAACGGTGTGGTACCGGTCGATTTCGACCGTTACCGAGTGGTATTGGGCGGTAATGGTCGAAATCGATCGTTACCGAATGGTATCGGGCGGTAACGGTCGAAATTTCGACCGTTACCGCCCGATACAAACTTATTTTGGTGTACCGCCCGGTAGAGGGCGGTCCGCGTACCGGTCGCCTCTCGGACCGGTACATACTGCCCGTACCGGGCGGTACACATCAGTATGGCAGACCTTGGATGGAACAAACTTGAGTAGCTTGGGTTAGATTGACCATTTACAAAATATAGTTGCTCATGCCACAACAAAATCTGCAGTTTTTCTTAGGAAATTTAAAAACTGTTTTAATGGAAATTTGTAACCATGAATGAAAGAATCTGTTTGGCAATCAGATTGGTGTGGTACCAGCTCATAGTATATTTAGTATAGGTTGGATTGGCAGAAAGGAAAAGAGAGGTGCTAAAAGAGGACGTAGAAGAGTAACTGTGATAGGTAGGAGGCAGCGATGCGATAGGTAGGAGGAACATAGCAGCAGAATAATAGGAAGAAAAAGAGAATAATAAATGAAAATTAGAAGGAAAAGACAGGGTAGAGTACAAGTACTAGGCAGCAGGCTTGCCGGTGGTTTTCGTATAGGTCAGCCGTTGGACCTGTAAAAACTGGACTGAACCCATCTCTATGGTCAAGATTTGAATCCAGTATTGTAAGCCTTCTAGATTGTCATGTTGTCTCAAGCTTATTGTGCTTAAGTGGACATTCCTGGTATTGCAATTAGAAACTTACTGATGATTCTACGTTAAAGGATGCTACTGAATATATGGTCATGTATTATGGAGTAGATTTGCTAGCTTGTATTAAGATACTTACTCTGATATTGATTGTATTGCACAAAGTCTATGTCAGTCATGGTGTTTTAGATGAAATTGTTTGTCTTGCATCTGCTTTCTATTATAAGATTTAGAGATGATTAGGTGTATTTAAAAAAATTCTTTTCCATAAGACTTTTTATAGAATTTCTTATGAACAGACTTTTGAGTTTTGATCATTAAGAATGTTCAATATTAAAAAAATAAATGTCATTTGGTTAGTTAATCTATCCAAAGCTAGTACCTTAGCTTGGTTAAATCATCTCATAATAAAGATGTGGTGGCTCCTAAAAGCATCTGTGCAATTTTCTGATGCCTGAGCTCATTTCTTTCTGGATGTTCTCTTTTTGACTCTATTAGACAAATTTTAGTTCATCCTTAGTATATGTGCATATGCCTTTTTTTTTTTTTTCAATGGTGGGGAACATTATAGGAAGTGACACAATTTTTTGACTTTTATTTATGCTCCTAAGAAGATGATATTTTTGTCATAACATATAAGATATTTTCTTTTTTTCAGGTGCGTCATCAGTTCATTTTATTTTCTGCATGCGATTGATCGTGCTTATTTTGCTGGATCTTTGTAACCTGTTTTATTTTATTTTTTGATATTACAAGCTTAGCCATATCTCTGTAGATTTAGCTTCATGGATACATGGGAAATGAATGATGAATGGAGGCTACTGATACCTCATAGTCAGATATTAGTGGCATTGATCTTGAACTAGAATAGTGCTTCTATCTCTTACCTCCTTGGACTTGCTTTTCATTCGATATTTATCATCAAATTGTCTGTCTAGATTAAGACTGGAGATAATTAAGAGAATGCTCATGTTTCTCGTACATTCTTTAGCTATTAGATTCCAGTAATGTCACTTTTTGGCATTTTCTGATGGAAGTGTTGATCTTTACTGGCTGTAGCACCTTAGACAAGGCAATCTAGATACAAGTAAAACTGGGAGGCAGAGTAACACACAACATCAAGGAGATAAAAAGGCTAGGAGTTCCAGGCCTAGAAAAAGGGCTTGTCGGCAAGGGGTTGCTTCATGCATCTCAAAACTCAAAAGAAGTCATCAACATGCAGTTAGTTTGGATGCAGTTAGAGACTTTGATAGAGACAACCCAGATGACCACACCATGAAGAAATGCCAGGACAAGAAATCAATCCCACAAAATCATGAAGATGATGAAATCGAGGAGGGCCAGCTCATTGAAGAACCTGATGACCAAGTGGTTGGCTCATCAACAAAGGATCAAATTCCCATGGCAGTGAAACCTATCTTGTCGGTTGATTTAGAGGAGAAAAACAAACAATCCAAAGAATCCACCACAGATAGTGACACCAGTGGGAGATACTACAACAAGCGCATACTGGAGACACTGGCAAAAATGAAAAAACGTCTAGAGAGA
This sequence comes from Musa schizocarpa, assembly GCA_900464855.2. Taxonomy (NCBI): domain Eukaryota; kingdom Viridiplantae; phylum Streptophyta; class Magnoliopsida; order Zingiberales; family Musaceae; genus Musa; species Musa schizocarpa. The sequence goes on along the minus strand of LS990920.1, from coordinate 28,030,421 downwards.
TTCAAAGAACTAATTGCTCCAAAACGAGTAGAGAGGAGTCTGAAGTTGCAGAATGATGTCGCAGCTGTAACAGATGAAGTTAAGCAGCAAAGACCTGCCAGAAAACGGCGATGGGGTCAGAGTGGACCACTATAAAGGCCCGTAAAATCTTTTTTTTCGAAAGTTCTTATAATTCACTGCTCAAATTATCTGCTGATGACATTACAGGGTGATCAGAGATTGTGAGAACCAAGTGAAAGTGAAAGTTCTCCACCAAACATCATCGGAAATACCTTGTTCCAACGTTCTTAAGGTTCACTATCTTTGAATAACTGTATGAGCGACTCTTTTTTTAGTTTAATTTTGCTCATATCGAATGGAAATTTAGTGTGATGTGCTTATTATGTTTCTGTATAAAGATTTGAAATCGAGTGACTATGATCTGTTTATTTTTCTCCTTTTATGTAAACAAATCTGAAGGTTGCATCAGTTTTATCAATGCTTTTGCCACTCGGAGAGTAATCCGAAGAAGGTTGGTGTGCGCTTAAATCATTAGGATCGTGCCATGGATTTCGGGAGATAATTATGTTGGATACCATTTTCTTCATTTGCTGGAAAAAAAATCAGTTGACACCAATTTGCTTTTTTGACTCTTGTTATTCGGCTGTCTTGAGCTTTCATGAATTTGATTCATGGAATCAATGGAGAAAGACAAAGCACCAAGTGGAAAGACGATTTGTCATGAAATGTCACCAGATATCTATATACAGTCTGTCAAGAGATCGAACAATTTGTCTATAATGTGTGTATTCCAATCTTTTCGGTGAATTGAGACTCGACACTTGTGTGATGAGGAACACTGAGAAAGACCGTGAAGAATTGGCTGAGATCTGAAAAGGCTGCTATGTCTTGCAGCAGAGGGGTCAAACGTAGTTGCATTCAGAGAAATTAGTATCAAATCACGAAGGAAGTCCCTCGGGTTGGTTATTCAAGCACAAAGCATTCATTCTGACGCAACGAAAGCAATGGCTGGATATCCATGCCCGCTCTCATGATTGGTATCATCAGCATCATACGACGGCTTGTGGGCTTCGGGGTTATACGAAGAAGACCAGCCCTCACTGTAGGATAAGTTGAATGGTGTTTGAATCAAAGCCATTCTATAATTTCATTGGTTGTACATACAATCGAAGATCATATGCCACATCCTGTAGCAGATAAAAAAATGTAATGAATATCTCAAATCAATCTAGTGGTGTTATAGTAGACCGGGTCGAAGAATTTTGACTGATAGATGAATATGCTAACACTGACTCCAGCAGCTGTCCAATGCTTATGCTTAGGTATGTATGATCACGATTGGCAGTTTCGTTTGAACCCGAATCCAATCCGTTCATCGGTTTCGAATCGAACTAGAATCGGTGTGTCGGACAGTTTAGATGTGATTTCTAAGTTTGACAAATTGGAGTCAGCAATCCCTAAGTTTTGGAAATCGAATTCATCGGTTTCACAGTTTAAAGAGAAAAAACACAAAAAGGGTCGATCAATGTTGGGCTTGACCAACCATTAGGGCTCAAATGGTCGGCCCAACAGTCCAATGGCTCGAATGGGGTTGGCCTAGAAATTCGAGAGATAAATGATCAATTTGTCCTTCCCAACATATAAAAAACTATTTCACAATTTTAACTGTATCCAAATCATTTCACAATTAAAACTAAAAATAAAATAAAATAAAATTGCCCCTTCCAAGAGCACTAAGAGGGGGGGAGGGGAGTGAATTAGTGCAGCGAAAAACTTTCGACGATTAAAACTACATTCGTACGATAAAAACGATTTTGGTAAGAAAGCCGATTCAGAAAATACTTACTATGTGATTTTTAGAGCTCAAAAGTATTGTAAAGGCTAAAAGTTCTCCTCCCTCTTTTCTTCCAAGTTTTTATCTTTCAAGAGAGAAAAGAAAGTTTGTAAGGGTTGTCTCCTAAGCCCGTCAAAAGGAGTGAAACTGTAAAAGGGTGGTTGGCCTTCGCCTATTGAAGGAAGGCCTCTAGTGGATGTCGGTGACCTCGTCGGTAGAGGAAGTCAAAAGTGGATGTAGGTCACGATTGACCGAACAACTCTAAATTTTGGTTTGCATTTACTTTGAGCATCTTATCTTTAATGCAAACCTCCTCAATAGCTTACTACCTTCTGCTCATTTACGAACTTGTTTCATAGTTAAGTATTTTCCGAATTGGCGTTAAGACGGAAATCAGTTTTATCATACGAACATCATATTTCAGTTTGCGCTTATATTCTGATTTCCATCATAACTGCAAACTGCCTTTATATCTTTGCTTTAACTGCATCTCGCTTGATCATAAGTTAAAGTGATTTACGAATCAGCTTTCATACCGAAATCGCTTTTATCGTACGAACGTCGTATTCTAGTTTGCTATTACATTTTGTTGTCTATCTTAAACTTCAAATTGCCTCTATATATTTGCTTTAACTACATCCCGCTTGATCACAAGTTAAAGTGATTTACGAATCGGCTTTCTTACCAAAATCACTTTTATCGTACGAATGCAGTTTTAATCGTCGAAAGTTTTCCACTGCACTAATTCACCCCTCCCCCTCTTAGTTCTCTTGATCTCCTAACAGACTCTGGTGCAACACCTGCTGCATGTCTTACTTCCATCATAGTTAATCCTGCACATGTAAAATAAAACTTCGATCGAGACAATTAATCCTAAGCAATTAACCAAGTTGTCCGGCTTGTCATTGGTCCCTCGATGCTTCATCCGATTCTTCGACGCATCGTCCTCTCCTACGGCCTATTGTCCAATCCGTCAGTTGACTCTGCAACTTCGATATCCTTGGCGTAATACCCGCTCTTCTTGGCCCGATGCCCGAATCCACGGCCCGAAGCCTTCTGTCGATACGTCGACCGATCCACCGGTCCGACGTCCAATCTTCTGACACGTTCCTCCGGCACAATATGATTTTTCCTACTTTAATTGTCTCATCCTGATCGAAGCATCATGCGTCACTCAAAACACAGATTAAAACATAAACACAATTATCAATTGATTTCATCATCAAAATATGAGATTCAACAAGTTTGGTGATAGCATTATTATAAGTATAGAGTTTTCTATTTTTGAATGGTGAACACGATATATAAGTATATTTTTAATTTTGACGATGATTATAAGAGAAATTTTAACAACTTTTATGTCGGAGTAAGCATTCAATTCCACACGAGAGGATAAAACTCGTTCAAATATAACTCCCAAAGCAATTGAAGATCAAATATGCATCAACGTTCGAATCAAGATGTTTAAACAAAATTAAGAGATCATCCGTGAAGAATATGACTTTCGATTCAATATATCAACTAAAGAGATAATCAAAATATCCAATATCGAAAGTGATTAAAATTTTTATAATTTTATTATTTTATATCAACTTTTTTTTTTAATGTTATTACACTCATTATAGTTATAAATATATTTTTAAAATTTTAAAAATAAAATTATAAAATTTTCATATTTTAAATTATTTGTAATTAAAAAAAAAAAAAGCAGTTCAAATCTGATTTTGAAAAATCAAAACGTCGATTCTGAAGCCAAAACAATCGGTTCAGTGAGGGCTGGTTCCAGTTCCAACACATCTTCTTGTCGTAAAACTAGAAATCACATGAGTTGTATCGACGAAAGAGGAGGACTTGTCTTAACTCAGATCCGTCTTCTTGTCGTAGTACAAGAGATCGCATGAGGAGCACAGCGAAGTCATCGAGCATGTCCTCCCTTTCCTACTCGGGTAAACTTTTCAGAGAAAAGAACAGGAGAAAGATACAAACAGCAGTCAACTCTCTCAAACGATAAATAATGTAACGAAAGTACACCCACGGGATATAATATGTGAACATAAAAGGAGTGTTTCCGGCTGCATGTCTCGGTGAGGGAGAGGATATTCAAAACAAAAAAAAAAATTGAAGAGATTTAACATGATTCAATAATAATTTATAAGTATAAAATATTAATTTGAAATGTTTAATCCAAATCATAAAACATAATACAGTATAACACTTTATCATATGAGGATAGTATTATAATTTTTTTTCACTTCTACTCGTATTCATGCATTCTTTTTATAGTTATCCTAATTGTATTACTATGTATTTGGTTTTCAGTCATTCATGCTAATGGTTTTAAACAATGATGACGTGACGGCCAATCTCTAGCATGGTAATGACTCCATACTATGTTATACCCTTCCTTTCATCATATTCACATAGCTCTTTTCTACTAAGCCTTTCGCTACACTATTCTATAACAACAGTGAATCATACCATTAATCACGAATCACTTATCTGAAATACTTACGTACATTAACTTTTATCAACGGTGTTAGAGATACGTACAGCTTGTCATAAGAGTCACAATGTATAGACAAACTTAGTTTGCTGTGGTGAGAGTGGGACATGGCAAGTACCACTCGGAAACAAAGCTATAGACCACGTTAAAGAAGGTAAGTTTGTGAGTTTCTATCAAATGATTTTTTATTAATATTTATTAAATTTTATTTATAGGATCAAATAATTCAGAGGCTTATTGAATATCTAATAAGATAGAGGCTCCGACGAATATCTCATATCCGAATCTTTACTCATCGTAACACTTATCATATGTGTGTGACCCTTTAGGTCCAATATCGAGTTGACCATGAGCTTTACATATCAAAACTCCTTCTGGTTTAGTGAATTATTATCTCAATAATAATTCACTCGACTTATCAATTACGGACGTACTAAGTTACTAAGTGTAGTTCCCAAACGATATGAGGGAATTCAATCCATTGGACCTATCTATTCTCAATTACTATGTATCTATAGTCCCTCATCTATTTAATATCCCAAAAACCATATTCCGGGCATAGTATTGTCAAGACTATATGGTTTATACTCCAGTCTTGCTCTAATCAGATTCTCTTGGGTAACTCTTTCTCTCTCAATCTGAATGACCCTAGCCAAGGATTTGCTTGAGCAAGAACACATGAGATATTCCTCTCATGACACCGAGAGAAGATGATTATCTATCGATACTCAATAGCCCTCGTAAGGTTGACTATCACTCCTAATGGCTAGCTATGCTAGATATGAAACTTTCAGGTCTATTATAAGTTCGGTATCAAAGAGTGGAGTACTTATATAAGACATCTTTGGTGTCTCAAGTCTAATAATTAGATACACTACTAGGACGACGGAATTATTGTTTAACAATGAGGTATCATCAATCATCCAGCATTTTACGAGCAGATTAATTAATGAATTCATTCTCTAATGAGCACCTGTGCGATATCCCTAGTGTCCCCACATGAACAACTATGAGACTAACCACCTCGGACCAGTATATAGTACACCAGTCTATCCAGTCATCTCGATGTCCCTCTCGAATGACCTATAATTGGGATTATTTAGGGTCTATATTTAAAGATGAATCGGTCTCAATATCATGATCTCATAATGATATGATTTTTATTGGACAAATCCATTGACATCACAATATATGCAATAGGCAATATAAAGTGAGAAAAATATTAAATAAATAATAAGTAAAAAGAGTACGTATCATGTCATATGTGTCATCACTCACGTGATTGGCTTGTAGGGCACTTATGACTAGTAATCTCCCACTTGACCTAAAGCTAATCACTACGTGTTTGATCCCCATCAGACGCTTGTGACACTCAAAGATAATTTAAGACAATGGGTTTATTAGTGATTCTACGATGTTGTCTTTGGATAAAACTCTTTCCACTGCTACATATCCTCAGGCCACGATCTCTTTAATAAGCTGAAACCTCCTTAAAATACTTCTGATGAGACCCAGGTTCTCTCGCTTGAGCAATCACCCCATAGTTATCGTAATATAAGTGAATCAACTCATCACTACTTGGAACAACTCCTAAAGCTTTAATGAACTTTTTCATCCAGACTCCCTCCTTTGCTGTTTTTGCCACAGTAATGTACTCTGCCTTTGTGGTCAAGTCAACAATAGTATCTTACTTGGAACTCTTCTAGCATACTGCTCCTCCATTTAGGGTGAACATATATCCTGAATTAGACTTGCTATTATCGACATCAGAGTGAAAACTCGAGTCCGTGTAACCCTTAACCCTAAGACTACTTTCTCCATATACCAATAAAAGATCCTTAGTCCTTCTTAATATTTAAAAATACACATTATTGCTTTCTAGTGCTTCAAGCCTAGATCTGCTTGATACTTGCTCGTGACACTCAAAGCATGTGTTATATCAGGCCTAGAACATAGCATAACATACATGATAGACCCTATTACTGAGACATAAGGTATCCTATCTATGTTTGCCCTTTCTTCAGGAGTCTTTGGGGACATACTCCTAGAAAGCAATATCTCATGTCTCATCGATATGAGACATCTATTAGAATTTTTCATACGAAATCTTTTAACAATGGTGTCTATATACTTGGATTGGAACAAGCCAAGCATCCTCTTGGATTTATCTCTATAGATTTAAATCCCCAAGATATAAGATGCTTTCTCTAAGTCCTTCATGGAGAAATATCTAGATGGCCAAGTCTTTATTATAGAGAACATTCCTATATTATTTCCAATGATCAGGATGTCATCCACATATAGTACTAAAAAGGTGATAGCACTCTAACTTACCTCCCTGTATACACAAGACACATCTTCATTCTTAACAAAATCATAAGATCTGATCACCTCATCAAATCTTATGTTCCAACTTCAGGAAGCTTGCTTCAGTCCATAGATGGACCTAAGCAATTTGTATATCTTATTTAGACTTTATTTGGACACGAATATTTCACGATGTATCATATACACCTCCTCCTCGAGGTTGCCATTGAGTAACACAGTTTTTACATCCATCTACCAGATCTTATAATCATAGTGTGCTATAATAACCAATAAAATGCAGATATATTTTAGCATAGTTACGGGTGAGAAAGTTTCGTCATAATCAACACCTTACCTTTAACGATGCCCCTTAGCCACTAGCCTTGCTTTATAGATCTATACTTTTTCATATACTCTGATCTTCTTTTTGAAGATCTACTTCAACCAATGGGTATGATACCCTTGGGTGCATCAATTAGGTTCTAAATATTATTGGAGTATATGGAATCCATCAAAGAATTTATGGCTTCTTGTCACTTTTCGAATTCTATACTCATAATAGCCTCATCGTAGGCCTAAGAATCAATATCCTCAACATCCTCTCCTTTGATATGTCCCACATAACTTTTAGGAGGATGGGATACTATGTAGGACATACATAAAGTCAGAACTTGTGTGCTAGGTACCTGAACATATTCGAGTTGCGGAATGATAATTGAGCTAGGATCTTCAACCTCACTCAACTCTATCATGCTCCCACTATCTCTACCAAGAATGTGTTCATTCTCAAGGAACACTACCCTCTTGGCTACAAAGATCTTTTGGTCCTCGAGGTGATAGAAATAATATCCACAAGTTTCCTTGGAGTATCCTACATACTTGTACCACTCCGTCCTGGATTCTAATTTGTTAGGGTTGTGTCTTTTAACATGGGCAGGGCACTCCTAAATCTTAATAATATTAAGATCAGGATTCTTCCCTTTCCATATCTCATATAGTATGTGCTAGTCATAGTTGCCCTACAAGCCAATCACGTGAGTGATGACACGTGTGACATGATACATATTTTTTTCTTATTATATTTTTATATTTTATCACTTTATATTACTTGTTGTATATATGCATATATATATTATGATGTCCATGGATCAGTGCAATGGGAATCAGATCGTGATGAGATTATGATAATGAGACCGATTCACCTTTAAACATAGACCCTAAATAATCCTAGTCATGGGTTACTTGAAAGAGACATTGAGATAACTAGACAAATTGGTGTGCTGTATACCCATCTATATGATGGATGTAGCTGGTCCCATAGCTATTCGTGTGGGGACACTAATGATACAGTGTAGGTGCTCATTGGAGAATGAGTTCATCGATTGATCCGCTCACGGAATACTAGATAGTTAATGATACCTTATTGTCAAATAGTAATTTCATAGTTCAGTTGTGTATCTAGTCCTTAGACTTGAGACACCAAGAATATCCTGTATGAGTACTCCACTCTTTGATACCAGACTTATAGGTTTGAAAGTTTCAAATATAGTACAATCGATTATTAGGAGTAGTAGCCAACCTTACGAGGGCTATTGAGTATCGATAGAGGATCATCCGGTCTCGGTATCATATGAGGAATATCCTGTGTATTCTTAATAAGACAAATCCTTAACCAAGGTCATTCAGATTGAGAGAGAAAGAGTTCTTCGGGAGAATCTGATTAGAGTAAGACTCGAGGAGAAACCGTATGGGCCTAACAACACTATGCCCGATATATGTTCTCTAAAATATTAGATGGTTAAGGGACTATAGCTACATAATAATTGAGGATAAATATATCCAAAAGATTAGATTCCCCTATATCATTTGGGGACTACAGCGTAGTGGCATAGAACGTTCACAGTCAATGAGTCGAGTGAATTATTATGGAGATAATAATTCACCGAGCTAGAAGGAGTTCTGACATGTATGACTCACGACCAGCTCGATATTGGGCCTAGAGGGTCACACACATATGGTAGTTATTGCGACGAGTAGAGGTTTGGATATGAGATATCCATTGCAGCCCCTATCTTATTAGATATCCAATAAGCCCATGAATTATTGGATCCCACGGATGAGATCCAATAAGTGCTAATAAGAGATTATTGGGTAAAGACCCGCTAATCTAATAGGTTGGGGTAATTGGATGGAGATCCATTACTCAATAGAGCATGATCCATTAGGGTTAACTAGGGACCTTTGTAAATATGAGGGAACTAAAGGCCCATAGGTTGGCGCTTCTTGGTGGTCACCTCATATTCTCCTCTCTCTTTCTCCTCCTCAAATAGCAGGCGTGGAGATTTGAGGAGCGTCGTCGCAGCCCTACTATGTGGATCACCGCTAGGGAGGAGGACACTTAGTCGCCTGCAGTGGCACAGGCCAAGGCGGGTGGCGCCTGCGGGCGATCTGCCCGCAAGTGCAGGCAGTGCTTGCCGGTGACTTTCCCACAAGTGCAAGTAGCGCCTATGGGCGGCACTTGCAGGTGACCTGCCCATAAGTGCAAGCGGCGCTTACGGGTGACTTGCACGCAAGTGTAGGTGGCACCTGTTGGCAGCCCTTGCAGGTTGACCCGTAGTGGTGCCTACGAGCGTTGTGCCCACGAGCAAACCCGCCCTCAGTGGTGGCGATGCTCGCAAGGGCGGTGCCACCCACAAGCACACCGCCCGCAGGCAAAGGCAATAGCCTTGCCCCCTGTAGTGGCCACCGCTGACAAGGTGGTGGCGGCCACAACGTAGAGGAAGGGGAAGGGGCAATAGGGTTTTTTTAGGCAAAAGATAGTTTTACCCCTTCGAAATTTTAAAAATTTTAAATTCTGTCCTTTTATCCAGATTATGAAAATACTCTTCAAAATTTTAAAAATTCCCTACATATCCCTAATTTTAGAAAATATTAGTTAATTAAAAAAATTATTTAATTATTATTATTATTATTATCTGGTAGTCCTACATAATGATATTCACAGTGATGTATGATGTGGACGGATGATCATGGACCATGTGATGTGTGTGTACATATGATTATTATGATGATGATGATGATGATTATTATTATTATTATTAGGGCCTACGAGCCTCTAATTTATTTCTTATTTATTATCGGGTCTGCATGCCTATGATTTAGTTGTAATTACACGAGAAGGCGTAGGGGGAGCATGGAAGTGATAGCGGGACCTACGAGGTCGAGACGGACGATCGCGACATATGGAGATGTGACGAGATGTACGATCACAGGGCATAGAGATGCACCACTGCACACATAAATCTTGATGTGAGTGATTAGGTCCACTGGCTTGGGCTTGATCATATTAGGGTGTGGTCCATGATCATTTGGTGTGATTACTCATGTGATGTGTGATTACTTGTACACTTACTATATATGTATATATATTTATATTCGATATAGATATATATTAAATATACATGTGTGTGACATATCATATTAGGAGACCAAATAAAAAATTTCTCTTTTTATAATATTAAGTCGATAAACATGAGGCAAGTAGATTGACCCACATGACCTTCCATTGTTATAGGTAGGGATTGATTCCTGATATAGGGAGCACTATCAAGAAAGAGAAGTCAGTTCTCTATACTGGTGAGACTAGATAGAAAAAGAATGCAGAAAAGTCCCTTAAGAATAGCAAGGCCAAGGGTAGACCGGATAAAGCAAAGGTTGCTAAGAAAGACCCGAAAAAGAATAAAGGTTAGTGCTTCTAGTGTGGCAAAGATAGGCACTGGAATAGAAATTACAAAAAGTACTTTGCAGAGAGGGTAAAATAGAAGCTTGGAGAAGCTCCAAGTATATTCATGATCAGTCTCCATTTGTCAGAATATTATGATAACACATGGGTATTGGATACCCGAAATGCTTATCACATCTGTAATTCATTATAAGTTCTAGTAGGACCTAAGAGATTGGCGAGAGACGAGATGGACCTCAAGATGGGCAATGGAGCAAAAGTTACTGTTGTAGTTATTGGCGAGGTCTCCCTATATCTACCTGGTGGAGCTATTATTGTATTAGATGCTTGTTATTATGTTCCTTCTATTATCAAAAATATTATTTTTATTTCATGTTTGATAGTTAGTAGATATAAATTAGTTTTTGAGAACAATGATTATTCAATATTATTAGATGATGAGATTATCACAAGAAAAACATTGCATAATAGTTTGTTTATGCTAGACATTGCTCCACATATCATAAATGTAAGTGTGTCCAAGAGGAAACGAGATGAGGTGGACAGTGTATACTTGTGGCATTGTAGGCTAGGTAATATACATGAGGGAAAGATTCAAAAGTTGCTGAAGGATGGATACCTAGATCCATTCGACTATGAGTCATGTGCAACTTGTGAGCCTTGCCTTCGCGGAAAGATAATCAACTCTCCATTTAGTGAAACTGGAGAGAGAGCCACTGAGTTACCGGAACTCATACATAGTGATGTATGTGGTCCCATATCAACTCATGCCATAAGTGGTTACTCCTACTTCATTACTTTTACTAATGATTTCTCAAGATATGTATATGTGTACTTGTTAAAGTATAAGTCTGAGGCTTTCGAGAAATTCAGGGAGTATAAGAATGAAGTGTAGAATCAAACTGGAAAGAGTATCAAGACTCTTCGATCAGATCGAGGAGGTGAGTTCTTGAGTACAGAGTTTACCCAATTCCTCAAAGACCATAGGATTCTGTCCCAATGGACACCTCCTTGTACACCCTAACTCAATGGTGTATCTGAAAGGAGGAATCGCACACTGTTAGCCATGGTGTGGTCCATAATGAGTTTCGCTGACCTCCTCGTCTCATTTTGGGGATATGCCCTAGAGACCGCAACTTACCTTCTAAATAGAATTCCAACTAAGTTGGTGGTGTCTACTCCATATGAGATATGGAAAGGGAAGAAGCTCGATCTTAAGGTTATTAAGATTTGGGGCTGCCCTGCCCATGTCAAAAGACACAACCCAGACAAATTTGAATCCAGGACGAAATTGTGCATATTCATGGGATATCCCAAGGAAATTAATAGGTATTATTTCTATCATCTCGTGGACCAAAAAGTCTTTGTAACCAAGATAATAGTATTCCTTGAGAAGGAAAACATTCTTGGTGGAGACAGTAGGAGCGTGATAGAGTTGAGCGAGGTTGAAGAATCTAGCTTAAGCACTATTCCATAGCCTAAGTCTATTCAAGTACCTAGCATACAAGTTCTAACTTTATGTAGGTCTAGCAGAGTATCTCATCCTCATGAAAGATATATGGGACATATTAGAGGAAAGAATGTTAAAAATATTGATTCTTAGATATATGAGGAGGCTATTACAAGTATAGACTTTGGGAAGTGACAAGAGGCCATGAATTCTGAGATGAATTTCATATACTCCAACAAGGTTTAGAACCTAGTTGATGCACCCGAGGGTATTATACCCATTGGTTGCAAGTAGATCTTCAAGAAGAAGATCGGAGTAGATAGAAAAGTAGATTCCTATATAGCAAGGCTGGTGGTTAAGGGATATCGTCAAAGGCAAGGTGTTAACTATGACAAACCTTCTCACTTGTAGCGATGCTAAAATTCATCTGAATTATATTGGCTATTATAGCACATTATGATTATGAGATCTGATAAATGGATGTGAAAACTATGTTCCTCAATGAAAACGTTTATATGATATAGCCTGAGAGATTCGTGTCCAAAGATACTCCATATAAAGTGTGCAGGTTGCTTAGGTCCATCTATGGACTAAAACAAGCTTTCCGAAGTTGGAACATAAGATTTGATGAGGCGGTCAGATCTTATGACTTTGTTAAGAATGAAGATGAGCCTTGTGTATATAAGAAGGTGAGTGGGAGCGCTATCACCTTTTTGATGCTATATGTAGATGACATTCAGATCATTGGGAATGATGTAGGAATGCTCTCCACAATAAAGGCTTGGGTATCTAGACACTTCTCCATGAAAAACTTAGGGAAAGCATCATACACGTTGGGGATTCATATCTATAGAGATTGGTCTAAGAGAATTCTTGGTTTGTCCCAATCTAGATACATAGACACTATTTTCAAAAGGTTTGACATGAAAAATTTCAAGAGAGGTTTGAAACCAATAAGACATGGGATATCACTTTTTAGGAGTATGTCCCCAAAGCCTTTTGAAAAAAGGGCAGACATGGATATGATACCTTATGCCTCAGCAATAGGGTCTATCATATATGTTATGCTATGTACCAGGCTTGATATAGCGTATACTCTGAGTGTCATGAGCATGTATTAAGCAGATCTAGGCTTGGAGCATTGGAAAGCAGTAAAGTGTATCATTAAGTACTTGAGAAGGACTAAGGCTCTTTTACTAATATATGGATGTAGTAGCCTCAAGGTTGAGGGCTACACGGACTCGAGCTTCCAATCCGATGTTGATGATGATAAGCCTAATTCGGGATATGTGTTCACCCTGAATGAAGGAGCAATATGTTGGAAGAGTTCCAACTAAGATACTACTGCTAACTAGACAATAGAGGCGGAGTACATTACTACAGTAGAAACAACAAAGGAGGGAGTCTAGATTAAGAAGTTTATCACATATTTTAGGAGTCGTGCTTGCTAGTCATATGTGCCCTGCAAGCTAATCACATGAGTGATGGCACATGTGACTTGACACACAATCTTTTTACTTATTATATTTTGATATTTTATCACTTTATATTGACTATTTATATATATATATATATATATATATATATATATATATATATATATATATATATATATATATATATATATTATGATGTCCTTAGATCTGTGCAATATGAATCAGATCGTGATGAGATCACGATAATGAGATCGACCTTTAAACATATATCCTAAATAATCCCGGTTATAGGTTACTCACGTGATTGGCTTGTATGACACATATGATAAGCAATATCTTGCTTGGAACTCTTCCAGCATATTGCTCCTCCATTCAGGGTATACACATACCCCAAATTCGACTTGTTATCATCGATATATAACTGGAAACTCGAGTTCGTGTAGCCGTCAACCCTGAGGCTGCTACTTCCATATTTCAGTAAAAGATCCTTAGTCCTTCTCAAGTACTAATGGATACACTTTACTGCTTTCTAGTGCTATAAGCCTGGACCTGTCTGATACTTGCTTGTGACACTCAAAGCATGTGCAATATCAGGTAGTATATAGCATTGCATATATGATGGACTCTATCGCTGAGGCATAGGGTATCCTATCCATGTTTACCCTTTCTTCAAAAGTCTTTGGGGACATACTCATGGAAAGTGATATCCCATGTCTCATCAGTTTGAGAACTCTCTTAGAATTTTCAATGTCAAACCTTTTAACAATGGTGTCTATATATCTAGACTGGGACAAGCTAAGTATCCTCTTAGATCTATCTCTATAGATTCGAATCCCAAAGATATAGGATGCTTCGCCTAAGTCATTTATGGAGAAGTGTTTAGATAACCAAGCTTTTACTGTAGATATCATTTCCAATAATCAAGATGTCATCCACATGTAACACAAAGAAAGTGATAGCACTCCCACTTATCTTCCCGCACACACAAGGCTCATCTTCGTTCTTAACGAAGTCATAAGATCTGCTTGCGTTATCAAATCTTATGTTCCAACTTCGTCAAACTTGATTTAGTCTATAAATGGACCTAAGCAACCTATATACCTTATCTGGATAGTCCTTGGATATAAATCCCTTAGGCTGTATCATATACACCTCCTCCTCGAGGTTGCCATTAAGGAATGTGATTTTCATGTCCATTTGCTAGATCTCATAATCATAGTGTACTGCAATAGCCAATAGAATTCAGATGGATTTTAGGATAGCTATGAGCGAGAAGGTTTCGTCATAGTCAACACTTTGCCTTTGATGTTACCCCTTAGCTACTAGCCTTGCTTTCTAGGTATCTACCTTTCTATCTACTCCAAACTTCTTCTTGAAGATCTACTTGCAATTGATGGGTACAATACCCTCGGGTGTATCAACTAGGTTCCAAACCTCATTGGAGTACATGAAATCCATCTCATAATTAATGGCTTCTTGTCACTTCCTAAAGTCTATACTCATAATAGCCTCCTCGTAGGTCTAAGTATCAATATCCTCAACATCCTCTCCTCTAATATATCCCACATATCTCTCATGAGGATGTGATACTCTATCGGACCTATGTAAAGTTAGAACTTGTGTGCCAGGTGCCTGAATAGACTCTAGATGTGGAGTGGTGCTTGAGCTAGGTTCTCCAACCTTGCTCAACGCTATCAAGCTCCCACTATCTCCGCCAAAAATGTGTTCCTTCTCAAGGAACACCACTCACTTGGCTACAAAGACCTTTTGGTCCTCGGGATGATAGAAATAATACCCATAAGTTTCTTTGGGGTATCCCACAAACTTGTACCTCGATTCTAACTTATCGAGGTTGTGTCTTTTAACGTGAGCAAGACAATCCAAATCTTAACTATCTTAAGATCAGACTTCTTCTCTTTTCATATCTCATATGGTGTATGTTAGGATCAAGAGCGGCACTAAGGGGTGGTTAGTGCAGCAAAAAAATTACCCCTTTCAAAAGTCTTCGTTTTGATAAAAATTGATTCCGATAAAAATTGTTTCGTAAAGATTTTAACTTGAAAGTGTATGAGTGCATAGAGAAAGTATTAGGACCCTTTTTATAAGCTTTTGAATAATGTTAATAAGTCTGATTAGTCTAGTTGTTTATTGAGGCAGTTTGGTTTAGTTAGAGTCAAGTAGAGGTTTATTAATATTTATTTATTATTAGAGTTCAAGTCTTGATGGACTCTGGGTGGAACTCTATAAATAGGAATGTAACTGCTTCTTTTCAGTTATCTATGAAAAATACTATTATGTCTTTTGACAAACCCTAGGAGGCCGATCCCCTCGAAGCGATCAAGGAGGCCGATCCCCTCGAAGTGATCATCCCCTTTCTCTTCTTCTTTTTACGATAAGGTTTTAGGGTCTTATCATTTGGTATCAGAGTGACGATAAGACTTTAGGGTCTTATCATTTGGTATCACACATAAAGATGGAATTTCCGAGATGGAAAGATAGAGATCCGACTAAGGCAAAATTTTTTTTTCATTTTCATAGAACCCCAAAAGAATCCAAGGTAGAAGTGGCCTCAATCTAGCTTAAGGGAGATGCACTCTAGTGGTACGATTGGTATGAAACTTTCCACGGAGTTCCTTCGTGGGAGTAGTTCAAAAGACGGCTTCTTATTCGCTTTGGTCCATCCGAATATGAGAATATTGATTGCCAGCGATCAAGGAGGATCGATCCCCTCGAAATGATCAAGGAGGGCCGATCCCCTCGAAGCGATTATTATCATTCCCTTTTCTCCCCTTTCTTCCATGATAAGATCTTAGGATCTTATCAATTGGTATCAAAGTGACGATAAGACTTTAGGGTCTTATAATTTGGTATAAGAGCAGCAATCCTCGGTGTTCTTGCTGCAATGAGCTATATATAAAAAAAAAAACAACGAAAGAAAGAAAGAGTGGAGAAGAAGTAGCAACCGCAGCCACGCACCCTTGCTACTGGCCAGCCCACCCGCCGCCCGTCGCTGCTCTCTGGCCAGCAACCGACTCTGCCCCACTTCCGGCCAGAGTCCACCGCCACCTCCCACCTGAGCCACCACCGCTATCAGGAGACGACGCTGCCAACGTCCCACTCCGCCGCAGCCTTGCTCCTCTTCTCTACCGCCGCTGCAGGGTAACTCCTTCTCCACCGCCGCCGCTGCTTCCCGGCCGATCGATCACCGCCGCCCACCTCCCAGCTGCAACCCTAGCCGTGCCCACCCCTTGGGTCGCAGCCGCAGTCGCCAGTTGCCACAGCCCCTCGTTGCAATGGTTGCAGAAATTGAGTTCCTCTGTTGCCGCAGCCCCTCGTCGATCGCAGCCGCGCCGCCTCCAGTACTCCTCTTCCCCTCCAGCGCCGTCGCCACCCAGCCGACCCATCACCGCTGCGGGCCACCGTGCGACGACCGTCGCTCACCTCCCAACCGTTGCTCCACCTTGCTCTGCATCATTTGTAACCGAAACAGAGCATAGGCAGCTCACCTTGCTGCCTTGTTTTCAGCCGCACCATAGTCGCGGGTCCTTGCTGCGAACGCTGACTGCCATCACCGTCGCTGCTACTGCCCAGCCAGTGCCAATGCTGCTCACCGCCCAGCCATGATCCTCGTAGCCTCTCCCTTGCTCTAGTAATGGAAACAGGGTAAATCACCAATTGCCTTTGTTCCCGCAGAGCAACCGTCGATTCTTATTCTCCACTGCAACCTCAACCCCGGCAACTTCAATGCTGCCTCTCCCTTGCTCTGCCTCCGTTGCTGTAGCCGCCCGATGCCATCATCGCAGTCTCAACCTCACTATTTAGCGATCGCTTCCGTGAGTCACAACAGTTGCAGTCGTCACCTTCTAGCCCCCGACGTTCTCATCTCACGCAACGACTGAAACACAGGGCAGCAACTCTTCCTCCGTCGCAGCCACCGCATCGGCGAGCCCTTGCTGACGCTGCCCCCAACCGCACCACCATTGCTACCTCTCAGCCCTCAGCAGCAGCGATCCCTCCACGCAGCGACTACAACAAGCATCGTTGCCTCTCACCAGTGCCTCCTTCCGTAGTGTGACAGAGACAGAGCAATGCTGCCTTCTATCCGTGCCGTCACAGCCATCGCAGCGGTGAGCCCTTGGCGGTGCTGCCCCAACCGCGCCATCATCGCTGCCTCCCAGCCCTCAGCAATAGTGATCCCTCCAAGTAGCAACCACAGCAAGCATCGTTGCCTCCCACGCAACGAACACAACTACATCCCCACATCCTCGCAGCAACCCTTCATTCCCATAGTGTTGCCACTGACTGCATCACCACAGCAGCACCGAATAGGGCAGTGATTGATACCCTTGACCAACACCAAAAATAGGAGTTGAGATTACAGATTTGCAGTCTTACAAAATGGCCACCGATAACTCAGTGAAAGCACAAATGGAAGCATTGGAAATTAGAATTGAGAATCGATTACAAGAAGTACTTAATGATTTTAAAAAGGACTTACCAGGGAGCCTTAGTAAATTTCAACAAGGTGGGAGCTCAAGTTCTACATTGCACAAATTTAGAAATACTAAAAAAGGGCTCCAAGATTGTGACACAATCTACTCGTACATGAAGGTGGATGGATAGCTCACCAAAATTTGTTAGACTTCTACAGTGTTGGAATATCATAGTAGGTTTGAAAGATTATCAAATCAAGCTAGAGATTGGTCGGAACGACAACTTCTGTATACATTTATTGAAGGGCTTATTCTAGAGATTCGATGTGAAGTTAAGGCTTGTCAACCCCGCACTATGATAGCTGCAATCTCATTCGCACATCTACATGAGAAAAAAATCAACAGGGAAAATCATGGAAATAGAAGTGACAACAACTAGATAATTAGTAAGCCACTGGCCCCATCTATTCCCAACCAAAGCCTTGACACCCGAAGACTAACCCAAGAAGAACTCGATGAAAAATCAGCAAAGGGTTTGCAATATGATGAAAAGTGGAGTATGGAGTACCAATGCAAACAAGGGCAACATATGATAATTGAGCCAATTGGAGAGGAACCGAAAGTAGAAGAGTCGGACTCTGATTATGAAGGTGTGGAAACTGATGAAGATATTGAAGTCATCACATATACAGTGCATGCATTGGCTAGCTATGCTAACCCATAAATTATGAAAATCAGAGGAACTTTGAAGCATCAGCCTGTCACTATATTGATTGATACGTGCAGCACTAATAATTTTATGGATAGGAAAGTTGCAACCTGATTAGCTTACCGCATTGAAGGCTATGATAGATTCGAAGTAAAGATTACTGATGGACGGATTTTAACTTGTGATAGCAAAGGCTAGGAGTTTCTTGCAATGATTACTACACTAAAAGATCGACCTATTGCTTACATTGTCAAAAAGTGGACACCATACTTGATCAATGGGTTGTGATGCGTTGCAGATAGCCTTTGATTGAAGTACTGAAAGAGAAGCTCCCCGAGATTGATGTTGCTCAGCCCTGAGGACAAGGCTGATTTGAAGAGAAAGGAACTGTTATGACCCTTATTCTGAGCTTTTGAATAATGTTTATTGAGTCTGTTTAGTCTAGTTGTTTATTGAGTCGGTTTGGTTCAGTTAGAGTAAGTAAAAGTTTATTTAATATTTATTTATTATTAGAATCTAAGTATTGATGGACTTTGGGTGGAACTCTATAAATAGGGATGTAACTGTTTTTTTTCAGTTATCTATAAAAAATACTATTCTGTCTTTTGACAAACCCTAGGAGGTCGATCCCCTCGAAGCAATCAAGGAGGTTGATCCCCTCGAAGTGATCATCCCCTTTCTCTTCTTCTTTTTTACGATAAGACTTTGGGGTCTAATCAGAAAGTAGTAAGAAGGTAAAGTAGCTTGCAAGAACAATAAATTACTCAAGATGAAATGCAAACCAAAATTTAGAGTGGTTCGGTCGTTGTGACCTACATCCACTTTCGGATTCCTCCTCCGTTGAGGTCACCGGCATCCACTAATGACCTTCCTTCAATAAGCGAAGACCAACCACCTTTTACAGTACTTTCTCCTTTTCACAGGTTTAGAAGATAACCCTTACAAGTCTCACACCTCTCTTGAATGATCTCAACACTTAGAAAGGTAGGAGTACTTTAGCACTTTTACAACACTTTTAACGCTTCAAAGACTCAAGATTATACCAATACTTTCGTACCCTTTTATGTAGAAAAGGGTGGGGTATTTATAAGCCCCATTGGCTTTAAAATTGGAGCAAAAAATATTGAATCTCGAATTTTGATGATGACATCAATTGTCATTTGTTATCTAATCCATATGTTGAGATAAGTGTGCAGGATTAACTACGATGAAAGTAAGACATGCAGCAGGAGTTGCGCCGGAGTCAGGACTATGATCACGTTGGGAGTTCGAGAGCTCGACGGAAGTTCGGACGGTCGTCAAAGGTTCTGCGGGAATATATCCGAGAAGTCCAGGAGCTTGCCAAAAGAAGCTCGTCGGAACTCGCCAAGTGGATCGTCGCAAGTCCAAGAGTTTGCCGGAAGTCCGCAGGAGCAACATCGAGGGTTCATCGGATGATCGACGGAAATTCACTGGAAGCTCGCTGGAAGAAGCGATTGACGCACCAGAGCAAGCTGTCCTTCGAATTGTCGTAGTTAGCACTTGATTAAGTTAGAAATGGGAGGTGATCCCACTAACTTAATCTTGGGACAATTGGGCCCTTGAAAGACCCAATTGGCGCCGAATGGATCAGCCCATTCAGACCCAGATGACTTGGCCAGAGGTGGCACCGCCTGGGTCGGCGGTGGCACCACCCAGGGCTCGGTCTCCGAGTTCTGGCTGGGCGGTGCAACCGCCCCTGACAGGCGGTGGAACCGCTTGAGCTCGGTCTCTAAGCTCTGGCTGGGTGGTGCAACCGGCCCAGTCAGGCGGTGGCACCGCCTGAGCTCGGTCTCCGAGCTCTGCCAAGCAGTGCAACCGCCCCTGACAAGCGGTGGCACCGCCTAGGAGCTCTGTCTCCGAGCTCTGATAGCGATGCAACCGCCCCAGTCATGCGGTGCAACCGCCAAACCCCGGAATTTCGAAAATTGATAGTTTTGAGCTCTAATTTCAAACTGGTTTGGGGCCTATATAAACCCCACTCTTTCAGCAATGAAAGGGCAACGAAAACCACCGAAATCCTAATCTTACTCTGTGATTTTTAGAGCTCAAAAGTGTTGTATGAGTTAAAAGTTCTTCTCCTTCTCTTCTTCCAAGTTCAGATCTTTCAAGAGAGGAGAAAAGTTTGTAAGGGTTGTCTCCTAAGCCCGTCAAAAGGAGTGAATCTGTAAAAAAGTGGTTGGCCTTCGCCTATTGAAGGAAGGCCTCTAGTGGACGTCGGCAACCTCATCGGTGGAGGAAGCCAGAAGTGGATGTAGGTCAAGATTGACCGAACCACTCTAAATCACTCTGCTCTCTGGTTTGCATTTACTTTGAGCTCATTATCTTTACTGCAAACCTCCTTCATAGCCTACTGTGTTCTGCGCTTTTATGTCTACGTTTTCAAGCTCAATACTTTCCGAATCGTGTTTAGACGTAAACTGATTTCTCGCAAACCACTCTAAGTCGCACTGCTCTCTGTTTTGCATTTACTTTGAGCTTATTATCCTTACTGCAAACCTTCTTCATAGCTTACTGTCTTCTGCGCTTTTACGTTTGCGTTTCCAAGCTCAATACTTTCCGAATCGTGTTTAGACGTAAATCGGTTTTCTCGTATGAACATCGTATTTCAGCTTGCGCTTGTTGGGAAATCCTTGGGGGTGACATCACATGTGCAGTAGAAGAACAAGAAAACAAAATCCCCGATTCCCAGAGAGATGTTCGTCGTCGTGCGAAGATTGGTACGCAAAAATCCGCGAAACATGAAACTGCGTATAGAGTAGATTGTGTTACCTAGGGAGATCGTATATCCCTGTTTCCTTGCAAATCCTTAGGAGAGGGTGAAGGAGGTCAAGCGTCCTCCTCTCTAGCGGTGATCCACACAGCAGGGTTGCGACGATGCTCCTCAAAACTCCAGGCCTACTCAGAGGTGGAGATGGAGAGGAGAATAGGAAAAAGGCAAAGAGAAGCTCTCTAGCCTATGAGGCTTTGAATCCCTCCTATTTATAGAGGTCCCCGGTCAAACCCTAATAGGTCCTCCCCTAGTGGGTATTGGATCTGCATCCAATAAGACAAGGGCTCCGTCGGATATCTCATATCCGAACCTCTATTCATCGCAATGCCTACCATATGTGTGTGACCCTCTAGGCCCAATATCGAGTTGGCCGTGAGTCATACATGTCAGAACTCCTTCTAACTCAGTGAATTATTATCTCTGTAATAATTCACTCGACTCATCGACTACGGACGTACTAGGCCACTACGCCGTAGTCCCCAGACGATACAGGGGAATCCAATCCATTGGACCTGTCTGTCCTCAATTACCGGGTACCTATAGTCCCTCATCCATCTAATATCCTAGAGACCGTGTATCGAGCATGGTGTTGTCAGACCCATACGGTTTCTTCTCGAGTCTCGCTCTAATCGGATTCTCCTGGAGAACTCTTTCTCTCTCAACCCGAATGACCCTGGCCAGGGATTTGTCTGAGCAAGAACATATGGGATATTCCTCTCAAGACGCCGAGAGTGGATGATCCTCTATCGACACTCAATAGCCCTCGTAAGGTCGACTACCACTCCCATTGACCAGTTGTACTAGATCTGGGACAACCAAACATATAAGTCTGGTATCAAAGAGTGGAGCACTCATACAGGACATCCTTGGTGTCTCAAGTCTAAGGACCAGATACACCACTAGGACTACGGAATCGCTGTCTGACAATAAGGCATCATCAACCATTCAGCATTCCGTAAACGGATCAATTAGTGAACTCATTCTCCAATGAGCACCTGTACTGTATCCCTAGTGTCTCTACACAAGCATCTATGAGACCAGCTGCATCCATCATATGGATGAGTATACAGCACACCAGTCTGTCCGGTTATCACAATATCCCTCTCGAGTAACCTATGACCGGGATTATTTAGGATATGTGTTTAAAGGTGAATCGATCTCACTATCGTGATCTCATCACGATCCGATTCCCATTGCACAAATCCAAGGACATCACAATATATGTATGCATTTATGCAATAGTTATAAAGTGATATATGCCAAAATATAATAAGCAAAAAGATTTTATATTAAGTCACACGTGCCATCACTCACGTGATTGGCTTGTTGGGCACCTATGACTAGCAATCTCCCACATGACCTAAAGCCAATCACCTATGTGTCTGATCCCCATCAGACCCCTGTGACGCTCAAAACAAATCTGAGACAACGGCTTTGTTAGTGAATCTGCAATGTTATGTTCGGATGGAACTCTTTCCACTACTACATCTCCTCGGGTCACGATCTCTCTGATAAGGTGGAACCTCCTCAGAACATGCTTAGATTTCTAACGAGACTTAGGTTCCTTTGCTTGAGTAATCGCCCCGTTGTTGTCGCAATATAGGGAGATCGGCTCTTCGCTACCCGGCACGACTCCCAAATCTGTGATGAACTTCTTCACCCAAACTCCCTCCTTTGCTGCATCTGATGCAACAATGTACTCCGCCTCTGTGGTCGAGTCAGCAGTGGTATCTTTCTTGGAACTCTTCCAGCACACTGCTCCTCCATTCAAGGTGTACACATACCCTGAATTCAACTTGCTATCATCCACATCAAACTGAAAACTTGAGTCAGTGTAGCCTTCAACTTTAAGGCTATTACCTCCATATACTAGTAAACGATCCTTAATCCTTCTCAAGTACTTAAGGATACACTTTACTGCTTTCTAGTGCTCCAAGCTTGGATCAACCTCATACCAGCTCGTGACACTCAGAGCATGTGCTATATCAGGCCTAGTACATAGCATGGCATACATGATAGATCCTATTGCTGAGGCATAAGGTATCATATCCATGTTCGCCCTTTCTTCTGGAGTCTTTGGGGACATACTCGTAGAAAGCGATATCCCATGTCTCATCGGTATGAGACCTCTCTTGGAATTTTCCATGCCAAACCTTTTGACAATGGTTTCTATGTACCTAGACTGGGACAAGCCAAGCATCCTCTTGGATCTATCTCTATAGATTCTAATCCCCAAAATATAGGATGCTTCCCCTAAGTCCTTCATGGAGAAGTGTCTAGATAACCAAGCCTTTATTGTGGATAGCATTCCTACGTCATTCCCAATGATCAGGATGTCATCCACATATAACACCAAAATGGTGATAGCGCTCCCACTTACCTTTCTGTATACACAAGGCTCATCTTCGTTCTTAACGAAGTCATAAGATCTGATTGTCTCATCAAATCTTATGTTCCAACTTCGAGAAGCTTGCTTTAATCCATAAATAGATCTAAGCAACCTACACACCTTATATGGGTAGTTCTTGGACACGTATCCCTCAAGTTGCATCATATACACCTCCTCCTCGAGGTTCCCATTGAGGAATGCAGTTTTCACATCCATCTGTCAGATCTCATAATCATAATGTGCTGCAATAGCCAATAGAATTATGATGGATTTTAGCATTGCTACGGGTGAGAAGGTTTCGTCATAGTCAACACCTTGCCTTTGACGATACCCCTTAGCCACTAGCCTTGCTTTATAGGTCTCTACCTTTCCATCTACTCCGATCTTTTTCTTAAAGATCCACTTGCAACCGATGGGTACAATACCTTCGGGTGCATCAACTAGGTTCCAAACCTTATTGGAGTACATAGAATCCATCTCAGAATTCATGGCTTCTTGCCACTTCCCGGAGTCTATACTTATAATAGCCTCCTTGTAGGTCTTAGGATCAATATCCTCTACATCCTCTCCTCTAATATGTCCCACATATCTCTCAGGAGGATGGGATACTCTATCAGACCTGCGTAAAATTGAAACTTGTGTATTAGGTACCTGAACAGACTCGGGCTGTAGAGTGGTGCTTGAGCTTGGTTCTCCAACCTCGCTCAATTCTATCATTCTCCCACTATCTCCGCCAAGAATGTGTTCCTTCTCAAGGAACACTGCTCTCTTAGCTACAAAGACCTTTTGGTCCTCGAGATGATAGAAATAATACCCACAAGTTTCCTTGGGGTATCCCCCAAATTTGCATCTTCCTCGTCTTGATTCTAACTTATGGGGTTGTGTCTTTTAACATGTGTGGGGCAGCCCCAAATCTTAACAACCTTAAGATCAGGCTTCTTCCCTTTCCATATCTCATATGGTGTAGACACTACCGACTTAGTTGGAACTCTGTTCAGAAAGTAAGCTACGGTTTCTAGGGCATATCCCAGGAGAATGAGATGGGTAGGTCGGTGAAACTCATCATGGACCGTACCATATCTAATAATGTGATTTCTCCTTTCAGAGACACCATTGAACTGAGGTGTATAAGGAGGTGTCCATTGGGATAATATCCCATGGTCCTTGAGGAATTGAGTGAACTCTGTACTTAAGTACTCACCTCTCCGATCGATCGAAGAGTTTTGATACTCTTTCACCGGTTCTCCACCTCATTCTTATACTCTCTGAATTTCTCAAAGGCCTCGGACTTGTACTTCATTAAGTACACATATCCATACCTTAAGAAATCATCAGTAAATGTAATGAAGTAGGAGTAACCTCCAATGGCATGAGTTGACATGGGTCCACATACATCACTATGTATAAGTTCCAACAACTCAGTGGCTCTCTCTCCAGTTCCACTAAATGGAGAGTTGGTCAGTTTTCCACGAATGCAAGGCTCACAAGTTGCATATGACACATAGTCAAATGGATCTAGATATCCATCATTTAACAACTTTTGAATCCTTCTTTCATGGATGTGACCTAGCCTACAATGCCACAGGTATGCACTGTTCAACTCATCTCGTTTCCTTTTGGACATATTTACATTCATGATATGTGGAGTGGTGTCTAATATAAATAAACCATTATGCAATATTCCTTTCATGATGATCTTATCATCGAATAATATCGAACAATCATTGTTCTCAAAAATAAATTTATATCCACTAACTGTTAAACATGAAATGGAGATAATATTTTTGATAATAGAAGGAACAAAATAACATGCATCTAATGCAATAAAAGCTCCACTAGGCAGATGTAGGGCGACCTCGCCAACAGCTACTACAGCAACTTTTGCTCCATTATCCATCTTGAGGTCCATCTCGCCTCTCTCTAGTCTCCTAGGCCTTGCTAGAACCTGCAACGAATTGCATATATGATAAGCACTACCGGTATCTAATACCCATATGTTATCATAAGAGTATGACAAATGGAGATTGATCATGAATGTACCTGAAGCTTCATCAAGCTTTTGTTTTACCCTTTCTGCAAGGTACTCTTTGCAGTTTCTCTTCCAGTGCCCATCTTTACCACAGTGGAAGCACTGACCTTTGTCCTTTGCTGAGTCTTTCTTAGCAACCTTTGCTTTACTTGGTTTGACCTTGCCCTTTCCCTTCTTAAGGGACCTTTCTGCTTTTCTTTTCCTTTTGGTCTCACTAGTGTAGAGAACTGGCTTCTCTTTCTTGATAGTACTCT
Source organism: Musa schizocarpa (assembly GCA_900464855.2). Taxonomy (NCBI): domain Eukaryota; kingdom Viridiplantae; phylum Streptophyta; class Magnoliopsida; order Zingiberales; family Musaceae; genus Musa; species Musa schizocarpa. The sequence goes on along the minus strand of LS990920.1, from coordinate 28,004,544 downwards.
CTGCCTCCCTCTACATATTGAGAAGCTCCGGGAGAGTCACTTTAAGCTTGTTCATATTAAAATTCATTATGAACTGTGAAAAGGAATCTGGTAGGGACTGAAGCACAATGTCCACACACAAGTTATCCTCTAGGACCATTCCTAGACCTGTGAGTTTCTTTATCCACTCAATCATCTTTAGGACATGGTTCTGAACTGGTGTCCCCTCAGTCATCCTAGCGCGGAAGAGGCTCTTAGATATCTCATATCATTTGAGTCCTTCCCCTGTTCCTCAAACAATTTATGGACATGTAGGAGAATGGATCGGCATCCATCTTTTCATGTTGTCTCTCAGAACTTCGAGTCATAGAGCCCAACATATAGCAGCGAAAGCAAGAGTGGAGTCATCAATGTACTTCACGTGGCGGCGATCTCATCCTCGTTTAACCCTTCTTGAGGTAGCGGGCATCATCAGTATCAGGGCGTAACACGATTTTCTCCGCTGTGAGAACAATTCTCAAGTTACGGAGCCAATCCGTATAATTTGGACCAGTGAGGCAGTTGACATCAAGTATGCCATGTAAGGGATTTGAAAGCGACATTTTCTAAAAATAAAGATGCAGCAGAAATGAATAACATGCAGATTTTGCAAGAAATAAACTATCAAGATATGGACTTCTATCTTAATATGCTCCCACTATTTTACTAACGAGTCACGCGACACCCTCAACACGTGAAATGGAAGTCTCCGGCAGACTTCTAGTGGGGATCAGGATCCAATCAGCGTCTTAGTGTAACCTCGAGGGACTCGACCAATCACACTAAGCCTAAAAGGTAGGCAACTCTTGTCGATCACAACTCCTTGTGATTCCTGTCCTGTTCGGCCTCCGAATCACCATGGCCTCAAGGGACTCGACCAACCATGATGCTCGGTTAAGTCAACACCTTCGTTACAAGATGAGTCTGATTTGATGATATACCCTCGAGGGACTCGACCAAGTATATCATGCCCTTAGGTCACCGGTGACATCTCTATGTTGTAAGCAAGATAGCGAATCGCAATATAGGTGAGTCTCGAGTGACTCGACCAACTCAACCTACACCGAGAATCGATTCCTACTTATAACGATGGAAGGCCACGTGGGTCAATCTAATTGCCTCACGTTTACCGACTTAATATTATCGAGAGATGTTTCTATGATTTGGTCTCCTAATATGACATGTCACACATATACATATTTAATATATATCTACATCGCATGCAAATATATATACATATCTAGTATGTGTATAAGCAATTACACCAGATGATCATGTACCACAACCTAATATGATTAGGCCCGAGCCAAGATGGGCCTAATCACTCACATCAAGATCTATGTGTGCAACGGTGCATCTCCATGCCCCGTGATCGTCCATCTCGCCCTTATCGGTTCCGTCAACATCTTGATGCATCTTCATGCATCCGCGATCGTCCCGTCGTGGGTCCCCTTATCGCATCCACGCCCCGCTAGGCCTCCTCATGTAATTACAACTTAATCATAGGCACGCAGGCCCGACAATAAACGAGAAATATAATGGAGGCTCGCAGACCTCAATAATAATAATCACAGGTACACACATCACACGGTCCATGATCATCCGTCCACACATCATACATCACATGTATAAATAATCATCATCATGTAGGACTACTAGATAATAATAAAAAAAAAATAATAATCAACTAAACTTTTTAATTAATTAATATTTTCTGAAATCAGGGACATTATAGGGAATTTCTAAATTCATAGGGGTATTTTCATAATTTGGACAAAAGACAAAAACTGGAATTTCTCAAATTCCGAGGGGTAAAACTATCTTTTGCCCAAAAAACCCTAATGCCCTTTCCCCTTTTCACTGCTGCCGTCGCCGCCACCCTAACATGACTTTGATGTAATGCGAGGGCACCTTTGGGGCCACTGCGGTGGCACGCCTACGTGATAAGCCTTATTGCTTGGATTCTTGGTGGTGGCCCCTTTTCTTGGTGTCGCCTCCGTAGGCGGTCTTTATCCCATGGGCGACCCAGCCCCTGTGGGGGGGGGTTTTCGCCATGGGAGAGCGGCGGTGGGGCATTTTGCCGTGGGGTACCGACCCCGCCATGGCGAAGAAGCTTCTTTAAGCGGTGTGGGTCCCGCTTATCATCGATCCACGCTCCTGCTAGGCCTCATGTAATTACAACTTAATCATAGGCACGTAGGCCCGACAATAAATGAGAAATATAATGGAGGCTCGCATACCTCAATAATAATAATCACAGGTACACACATCACACGGTCCATGATCATCCGTCCACACATCATACATCAAATGTATAAATAATCATCATCATGTAGGACTACTAGATAATAATAATAATAATATAATAATAATCAACTAAACATTTTAATTAATTAATATTTTCTGAAATCAGGGACATTATAGGAAATTTCTGAAGTCATAGGGGTATTTTCGTAATTTGGATAAAAGACAAAACTGGAATTTCTCAAATTCCGAGGAGCAAAACTGTCTTTTGCCCAGAAAATCCTAATGCCCTTTCCCCTTTTCACTACTGCCGTCGCCGCCACCTGGCGGTGGTGGCATATGTGGGGCGAGAACCTTTGCCCTCGCGCTAGGTGTGGCACGCCCTTAAGCGGTAAGCTTGCATGCGGATGGATGGGCCCTTTTTCGGTTAAATTCGCCCAGCGATGATCTTTGTCCAGCCGGGCGACCGCCCCCAATGGGGGGGAGGGTTTCGCCCGCGGAGGGGCTTGGCCGGCGGCCGCTGTTGCGCGTGGTCTACCGACCCGCCCGTTAAGAAGAAGCTTCTTGCGCAAGCAAAGCCGCCGGTAGTAAGCTTACTGCAAGCAGGCCGTGGGTCCCGCTATCGCATCCACGCTCCCGCTAGGCCTCCTCATGTAATTACAACTTAATCATGGCACGCAGGCCCGACAATAAACGAGAAATATAATGGAGGCTCGCAGACCTCAATAATAATAATCACAGGTACACACATCACATGGTCCATGATCATCCGTCCACACATCATATATCACATGTATAAATAATCATCATCATGTAGGACTACTAGATAATAATAATAATAAAAATAATAATCAACTAAACCTTTTAATTAATTAATATTTTCTGAAATCAAGGACATTATAAGGAATTTCTGAATTCATAAGGGTATTTTCGTAATTTGGACAAAAGACAAACTAGAATTTCTCAAATTCTGAGGGGCAAAACTATCTTTTGCCCAGAAAACCCTAATGCCCTTTTTTCCTTTTTATTTGTTGCCGCCGGCCATCATCCTGGGCAAGACGCTCACTGGCGGTCATTGCTGCCGCGGTGGGCGCCCTTCCGGCCGCCGCAGGCAGAAGCGGTGTTGTCCCGTCGGGCGACCGCTGCCATGCGACGCCTCGCTTTCGTGGGCTGCCAGCCCAGCCGGCAGAAAACTGTTCGGCCAAAGTTTTGCAGACCGACCCACAATGGTCGCCACTTCGGCTGCACAGACAAGACGCGACGAGATCGAGGGCAGCAACTGTTGCTGCCCTTCGTTGTTTTTGCGTCAACAATTTTGACGTCAAAATTCTTCCTAAACACAACACACGCAGTTCAAAACCAATCATTCACACGAACAACCTGGCTCTGATACCACTGTTGGGAAATCCTCGGGGGTGACATCACATGCACAGCGGAAGAACAAGAAAACAAAATCCCCGATTCCCAAAGAGATGTTCATCATCGTGCGAAGATTGGTATGCAAAAATCCGCGAAACATGAAACTGCGTATAGAGTAGATTATGTTACCTAGGGAGATCGTATATCCCTGTTTCCTTGCAAATCCTTAGGAGAGGGTGAAGGAGGTCAAGCGTCCTCCTCTCTAGCGGTGGTCCACACAAAAGGGTTGCGATGATGCTCCTCAAAACTCCAGGCCTACTCAGAGGTGGAGATGGAGAGGAGAATAGGAAAAAGGAAAACAAAAGCTCTCTAGCCTATGAGGCTCTAAATCCCTCCTATTTATAGAGGTCTCCTGTCAAACCCTAATGGGTCCTCCCCTAGTGGGTATTGGATCTGCATCCAATAAGACAAGGGCTCCGTCGGATATCTCATATCCGCACCTCTATTCATCGCAATGCCTACCATATGTGTGTGACCCTCTAGGCCCAATATCGAGCTGGCCGTGAGTCATACCTGTTAGAACTCCTTCTAACTCAGTGATTATTATCTCTATAATAATTCACTCGACTCATCGACTACGGACGTACTAGGCCACTACGCCATAGTCCCTAGACGATACAGGGGAATCCAATCCATTGGACCTGTCTGTCCTCAATTACCGTGTACTTATAGTCCCTCATCCATCTAATATCTCAAAGACCGTATATCGAGCATGGTGTTGTCAGACCAATACGGTTTCTTCTCGAGTCTCGCTCTAATCGGATTCTCCCGGAGAACTCTTTCTCTCTCAACCCGAATGACCCTAGCAGGGATTTGTCTGAGCAAGAACACATGGGATATTTCTCTCATGACGCCGAGAGTGGATGATCCTCTATGACACTCAATAGCCCTCGTAAGGTCGACTACCACTCCCAATGACCAGCTGTACTAGATCTGGGACAGCCAAACCTATAAGTCTGGTATCAAAGAGTGGAGCACTCATACTAGACATCCTTGGTGTCTCAAGTCTAAGGACCAGATACACCACTAGGACTACGGAATCGCTGTCTGACAATAAGGCATCATCAACCATCCAGCATTCCGTAAGCGGATCAATCAGTGAACTCATTCTCCAATGAGCACCTGTACTGTATCCCTAGTGTCCCTACACAAGCAGCTATGAGACTAGCTGCATCCATCATATGGACGGGTATACAGTACACCAGTCTGTCCGGTTATCACGATATCCCTCTCGAGTAACCTATGACCGGGATTATTTAGGATATGTGTTTAAAGGTGAATCGATTTCACTATCGTGATCTCATCACGATCCGATTCTCATTGCACAAATCCAAGGACATCACAATATATGTATGCATTTATGCAATAGTTATAAAGTAATATGTGCCAAAATATAATAAGAAAAAAGATTCTATATTAAGTCACACGTGTCATCACTCACGTGATTGGCTTGCTGGGCACCTATGACTAGCAGCGCTTACATTCTGATTTCTATCACAATAGCAAACTGCTTTATTAGATTTGTTTTTAACTGTCTCTTGCCTAATCACAAGTTAAAGTGATTTACGAATCGAAGTTTTTGCTGAAATCGGCTTTGTCGCATTTGAACTTCAGTTTAAAAGCGAAAGAGAAAGTTTCCTTTGCACTAATTCCCCTCCTTAGTGCTCTTGATCCTAACAATTGGTATCAGAGCTCAGTTTATTCTCAAACGGATTAAAACCCAAGAGAGATGGCATACGCTGGAAACCAAGATGGTCATTCTATTACACGTCCACCCATGTTCAATGGAACGGACTACACCTATTGGAAGACCCGAATGAGGATCTTCCTTATTTCAATGGATTTTGAACTTTGGAATCTTGTTGAAAATGGTTTTTCGAAATATTCTCTTCCAATGATCGAATGGAATGATTTGGAAAAGAAGATTTTCGCTCTTAATGCGAAGGCTATGAATGCCTTATTTTGTGCGCTTGACAAAAATGAATTTAATCGTGTTTCGGTTTGTGAAACCGCATTTGATATTTGGCATACACTCGAAGTGACTTACGAAGGCACAAGTAGAGTGAAAGAGTCAAAAATCAATCTCTTGATACACTCTTTCGAACTTTTCCGAATGAAACCGAGCGAGACTATTGGCGACATGTACACCCGTTTCACGGATGTCGTCAATGGTCTAAAAGGACTCGACAAAAGTTTTTTGGATTTTGAGCTTGTAAATAAGATTCTAAGATCCCTTCCTAAGAGTTGGGACCCTAAAGTCACTGCTATTCAAGAGGCTAAAGATTTAAGCAACTTCCCTCTTGAAGAACTAATCGGATCATTAATGACTTATGAAATGACATGCAAGGCTCATGAAGAGCAAGAAGACATCCTTCCAAAGAACAGGAAGGATATGACACTTAGAACTTTTGATGACCACTTGAGAGAAAACAAGTGATGAGGACTGTGACGATGACTTGGCACTTCTAACAAAGAAATTCAAAAATTCATTAAGAGAAACAAATTTAAAAATGACACAAAAAATAAACTTGAACCCAAGGGGGACCAAGTTATTTGCTATGAGTGCAAAAAACCGGGACACTACAAGAGTGATTGTCCCCAAGCCAAGAAGAGAACATCAAAGAAGAAGGTGCTCAAAGCAACATGGGATGATTCGAGCGCATCCGAAGAAGAGGAGTCCAACACCGAGCAAGTTGCTCATTACGCCTTAATGGCTATCGGAGAGGAGGTAACAAATTTAATTGATGCAGATTTATCATTTGATGAATTATTAAATGCCTTCCATGATTTATTTGATGAATGCAAGATTATTAGTAGAAAATACAAATTGCTAAAAAAGGAGCATGATAGTCTTAATTGTGATTACGATAAGTTAAAAACTGAATATCATGATAGTTTAGGCTCTTGTATCAAATGCCATGATCTAGAAACTATCCAAAAGCAAAACTTGCTACTCATGGACACCTTGAAGAAATTTGAGGTAGGTAGCAAGTCTTTGAACATGATCCTCACAAACAAGGGTCACGTTCCCAAAAGAAGGGGAATCGGATTCATGAGAAATTCTTACCAAAATCCAACAACCTTCATAAAAGGGCCTATCCTACATGTTCAACACCAAAGCAAATGCAACTTTTGTTGCAAGCATGGACACAAAACACATTATTGTCCATTCAAGAAAATTAATCCGAACAAATTAATTTGGGTTCCTAAAGGAACCATGATAAACTCTATGCAACATGACAAACAATATAGATCAACTTTTGAGGCACCCAAAAGTAAATGGGTACCTAAAAATTATCCTTTCTTGTAGAGACATACACCATCACAAACTAGGAGCAAGAGAGGGTACCTTGATAGTGGATGCTCAAGGCATATGACTGGAGATCCATCTCAATTCTCTAAGCTCACTAGCATAGAAGAAGGGTATGTCACCTTCGGAGACAACAACAAGGGTAGAATCATTGGCAAAGGAACCATAGGTAACAAATCCAACTTCTTTATTGAAGATGTTTTGTTAGTTGATGGTTTAAAACATAATCTCTTGAGCATTAGTCAATTATGTGATAAAGGATATATTGTCAAATTCGAATCTAATGCATGCATCCTTAAAAAATCACACAACAACACATCTATGATAGCATTAAAACAAAATAACGTATACACCATTGACATCAATGATTTGTGTAATGAAATGTGTTTTTCGGTTTTAAATGAGGATGCTTGGCTATGGCACAAAAGATTAGATCACGCTAGCATGAAACTAATTACTCAAATATCATCCAAAGAACTTGTACGAGGAATTCCTCACATAAAGTTCATCAAGGATAATGTGTGTGATGCTTGTCAATTAGGAAAACAGATTAAGAGCAGTTTCAAATCTAAGAATCAAATAAGCACATCAAGGCCCTTACAATTGATCCATATGGACTTGTTCGGACCAATCTCTACATCAAGACTAGGAGGTAGCAAATACGCCCTCATCATTGTAGATGACTATAGTAGATACACATGGACTTATTTTTTGAAACACAAAAATGAATGCTTTAGATATTTCATAAAGTTTTGCAAACTTGTTCAAAATGAAAAAGGGTTTATGATTTCATCAATTCGAAGTGATCACGGTGGTGAATTTCAAAACCGTGATTTCCAAGAATTCTGTGAATCTAATGATTCAACCACAACTTCTCTACTCCAAGAAATCCTCAACAAAATGGAGTAGTAGAAAGAAAGAATAGAAATTTACAAGAAATGGCAAGAACCATGTTGAATGAACAAAGCCTACCCAAATATTTTTGGGCCGAAGCTGTAAACACTGCATGCTATATTTTGAATAGAGTTCTAATAAGACCCTTACTCACCAAAACTCCCTATGAGTTGTGGAACAATAAAAAACCTAATGTTTCATATTTTAAAGTTTTTGAGTGTAAGTGTTTTATCTTGAATGAGAAAGATGCCTTAGGAAAATTTGATGCTAAATCCGATGAAGGAATTTTTCTTGGTTATTCTTCGGTTTCTAAAGCTTTTCGTATCTTCAATAAAAGGACTTTAATAATAGAAGAATCTATTCATGTTGTTTTCAATGAGATTTCCGAAATCAAGAAAAATGACTTTGATGATGATGTTAATTTCGATTCTTTGAATTTAAATGAAACCCCTTCTCCAACTAGCAACTTTGATGATGATGCATCCACTTCCAAAACTTTCTTACCTAAGGACTGGAAGTATGTAGATGATCATCCTAAGGAGCTAATCCTAGGAGACACATCTAAGGGGGTTCAAACACATTCATCTTTTAAAAATTCTTGTGCCAACGCCGCTTTTCTCTCCCAAATTGAACCTAAATGTATTGACGAAGCCATGAAAGATAATTCATGGATTATCGCAATGCAAGATGAGTTAAATCAATTTGAGAGAAATGAGGTGTGGAAGCTTGTTCCTAGGCCAAATGACTATTTAGTTATTGGTACTAAATGGGTCTTTAGAAACAAGCAAGATGAATATGGTATCGTGGTAAGAAACAAGGCTAGACTAGTGGCCAAAGGTTTCAACCAAGAAGAATATATCGATTATGAAGAAACCTTCGCTCCTGTGGCTAGATTAGAAGCCATAAGGATGCTCCTTGCCTATGCTAGTAATAATAATTTTAAGTTATTTCAAATGGATGTTAAAAGCGCTTTTCTAAATGGCTTTATCTCTGAAGAAGTTTATGTTGAACAGCCTCCCGGATTTGAAAAGAATAGCCTCCCTAATCATGTATTTAAATTAACCAAAGCTCTCTATGGTTTAAAACAAGCCCCAAGGGCTTGGTATGACAGACTAAGTACTTTTCTTATTGAAAATAATTTCACAAAAGGCAAGGTCGATACTACATTATTTATCAAAAATTTTGAAAATAACTTTCTTATTATTCAGATCTATGTTGATGACATTATCTTCGGTTCTACGAATGAATCTCTTTGTGAATCTTTTGCTAAAACCATGAGTCTCGAATTTGAAATGAGTTTGATGGGAGAGTTAACCTTTTTCTTAGGCTTACAAATTACGCAACTAAGCAATGGCATCTTTATTAGTCAAACTAAATATGCCCTAGATCTGCTAAATAGATTCAATATGAATAGCTCAAAAGTTGTTAACACTCCTATGAGCACCTCCACGAAGTTGGAAGTTGATGAAAGTGGAGAAAGTTTCGATCAAAAAACTTATAGGGGTATGATAGGAAGTTTACTTTATCTAACTGCAACCAGACCAGATATTATGTTTAGCGTAGGACTTTGTGCTAGGTTTCAATCGAACCCAAAGATATCTCATCTTAAAGCAGTTAAAAGAATACTTAGATATCTTAAAGGAACCACAAATCTAGGATTATGGTATCCAAAATCCAAAAATTTTCAATTAATTGCTTATGCTGATGCGGATTTTGCTGGGTGTAGACTAGATAGAAAAAGCACATCAGAAACATGTCAATTTTTAGGACACTCTCTTGTTTCCTGGTCATCTAAGAAACAAAACTCGGTTGCTCTATCAACAACTGAAGCTGAATATATTGTAGCTAGTGCATGCTGTGCACAAGTTGTGTGGATGAAAAACACATTAGAAGATTATAAAGTCCATCTTAAAAACATTCCCATTAAATGTGATAACACGAGTGCAATATGCTTAACAAAGAATCCCATTCAACACTCAAGAACAAAACATATTGATATTAGACATCACTTTATACGAGATCATGTTACTAATTATGATGTAATTATAGAATTCATAGATACCAAACATCAACTAGCTGATATTTTTACAAAACCTCTAAGTGAAGAATAGTTTGATTTCATAAGAAGAGAATTAGGAATGTTGATGTGTCCGAATGTATAAACTTGTTAAAATTATTATTTGGACCTTATTGATTGAATTACACAACAAAAATAACATGTTGGAAAATCTTCATAAACGATGAGCATGTCCTCATAATCTTGCATGAAAGTGTTAAATTAAATTTTCGGTTCCAATTGGATATCATTATTCTCTTTCGGATTTTGATTCACATTCTTGACAAGAATATTGCCTTTGAAACATAAAATTAATGATTCCTTCTTGTAAAAGGAAGATATTTTTTTTTGCAAGGACTTTACTAACATAAGAGTCTTGATCCTTGTAAGGCATGCTATCGATTTGAACTACACAAATGGCCTTCCTCCATCATGCAAAAATAATAACAAGGAAGAAGTTTTCATTCTATAAAAATACTCTCCATGTCATGGTCTTCTTGAGATGTTTGTATCCTATAAATGACATGAACCCACTTATGGCATTACATGTATATTCAAAAGATGCTTATATCATTCTCCTTTTTGTTGATGATAAAGGGAGAGAAGTATATAAATTGATACTATAAATGCCTTATTATGTGGAAAGAAACAGACATATGATCATTGAAACAATGCCATGTTTACTATGATTGCCATATTTGCATCATATTAAGATATCAAGAACTTGTATTGTAATTGGAAAATGTTGATATCTTTCCATAGGATGAATGTTGAATCTCGTATTTTGATGATGAAACCACTTGATATGTGTTTATAATTTAAACTGCATTTTGAGTGATGCAGGTCTACTCAATCAGGATTAGACAATTAACGCAGGAGGAATTGACGTTGCGCCGGAGGCGATCACGTCAGAATATTGGACGGCAGAAGGCTTCGGACGTTGGGCATCGGGCCAAAGGAGAGTGGAATTGTGCCAAGGATATCGGGGTTACGGAGGTCAACTGCCGATTGGGCAACAAGCCGCAAGAGAGGATGATGCGCTGAAGAATCGGACGAAGCGCCAACCAATGATGTGCCGGGCAACATAATGTCAATTCACGTTGTAATAATTGTCTAGATCGGAGTAGAGTTTTGGCTTGCATGTGTAGGATTAACTACGATAACGATGAAGACATAAAGCGAAACAAAGTGCGGAGTCAAGCACGAAGGATTCGTTGGGAGTTCAAGAGTTCGACGGAAGTCCGAAGGATCGTCGGGAACGCTGCCGGAACTAGCCGAGAATAAGTAGGGAGCTTGCCGAAGGGTTTTTCGGAAGCTCGCCGGAAGGTTCGTGGGAAGTTCGCAGAGTTCGCCGAGAAAGATCGGAGCTTGCCGAAGAAGCTCGTTGGAACTCACCAAGATCAAATCGTGAAGTTCGGGAGCTTGCTGGGAGCCCGTCGGAAGAAGTTCGTCGGAAAGCTCGCCGGAACAATACTCGACATCCGCGGTTGAAAACTTGCTTAGGATGTGTTTTGTTATCGTAGTTCACTTGTAGTTAGGATTAGGATTAAGAGATAATCCTATATCCTGGTTAGGGGCCAACTAGGCCCAAAATTAGACTTGGTTTGGGCTAAATTTGAAGCCCAACAAGTGAACCGAAGAGTCTGGCGGTGGCACCGCCCAGCACCCGAGAGCCAGGCGGTGGCACCGCCAGCATCGGGAACTCCAAGAGAATTCAAATTTTGGAGCCCAAATTTGAATCCTCTTGAGGCCTATAAATACCCCTTAAATCTTAGCTGAGATTACAACTTTTTGAGCAGCAATTGTTTAAGAGAAAGGCCTTAGAAAAGTCTTAGCTAGTCATGTTTTCAATTTGCTAGTGTTCACCTCCTTCTTTCTTGCTGAAAATCTGTAAGAGAGTGAACCGCTTGTAAAAGAGTTGTAAGAGGGGTATTCACCCTTTCCCTTCAAGAGATTTGCTAGTGGAAGGTGGGAGCCTCATCGAAGAGGGGCCTCGCAAGTGGATGTAGGTCACTTGACTGAACCACTTCAAAAACGGCGTAATCTCTGGTTTGCATTTCATTACTGCTATTTACATTACTGCAAACCTTCTTACTTGCTTTATTTCATCATTACCTTTGTTGCACAACTTTGCGAATACGCTTTCAAGTTAAGCACTTCCGGTTCCGATTTTTATCGTACGAAAGATTTGTTGAAACCAACGTTTTAATCTGCTGCACTAATTCACCCCCCCCCCCTCTTAGTGCCGCTCCGATCCTAACAATTGGTATCAGAGCTCGGTATTTCTCATTTCGGATTTACACTCGAGATAAATGGCTCTTAATGGCTTTTAAGAGGGCTTATCGGTTGTTCGTCCACCATTGTTTAACGGATTGGACTACACTTATTGTAAAACTTGAATGAGAGTTTTCTTGATTTCTATGAATTTGGATTTATGGAATATCGTTGAAAACAGTTTTCAACTTCCCTCTAAACCGATGAACGAATGGTCGGATTTGGAGAAGAAGTATTTTTCTTTAAACGTAAAGGCTATGAATGCCTTATTTTGCGCTTTGGACAAAAATGAGTTCAATCGGATTTCTACGTGCGAAACGGCATTTGATATTTGGCGAACACTTGAAATCATATACGAGGGAACTAGTAGAGTCAAAGACTCAAAAGTTAACATTTTAATGCATGATTTTGAGCTTTTTCAAATGAAGCCGAGCGAAACCATTGTTGACATGTACACCCATTTTACGGATGTCGTCAATGGTTTACAAACTCTTGGCAAATGTTTCTCGAATTTTGAACTTGTTAGTAAAGTTTTACGATCACTTTCTAAAGTTTGAGAATCAAAAGTTATGGCAATACAAGAAACAAAAGATTTAAATATTTTTCCACTTGAAGAACTTATCGGCTCATTGATGACATATGAAATGGTGCGTGATGTACATGATGAACATAATGAACACTTGAACTACCTTCCAAAGAATAGGAAGGATTTGGAACTCCGGACAAATGAATACCACTTGAGCGATGACTCAAGTGATGAGGACAATGATGAACTTGAACTTCGAACACTAACTCTTAATAAGTTAATTAAACAAAAATCTAAAATGAAGAATGAACTTGAATGGAGGAAGAGGCCAAAGAAAAGGAAGGCACCCAAGGATGAATCAAGAACTTCCAAAGATGAAACAGCGAATTGGGCTTTGATGAGCTTCGACTACAAGGTAAGTAACTCAACTCTTTTGAATTATTTTGAAATTACTTGAAGTTTTTCATGAGTGCTTAATTTAGATAGTAGGAATAGAAAATAAAAAATTATTTTTCAAAAATTATATCATGTTTTTCTTTTTAGCATTTTTGAAAAATTAAAAAAATTGATAATAAAAAGTATATTGCTAAGGTTCTTGTATGTTATGTTTTGAAATGTTGAATGATATATGTAACATTAGGGATGATAATTATATGATATGTGATAATGCTTAGGATTAATCTATGCATGTGTATCTTGATGATTTTATGTCATGCATGAGTTTTTGAAGTAAATGTGATTTGAAACTCTCATTTTGGATTAACATGTTTTTGGTTGAATCATTTTTATGACATATTAAGATTACATAGAGCATGTATATCTATGTATGAATTTCTTGATAGTCTTATGATGATAGATGTGATATCATAATGTTTTATTTTTGATGTGTTTGGTCTTGACGGCTTTATGACGAAACTTATGTTTTGATTTTAAATGATAATACATGTTTTCACAAAAAGACTTGAACACCCTCACATGAAATCAATTGTATAAAATGGAAATAAATTTTATATCCTATTGAGATTAATGAATTTATTTTACCATTCTTGTGAATCTCATAAAAATAAACATGATGAATATTTTGAAAATAAATGAGTGTATCATGCATTTGGTCTTAATGATTTCTCTAGAACATACTTTTTGAAATCATACTTGATAATGAATATCTAGATATTAAAAGGATATTATCATGGAATAATGCTTGATAATTTATTTTACGAAATTTACCTTTCTATCTTGAATGTTGACATTTTAAAAAAAAAAAACAAAGACATGCTCATAAGAAGCAAATCACATGAATAGAAATTTATAAAAATGAATTGTAATCCTCTATCTTATTGATTTTTCAATAAATCTATGCTTGTCATATATGAATTTATTGAATGTAATTTTGAGGATGATTTCAGATTTGACAAATGCTTGATTCGTATTTACGACATAAGATACATTTTAAATATGAATCATGCTTCAATCATGTTAAATGCTTCAATCATTTTCCATCTCTAGAGTTCTCGATTTTGATGAAATACAAGTGATAAATTCATTTATGATATCTTGTAAATCACTTGAATTATGAATGAGTTTTTTTTATGATGTGTTAAAAGAATCACTTAAAAAGAAAATGTTTTTCCCGTCTTATCGAGATTAATGATTTCATGATATTGTGTGAATCTCGAAATTGATTTTGATGAAATAGTAATAACATTATTCGTGTTATGAATCTCAAAAATGATAATTTGATTATGATTTTTTATCAATTAACTTGAATGAAATTTTGTTTTAACCGAATCATGAACTTTCTCTTGATTTCTTGACTTAAGAATTTTGAAGAAACATGATGATTACTTGATATTTGATACTTGAAATTTCTTGTAAAATGTGATTTTGATAAGAATGTTTCCATTTGCTCTTTGTGCTATATCTTTTCAAATGAATCATGAGCCTTGATATCATATATTTCATAATATAGAAATAACAAGATTTCTTTGCTTTGTATGTCTTGTGTGATGATTGTATATCAATTTGCTTTATTATGAATTATATGAATCTTGATCGTGAACTTGTTAAGAAGAATTTTAATGAACCATGAATCATATCTTTGGTATTCACGAATTGATCCTTATTGATATCTTTCATTGATATGATAAATTGTCATCTCATGATATATCATATAATTATATCATGCTTTGCGATTGTATCATATGATCTTTGCTGAATTTTCACATTTATATTCTTCATGACATGATTTCTTGGCATCGTTGTCTTGTATGCTTCATGTGATAATATGAAGACATAAAACACTTATGATATGATTTTTATATAATTCCGTATATTCATAAAATATTTATCTCATCACCCAATAACTCTTCTTGATACTCCTAATGTGATGAAGTAAAATTATGCATGAAATACAAATGGGGAGAAGTTTTGATCATGCATGGTAGGATATAATTTGACAAATTGATACCATCATGATATGAAACATTTATGATTCGCAATGATGTATGCAATACTTGTACTTTCTAATTATGATGTGATGTATTACATATGGTGTAAATCATGATTTAAAATACTATGGGTTATTGCTAAAATGATGTATTATAAATATTGATTTAATGTTTTGTATCATGAATACTCTAAATGATGAATATTTGGTATCATGATCAAAATGTTAACAAATAGTTCAAAATTTTAGTATCATGTATGATATCCTCATAATGTTGATTGATTTATTCAATATCGTATATAAATGAAATATAAGGTTTGTCAAATAGTGCATGTTTTAAATTGAGAATATAATGATGCACAAATAATATTGATACTTACCTTTGTCATGATTTAGAAATTGATGTAAAGGTTTTTTCCCTTTTTTTTTGACAATGACAAAGGGGGAGATAGATTGCTAGCACAATTCAAGAAAAAAGAAAAAAAAATGACACTTCTCAAAAGAGAAGAAATTGCTATCTTGAACATCACCGAGAATTGCTAGCTTGAAACATCAAGAAAATACAAAAAAGTGCTATCGTGCTTATCTCAAGAAAAGCAAATATGCCAACTTGCATATATTTGAATTTGCTAGCTTATAAAACTTGCATATTTCAAAAAGCAAGAGTTGCTTTCTTGAACATCTCTAAATTGCTAGCTTGCAAGTTCTAAAATGTTGTAAAATTACTAGATTGCATGATGATAAAAATTTAACATTATGTTTTTCATGCAATGAGTTGAACCAATATAACAAATACTTGATTGTGGTACTTCTCCTTTTTGTCGATGACAAAGGGGGAGAAGTATGTTGATGACATGACATGTGATGCATAAGTTTTATGCATATGTTCATGATGATGTGTTGCAAGTATTCATGATGAATATTGCAATGACTTAAATTCTGTTTGAATTCAAGGTTCTATCAATATGGCATATTGATAGGGGGAGTTTGTTTAAACTCCGGGAGTTAAAGTTAACTCTGTCATCAAGTGGTTATCATCATCAAAAAGGGGGAGATTGTTGAATCTCATATTTTGATGATGAAACCACTTGATATGTTTTTATAATTTAAACTGCATTTTGAGTGATGCAAGTCTACTCGATCAGGATTAGACAGTTAACGCAAGAGGAATTGACGTTGCGCCGGAGGAGATCACGTCAGAATATTGGACGGTAGAAGGCTTCGGACGTTGGGCATCGGGCCAAAGGAGAGCGGAATTGTGCCAAGGATATCGGGATTGCAGAGGTCAACTACCGATTAGGCAACAAGCCGCAAGAGAGGATGAGGCGCTGAAGAATCGGACGAAGCGCCTACAAATGATGTGCCGGGCAACAGAATGTCAATTCGCGTTGTAATAACTGTCTAGATCGGAGTAGAGTTTTGGCTTGCATATGCAGGATTAACTACGATAACGATGAAGACATAAAGCAAAACAAAGTGCGGAGTCAAGCACGAAGGATTCGTTGGGAGTTCAAGAGTTCGACGGAAGTCCGAAGGATCGTCGGGAACGCTGTCGGAACTAGCCGAGAATGAGTAGGGAGCTTGCCGAAGGGTTTTTCGGAAGCTCGCCGGAAGGTTCGTGGGAATTTCGCAGAGTTCGCCGAGAAAGATCGGAGCTTGCCGAAGAAGCTCGTTGGAACTCACCAAGATCAAATCGTGAAGTTCGGGAGCTTGCTGGGAGCCCGTCGGAAGAAGTTCGTCGGAAAGCTCGCCGGAACAATACTCGACGTCCGCGGTTGAAAACTTGCTTAGGATGTGTTTTGTTATCGTAGTTCACTTGTAGTTAGGATTAGGATTAAGAGATAATCCTATATCATAGTTAGGGGCCAACTATGCCCAAAATTAGACTTGGTTTGGGCTAAATTTGAAGCCCAACAAGTGAACCGAAGAGTCTGGCCGTGGCACTGCCAGACTGGGTGGTTGCACCACCCAGCACCCGAGAGCCAAGCGGTGGCACCACCCAGCACTGTCAGCGCTTGACACTGACAGGCGGTGGCACCGCCAGCATCGGGAACTCCAAGAGAATTCAAATTTTGGAGCCCAAATTTAAATCCTCTTGAGGCCTATAAATACCCCTCAAATATCAACTGAGATTACAACTTTTTGAGCAGCAATTGTTTAAGAGAAAGGCCTTAGAAAAGTCTTAGCTAGTCATGTTTTCAATTTGCTAGTGTTCACCTCCTTCTTTCTTGCTGAAAATCTGTAAGAGAGTGAACCACTTATAAAAGAGTTGTAAGAGGGGTACTCACCCTTCCCCTTCAAGAGATTTGCTAGTGGAAGGTGAGAGCCTCATCGAAGAGGGGCCTCGCAAGTGGATGTAGGTCACTTGACCGAACCACTTCAAAAACGACGTAATCTCTGGTTTACATTTCATTACTGCTATTTACATTACTGCAAACCTTCTTACTAACTTTATTTCATCATTACCTTTGCTGCACAACTTTGCGAATACGCTTTCAAGTTAAGCACTTCCGGTTCCGATTTTTATCGTACGAAAGATTTGTTGAAACCAACGTTTTATTCCGCTGCACTAATTCACCCCCCCCCCCCCCCCCTCTTAGTGCCGCTCCGATCCTAACAATTGGTATCAGAGCCCGGTATTTCTCATTTTGGATTTACACTCGAGAGAAATGGCTCTTAATGGCTTTCAAGAGGGCTTATCGGTTGTTCGTCCACCGTTGTTTAACGGATTGGACTACATTTATTGGAAAACTCGAATGAGTGTTTTCTTGATTTCTATGAATTTGGATTTATGGAATATCATTGAAAACGGTTTTTAACTTCCCTCTAAACCGATGAACGAATGGTCGGATTTGGAGAAGAAGTATTTTTCTTTAAACGTAAAGTCTATGAATGCCTTATTTTGCGCTTTGGACAAAAATGAGTTCAATCGGATTTCTACATGCGAAACGGCTTTTGATATTTGGCGAACACTTGAAATCACACACGAGGGAACTAGTAGAGTCAAAGACTCGAAAGTTAACATTTTAATGCATGATTTTGAGCTTTTTCAAATGAAGCCGAGCGAAACCATTGTTGACATGTACACCCGTTTTACGGATATCGTCAATGGTTTACAAACTCTTGGCAAATGTTTCTCGAATTTTGAACTTGTTAGTAATGTTTTACGATCACTTTCTAAAGTTTGGGAATCAAAAGTTATGGCAATACAAGAAACAAAAGATTTAAATATTTTTCCACTTGAAGAACTTATCGGCTCATTGATGACATATGAAATGGTGCGCGATGCACATGATGAACATAATGAACACTTGAACCACCTTCCAAAGAATAGGAAGGATTTGGAACTCTGGACAAATGAATACCACTTAAGCGATGACTCAAGTGATGAGGACAATGATGAACTTGAACTTCGAACACTAACTCTTTATAAGTTCATTAAACAAAAATCTAAAATGAAGAATGAACTTGAATGGAGGAAGAGGCCAAAGAAAAGGAAGGCACCCAAGGATGAATCAAGAACTTCCAAAGATGAAACGGTGAATTGGGCTTTGATGAGCTTCGACTACGAGGTAAGTAACTCAACTCTCTTGAATTATTTTGAAATTACTTGAAGTTTTTCATGAGTGCTTAATTTAGATAGTAGGAATAGAAAATAAAAAAATATTTTTCAAAAATCATATCATCGAGTGCAACCGCCCCAGTCAGGCGATGGCACCGCCTGAGCTCGGTCTCCGAGCTCTGCCAAGTGGTGCAACCGCCCCTGACAAGCGGTGGCACCGCCCAGGAGCTCAGTCTCTGAGCTCTGACAGTGGTGCAACCACCCCAGTTAGGCGATGCAACCGCCAGACCCCGGAATTCCGGGAATTGACAGTTTTGAGCTCCAATTTCAAACTAGTTTGGGGCCTATATAAATCCCACTCTTTCAGCAATGAAAGGGCAACGAAAATCACCGAAATCCTAATCTTACTCTGTGATTTTTAGAGCTCAAAAGTGTTGTATGAGTTAAAAGTTCTTCTCCTTCTCTTCTTCTAAGTTTAGATCTTTCAAGAGAGGAGAGAAAAGTTTGTAAGGGTTGTCTCCTAAGCCCGTCAAAAGGAGTGAATCTGTAAAAAGGTGGTTGGCCTTCGCCTATTGAAGGAAGGCCTCTAGTGGACGTCGACAACCTCATCGGTGGAGGAAGCCAGAATTGGATGTAGGTCAAGATTGACCGAACCACTCTAAATCGCATTGCTCTCTGGTTTGCATTTACTTTGAGCTCATTATCTTTACTGCAAACCTCCTTCATAGCCTACTATGTTCTGCGCTTTTACGTCTACGTTTTCAAGCTCAATGCTTTCCGAATCGTGTTTAGATATAAACCGATTTTCTCGCAAACCACTCTAAATCGCGCTGCTCTCTGTTTTGCATTTACTTTGAGCTTATTATCCTTACTGCAAACCTTCTTCATAGCTTACTATCTTCTGCGCTTTTATGTTTGCGTTTCCAAGCTCAATACTTTTCGAATCGTGTTTAGACGTAAATCGGTTTTCTCGTACGAACATCGTATTTCAGCTTGCGCTTACATTCTGATTTCTATCACAATAGCAAATTGCCTTATCAGATTCATTTTTAACTGTCTCTTGCCTAATCACAAGTTAAAGTGATTTACGAATCGAAGTTTCTGTTGAAATCGGCTTTGTCGCATTTAACTCAGTTTTAAAACGCGAAAGTTTTTTTGCACTAATTCACCCCCCCTCTTAGTACTCTTGATCCTAACAAAAAAGTATCACATCCTCGGATTTTAGGGTACTTGTGTTATCACCGCCATTATTGGGCGGTACTACTGCCTGCCATTGGGTGGTGCCACCGCTTGATAGGGGTGTTACCACTGTTGGTAGCATTAACTGCCAACGGTACCACCACCGAGCAGTCTGGGCGGTACCACTGTTAGGAAAAGAGCCGGCACTAAGAGGGGGGGTGAATTAGTGCAGTAGTAAAAATTATGTCGGTTCAAAACTTCGTTATGATTAAATTTGTTTCCAACAAAAAACTGTTTCATAAAGGTATTAACTTTGAAAGCGTAGGAAAGAGCATAGTGGATATAAAGCAAGTAAAGTGGTTTGTAGTAAAGTAAATTGCATAAGAGAAACGCAAACCAGATTTTTATAGTGGTTTGGTCGTCGTGACCTACATCCACTTCGCCGATTCCTCATCCGTTGAGGCCACTAACATCCACTATCGGTCTTCTTTCAATGGGCAAAGACTAACTACCCTTTTACAC
This sequence comes from Musa schizocarpa, assembly GCA_900464855.2. Classification (NCBI taxonomy): domain Eukaryota; kingdom Viridiplantae; phylum Streptophyta; class Magnoliopsida; order Zingiberales; family Musaceae; genus Musa; species Musa schizocarpa. The sequence goes on along the minus strand of LS990920.1, from coordinate 27,984,094 downwards.
CCCTCTTCTCTTTTTCATAGGTTTAGGAGATAACCTTTTACAACCCTCTTTTATAATGTATCCCTCTTATACCTCCCTTAGAACTCTCTCTAAGCTTTCGGATGAGGGAACTCAACTTTCTAAGGTTTACAACTTTAGAATCATAGGTTTTTGCTCAATATTTCTTGCTTATCTATGCAGGAATAGCTGGGATATTTATAGGTCCCAAATGGATTCAAACTTCTAACGAACTCCAGGAATGCTGGGGTATTCTGCCGGTAATTTTTCGACGGACTCCCGGCAAGCTCCTGAACTTTACGATGATCTTCTTGGTGAGTTCCGATTAACTTCTTTGGCAAGCTCTTGGACTTCTCGGTTGGTTCTAGCAGAACTTTCGATGAACGTCCAGACTTCTGATGAACTTTTGAACCCCCAACGAGATCTCGATCTTGACTCTAGCATAACACCTACTTTGTATCTTACTGCTATTGTAGTTAATCCTACATACTTTTCTCAATATATAGATTAGATCAAATAATTTATAATTGATTTTATCATCAAAATTTAAGATTCTATAATCTCCCCATTTTTTATGATGACAATCAATTAATGATGAAGTTATCCTTAACTCCCACTATCTATATATCATACTTTGAGAAAAGGCATTCTTGAATCCAAAGCCTTTGAATTCAAATATCAAATCGATAAATTAAGTTCATTTAAACTTATCAATATGCACATTATGATTCCTATCATGATTTAACATTCTCAAAATACGATGTCACGTATTTATCAATAAAAATGATGTCAAAGCATAATATCCATTTTCAAGTTTAATGATAGACACTCATCATTTTCAAGTATGATACGAATTTCAAATATGAAACATAGCAAGATGACAAAGATAACAATCTATCATTCCATGGCAAGATATCAATTATAAAATAGTAAACTAAGCTTAAAATATCTTATCATAATGAAAGACATTTATCTATAATGCATATGAAGTATATTTTGATATGTTTCAAGTATTTGTGATGTGTTGCAATATATATGACGATTCCAATTATATTTCAAGCATACCACAAAGCATACAAGTGTTTATGATAAGCATTTATGATAAGATACATTGCATATATCGACAATGCCAATTTATCATCAATTTCTCCCCACAATTGCATATATACAAGTGTTTATCATATTTTGATATTATTTCTCCCCTTTTGTCATCAACAAAAAGGGGATCAATTTAACAATGCAAGTGTGGTAAAAAAAATCAAGTATCAAACTAATTTATCCAATCGATATTGCATCGTTGCATGGTAACATTCACAAATTCTCAACATCAAAATTTATCAACATTAAAGTTATAGATTCTATAAACTTTTCCCCCTTTGTCATCAAAAACATTGCATTAAGAAAAGGAAAGAAAGTAAGGAGGGAATCCATTAAGAATCAAATTTATGAAATGATTTGAACTAAGTCAAAAACAATAAATAAGTTTCATTAAATCATACTTTAATTTTGACAAAAAGAAGGGATTCATAAAAAAGGATCAAAATATTCATGCGAAATCAAATCCTCATTCTTGCGAGTGATCATCTCATACTTAAAAATTCATAAAAATTCTTCTTTCATGAGAAGAGTACGGAAGAATTTATGTGAAAGATGCTAGTCATAGGTGCCCAGCAAGCCAATCACGTGAGTGATGGCACGTGTGACTTGATACAGAATATTTTTGCTTATTATATTTTGGCGTATATCACTTTATAACTATTGCATAAATGCATATATATATTGTGATGTCTTTGGATTTGTGCAATGGGAATCAGATCGTGATGAGATCACGATAATGAGATCGATTCACCTTTAAACACATATCCTAAATAATCCCGGTCATAGGTTACTCGAGAGGGACATCATGATAACCGGATAGACTAGTGTGCTGTATACCCGTCCATATGATGGATGCAGCTGGTCTCATAGCTGCTCGTGTAGGGACACTAGGGATCTGATGCAGACAGTGCTCATTGGAGAATGAGTTCTTGATTGATCGCTTACGGAATCTTTGGATGGTTGATGATGCCTTATTGTCAGACAGCGATTCCGTAGTCCTAGTGGTGTATCTAGTCCTTAGACTTGAGACACCAAGGATGTCCTGTATGAGTGCTCCACTCTTTGATACCAGACTTATAGGTTTGGCTGTCCCAGATCTAGTACAGCTGGTCATTGGGAGTGGTAGTCGACCTTACGAGAGCTATTGAGTGTCAATAGAGGATCATCCACTCTCGGCGTCATGAGAGGAATTGCTAGTCATAGGTGCCCAGCAAGCCAATCACGTGAGTGATGGCACGTGTGACTTGATACAGAATCTTTTTGCTTATTATATTTTGGCGTATATCACTTTATAACTATTGCATAAATGCATATATATATTGTGATGTCCTTGGATTTGTGCAATGGGAATCGGATCGTGATGAGATCACGATAATGAGATCGATTCACCTTTAAACACATATCCTAAATAATCCCGGTCATAGGTTACTCGAGAGAGGGACATCGTGATAACCGGATAGACTGGTGTCTTTGTATACCGTCCATATGATGGATGCATTTGGTCTCATAGCTGCTCGTGTAGGGACACTAGGGATATAGTACAGGTGCTAGTGGAGAATGAGTTCACTGATTGATCCGCTTACGGAATCTTTGGATGGTTGATGATGCCTTATTGTCGGGGCGATTCCGTGAGTCCTAGTGGTGTATCGGTCCTTAGACTTGAGACACCAAGGATGTCCTGTATGAGTGCTCCACTCTTTGATACCAAACTTATAGGTTTGGCTGTCCCGAATCTAGTACCGGTTGGTTATTGGGAGTGGTAGTCGACCTACGAGGGCTATTGAGTGTCGATAGAGGATCATCCACTCTGGCGTCATGAGAGGAATATCCTATGTGTTCTTGCTAAGACAAATCCACGGCTACGGTCATTCGGGTTGAGAGAAAAGAGTTCTCAGGAGAATCCGATTAAGCGAGACTTCAGTAGAAACCGTATGGGTCCGACAACACCATGCTTTCGATATCGGTCTAAGGATATTAGATGGATGAGGGACTATAGGTACATGGTAGCGGCGAGGACAGGCGGGTCCAATGGATTGGATTCCCTCATCGTCGTCGGGGACTTCTGGTAGTGGCCTAAAAGCACGTCCAGTAGTCGATGAGTCGAGTGAATTATTACAGAGATAATAATTCTTGAGTTAGAAGGAGTTCGGCGGGTATGACTCACGGCCAGCTCGATATTGGGCCTAGAGGGTCACACACATATGGTAGGCATTGCGATGAGTAGAGGTTGGATATGAGATATCCATTTTGAGACCCTTGTCTTATTGGATGCAGGATCCAATACCCACTAAGGAAGGACCCATTAGGGTTTGACACGGGATCTCTATAAATAGGAGGGATTCATGACCTCATAGGCTAGAGTCTTTGCTTGCCTTTCCTATTCTCCTCTCCCTCTCCACCTCAGAGGCCTGGAGTTTTGAGGAGGGTCGTCGCAACCCTGCTGTGTGGATCACCGCTAGAGAGGAGGACGTTTGACCTGCTTCACCCTCTCCTAAGGATCTGCAAGGAAACAGGGATATACGATCTCCCTAGGTAACACAATCTCTATATGCAGTTTTGTGTTTTGCGGATTTTTGCGCACCAATCTTAGCACGACGACGAACATCTTTTTGGGAATCGGGGATTTTTGTTTTCTTGTTCTTCCGCTGCGCATAAGATGTCGCCCCCGCTGATTTCCCAACAGTGGTATCAGAGCCAGGTTGTTCGTGCGAATGATTGGTTTTGAACTGCGTGTGTTGTATTTAGGAAGAATATTAATGTCAAAATCGTTGACGTAAAAGCGAGAAAGGGCAGCAACAGTTGCTGCCCTCAATCTGCGTGCGTGCAGTCGCAACCCGAAGGCAGCGAAAGCAGGTTGCCATGCCCTGACGGCCGACCGGCGATCGCTATGCGGGAGCTTTGTTTGCCCGGCTTTTGGCCGACCAGCGCGCAGGAGGCGCCCGCAGTGGCAACGGCGCCTGCTACTCTGAAGGAAGCGGCACCTGCCGCCGAGAACAGCGGGCCGCCCGCCGGGGGCGGCGCGCCGTCGAAAGGAAGCGGCCGCCGCCAGAGGGGCGTGACGGCACGCACGCCCCCGCTCCAGCGGGCGAAACCCCCGGGGTGGGCCGCTGGCGGGGATACACCGCCATCGGCAGCGGGCAGTGGCGCCGAAGGAGGCCACCGCGATGGCGGATCGCCAGTGGCGTGCCACCTGGCAGGCGAGGGCGTTTCCCGCCAAGCTTGCCGCCCGCCAGGGTGGTGACGGCGGCGGCGGCAACAAAGAGAGAGAGAATTAGGGTTTTGGGCAAAAGGATAGTTTTGCCCCTATGAATTTGAGAAATTTCACATTCTTTCTTTTGTCCAAATTACGAAAATACCCTTAGGAATTGAGAAATTCCCTACATGTCCCTGATTTCAGAAAAATATTAATTAATTAAAAATTTAGTTGATTATTATTTTTATTATTATCTAGTAGTCCTACATGATGATGATTATTTATACATGTGATGTATGATGTGTGGACGGATGATCATGGACCGTGTGATGTGTGTACTTGTGATTATTATTATTGAGGTCTACGAACCTCCATTATATTTCTCGTTTATTGTCGGGCCTGCGTGCCTATGATTAAGTTGTAATCACATGAGGAGGCTGGCGGGGGCGTGGATCGATAAGCGGGACCCACGAGGCGGACGATCGTGATGCATGGAGATGCATCAAGATGTCGACGGAACCGGCGAGGGCGAGATGGACAATCACAAGGGCATGGAGATGCACCGTTGCACACATAGATCTTGATGTGAGTGATTAGGCCCCGGCTCGGGCCTAATCATATTAGGTTATGGTCCATGATCATCCGATGTGATTGCTTATACACATACTAGATATGTATATATATTTGCATGCGATGTAGATATATATTAAATATGTATATGTGTGACATGTCATATTAGGAGACCAAATTATAGAAACATCTCGATAATATTAAATTCGGTAAGCGTGAGGCAATTAGATTGACCCCGTGGCCTTCCATCGTTATGGTAGGAACCGATTCCGGTGTAGGTTGAGTTGGTGAGTCCCTCGAGACCCACCTATATCGTGATTCGCTATCTTGCTTACGACATAGAGATGTCACCGGTGACCCGAGGACATGGTATGCTTGGTGAGTCCCTCGAGGGTATATCATCAAATCGAGACTCATCTTGTAACGAAGGTGTTGACTTAACCGAGCATCATGGTTGCTTCGAGTCCCTCGAGGCCATGGTGATTGAGGAGGCCCCGAACAGGACGAGAATCACAAGGAGTTGTGATTGGCAAGAGTTGCCTACCTTTTAGGCTTAGTGTGATTGGTCGAGTCCCTCGAGGTTACTCTAAGGCTTTGATTGGATCTGATCCCCACTAGAAGTCTCTGTTGGAGACTTCCGTTTTCAATCTTTGAGGGTGTCGCGTGACTTGTTAGTAAAATAGTGGGAGCATATTAAGATAGAAGTCCATATCTTGATAGTTTATTTCTTGCAAAATCTGCATGTTATTCATTTACGCTACATCTTTATTTTTCAGAAAAATGTCGCTTTTCAAATCCCTTTACGTAGCATACTTGATGTCAACCGCTTTCTTGGTCCAAATTATACTCAGTTGGCTCAAGTAACTTGAGAATTGTTCTCACGGCGGAGAAAATCGTGTCGTCCTTGATGATGATGCCTATGCAGAAGAAGAAGGAGTGGCGAGGATGAGATCGCTTCGCTTCGTGAAGTACATTGATGACTCCACTCTTGCTTTCGGTGCTATATGTTGGGCTCTATGACTCGAGTTCTGAGACAACATGAAAAGATGGATGCGGATCCATTCTCCTACATGTCCGAAAATTGTTTGAGGAGCAGGGGAAGGACTCAACGATATGAGATATCTAAGAGCCTTTTCCACGCTAGGATGGTGAGGGGACACGGTTCAGAACCATGTCCTAAAGATGATTGAGTGGATAGAGAACTCTGCAGTCTAGGAATGGTCCTAGAGGATAACTTGTGTGTGGACATTGTGCTTGGTCCCTACCGATTCCTTTTCACGATTCATAATGAATTTTAATATGAACAAGCTCGAGGTGACTCTCCCAGAACTCCTCAATATGTTGAGGGAAGTGAGAGTACTATTAAGAAAAAGAAGCCAGTTCTCTACTGGTGGTGAGAGAAAGAAAAGAAAAAAGCAGAAAGGTCCCTTAAGAAGGGAAAGGGCAAAGGGCAAAAACAAGGTAAAGCAAAGGTTGCTAAGAAAGACCCAGCAAAGGACAAAGGCCAGTGCTTCCACTTGTGTTAAAGATGGGCATTGGAAGAGAAACTGCAAAAGTACCTTGTAGAAAGGGCGAAACAAAAGCTTGATGAAGCTCAGGGTACATTCATGATCAGTCTCCATTTGTCGGACTCTTATGATAACACATGGGTATTGGATACCGGTAGTGCTTATCATATATGCAATTCGTTGCAGGTTCTGGCAAGGCCTAGGAGACTACAGAGAGGCGAGATGGACCTCAAGATGGGTAATGGAGCAAAAGTTGCTGTATTAGCTGTTGGCGAGGTCGCCCTACATCTGCCTAGTGGAGCTTTTATTGCATTAGATGCATGTTATTTTGTTCCTTCTATTATCAAAAATATTTTCTCGATTTCATGTTTAACAGTTAGTGGATATAAATTTGTTTTTGAGAACAATAGTTATTCGATATTATTAGATGATAAGATCATCACGAAAGGAACATTGCATAATGGTTTATTTATGTTAGACACCACTCCACATATCATGAATGTAAATATGTCCAAAAGGAAACGAGATGAGTTGAACAGTGCATACCTGTGGCATTGTAGGCTAGGTCACATCCATGAAAGAAGGATTCAAAAGTTGCTAAATGATGGATATCTAGATCCATTCGACTATGTGTCATATACAACTAATGAGCCTTGTATTCGTGGAAAACTGACCAAATCTTCATTTAGTAGAACTGGAGAGAGAGCCAAAGAGTTGTTGGAACTCATACATAGTGATGTATGTGGACCCATGTCAACTCATGCCATTGGAGGTTACTCCTACTTCATTACATTTACTAATGATTTCTCAAGGTATGGATATGTGTACTTAATGAAGTACAAGTCTGAGGCCTTTGAGAAATTCAAAGAGTATAAGAATGAGGTGGAGAACCAGACTGGAAAGAGTATCAAAACTCTTCGATCAGATCGAGGAGGTGAATACTTAAGTACAGAGTTTACTCAGTTCCTCAAGGACCATGGGATATTATCCCAATGGACACCTCCTTATACACCTCAGCTCAATGGTGTCTCTGAAAGGAGAAATCGTACATTATTAGATATGGTACGGTCCATGATGAGTTTTGCTGACCTACCCATCTCATTCTGGGGATATGCCCTAGAAACCCAGCACTTACCTTTAGAACGAGTTCCAACTAAGTCGGTAGTGTCTACACCATATGAGATATGGAAAGGGAAGAAGCCTGATCTTAAGGTTGTTAAGATCTGGGGCTGCCCTGCCCATGTTAGAAGACACAACCCCGATAAGTTAGAATCAAGGATAGAGCGATGCAAATTTGTGGGATACCCCAAGGAAACTTGTGGGTATTATTTCTATCATCTCGAGGACCAAAAGGTCTTTGTAGCTAAGAGAGCAGTGTTCCTTGAGAAGGAAGACATTCTTGACTGAGACAGTGGGAGAATGATAGAATTGAGCGAGGTTGGAGAACCAAACTCAAGCACCACTCTCTGACCGAAGTCTGTTGGGTACCTAATACACAAGTATCAACTTTCACGCAGGTCCGATAGAGTATCCCATCCTCCGAAAAGATATGTGGGACATATTAGAGCAGAGGATGATAGAGGATATTGATCCTCGGACCCACGAGGAGGCTATTATGAGTATAGACTCCGGGAAGTGGAAAGAAGCCATGAATTACGAGATGGATTCTATGTACTCCAATAAGGTTTGAACCTAGTTGATGCCCGGAAGGTATTGTACCCATCGGTTGCAAGTGGATCTTTTAAGAAAAGATGGAGTAGATGGAAAGGTAGAGACCTATAAAGCAAGGCTAGTGGCTAAGGGGTATCGTCCAAAAGCAAGGTGTTGACTACTTAATTTAAACTTTTCTCACCCTTAGCAATGCTAAAATCCATCAGAATTCTATTGGCTATTGCAGCACACTATGATTATGAGATCTGGCAGATGGATGTGAAAACCACATTCCTCAATGGGAACCTCGAGGAGGAGGTGTATATGATGCAACCTGAGGGATTCGTGTCTAAGAACTGCCTAGATAAGGTGTGTAGGTTGCTTAGATCCATTTATGGACTAAAGCAAGCTTCCCGAAGTTGGAACATAAGATTTGATGAGGCAATCAGATCTTATGACTTAGATTAAGAACGAAGATGAGCCTTGTGTATACAGAAAGGTAAAGGGGGGCTATCACCTATTTGGTATTATATGTGGATGACATCCTCATCATTGGGAATGACATAGGAATGCTATCCATAAAGAAAGGCTTGGTTATCTAGACACTTCTCCATGAAGGACTTGGGGAAGCATCTTATATCTTGGGGATTAGAATCTATAGAGATAGATCCAAGAGGATGCTTGGCTTGTCCCAATCTAGGTACATAGAAACTATTGTCAAAAGGTTTGGCATGGAAAATTCCAAGAGAGGTCTCATACCGATGAGACATGGGATATCGCTTTCTTAGTATGTCCCCAAAGACTCCAGAAAAAAAGGCTTAACATGGATATGATACCTTATGCCTCAGCAATAGGGTCTATCATCATGTATGCCATGCTATGTCTTGGGTCCGATATAGCATGCCTCGAGTGTCACTGGCAGGTATTAAAAGCCGGATCCGGGCTTGGAGCCTTTGGAAAGCAGTAAAGTGTATCCTTAAGTACTTGAGAAGGACTAAGGATCTTTTACTAGTATATGGAGGTAAAAGCCTTTAAAGTTGAAGGCTACTGTGACTCAAGTTTTCAGGTCGATGTCGATGATAGCAAATCTAATTCAAGGTATGTGTACACCTTGAATGGAGGAGCAGATGTCTTTGGAAGAGTTCCAAGCAAGATACCATCATTTCGACCTGAGAGGCGAAAGTACATTGCTGCATCAGATGCAGCAAAGGAGGGAGTCTGGGTGAAGAAGTTCATCACAGATTTGGGAGTCGATACAGATAGCGACAAGTCGACTTCCTTATATTGCGACAATTATGGGGTGATTACTCAAATAAGGGAACCCGGGTCTCATTAGAAGTGTTCTGAGGAGGTTCCAGCTTATAAGAAAGATCGTAACTTGAGGAGATGTAGCAGTGGAAAGAGTTCCATCCGAAGATAACATTGCAGATCCACTGATAAAGTTGTTGTCTCATTTTGTCTTTGAGCGTCATAGGGGTCTGATGGGGATCAGACACATAGGTGATTGGCTTTAGGTCAAGTGGGAGATTACTAGTCATAGGTGCCCAGCAAGCCAATCACGTGAGTGATGGCACGTGTGACTTGATACAAAATCTTTTTGCTTATTATATTTTGGCGTATATCACTTTATAACTATTGCATAAATGCATATATATATTGTGATGTCCTTGGATTTGTGCAATGGGAATCAGATCGTGATGAGATCACGATAATGAGATCGATTCACCTTTAAACACATATCCTAAATAATCCCGGTCATAGGTTACTCGAGAGGGACATCATTGATAACTTGGATAGACCGGGTGTCTTTGTATACGAATCCATATGATGGATGGAGTTGGTCTCATAGTTGCTCGTGTAGGGACACTAGGGATCGACAGTGCTCATTGGAGAATGAGTTCATTGATTGATAAACACGGAATCTTTGGATGGTTGATGATGCCTTATTGTCGACAAATGATTCCGTAGTCCCTAATGGTGTATCCGGTCCTTAGACTTGAGACACCAAGGATATCTGTATGAGTGCTCCACTCTTTGATACCGGACTTATAGGTTTGGCTATCCCGGATCTAGTCTGTTGGTCATTGGGAGTGGTAGTCGACCTTACGAGAGGGCTATTGAGTGTCGATAGAGGATCATCCACTCCGGCGTCATGAGAGAAATATCCCATGTGTTCTTGCTCAGACAAATCCCTGGCCAGGGTCATTCGGGTTGAGAGAGAAAGAGTTCTCCGGGAGAATCCGATTAAAGCGAGACTCGAGTAGAAACCGTATGGGTCTGACAACACCATGCTTTCGATATATGGTCTGCGGGATATTCGATGGATGAGGGACTATAGGTACATGGTAACTAAGGACGACAGGCGAGTCCAATGGATTGGATTCCCCACATATCGTCACGGGGACTACAGTGGTGTAGTGGCCTAAATACGTAAAGTAGTCGATGAGTCCAGTGAATTATTACAGAGATAATAATTCAAGCGAGTTAGAAGGGATTTCGATAGGTATGACTCACGGCCATTTCGATATTGGGCCTAGAGGGTCACACACATATGGTAGGCATTGCGATGAGTAGAGGTTCGGATATGAGATATCCGACGGAGCCCTTGTCTTATTGGATGCAGATCCAATACCCACTAGGGAAGGACCCATTAGGGTTTGACACGAGATCTCTATAAATAGGAGGGATTCACCGCCTCATAGGCTAGAGTCTTTGCTTGCCTTTTCTATTCTCCTCTCCTCTCCACCTGGAGGCCTAGAGTTTTGAGGAGGGTCGTTAACCCCTGCTTGTGTGGATCACCGCTAGAGAGGAGGACGCTTGACCTCCTTCACCCTCTCCTAAGGATCTGCAAGGAAACAGGGATATACGATCTCCCTAGGTAACACAATCTCTATACGCAGTTTTGTGTTTTGCGGATTTTTGCGCACCAATCTTCGCACGACGATGAACATCTTTTTGGGAATCGGGGATTTTTGTTTTCTTGTTCTTTCGCTGCGCATATGATGTCGCCCTCGCTGATTTCCCAACAGGAATATCCCATGTGTTCTTGCTCAGACAAATCCCTGGCCAGGGTCCTTTGGGTTGAGAGAGAAAGAGTTCTCCGGGAGAATCCGATTAGAGCGAGACTCGAGTAGAAACCGTATGGGTCTGACAACACCATGCTCGATATACGGTCTCTGGGATATTAGATGGATGAGGGACTATAGGTAACACAATCTCTATACGCAGTTTTTTGTTTTGCAGATTTTTGCGCAACAATCTTTGCACGACGACGAACATCTTTTTGGGAATCGGGGATTTTTGTTTTCTTGTTCTTCCGCTGCGCATATGATGTCGCCCCCGCTGATTTCCCAACAGTGGTATCAGAGCTAGATTGTTCGTGCGAATGATTGGTTTTGAACTGCGTGTGTTGTGTTTAAGAAGAATATTGACGTCAAAATCGTTGACGCAAAAGCGAGGTAGGGCAGCAACAGTTGCTGCCCTTGATCGTGCGTGCCAGCAGCCGAAAATGGCAGCTTAGTTACCGGTGGTTGATGCAGCGACCGGCCGGCCGGTCGCTTGCGCAGCGAGCTTGCTACCGGAAATGGGCCCAGGCGGAAGGTGCAGCATGAGAACATGGCGCTACCGCCGCCAGGAAGGAAATGAGCCTGTCGCCCAGACAAGGCAGCGCCGCCGCCCAGCGAGCCGCGCCGTAAATCAAAGGGGCGGCTGTCGCCGTATAGCGACGCCGCCCAGCAGGGCAACGACGCTTTCATCGCTGGCTGCTCCGCTGAAGCGAAACCCCCCCACCGGGCGGCCGCTGGCGGGACAGCACCCTGTCACCGAGGCTGGCCCGAAGGAGGCGCCCACCAGTAGTAGCGTTGCCGCCCGGGCGTGCCGCCACCCGAAGGTATAGCGATGCCCCGCCCAAGATAGCCCCAACGGGGTGGCGGCGGCAAAGCAGCAGAGGGAATTAGGGTTTTGGGCAAAGGATAGTTTTGCCCCTGTGAATTTGAGAAATTCCAGTTTCTGTCTTTTTGTCCAAATTACGAAAATACCATTAAGAATTGAGAAATTATCTACATGTCCTTGATTTGAAAAATATTAATTAATTAAAAGGTTTAGTTGATTATTATTTTTATTATTATCTAAGTAGTCCTACATGATGATGATTATTTATACATGTGATGTATGATGTGTGGGCGGATGATCATGGGCCGATGATGTGTGTACTTGTGATTATTATTATTGAGGTTTTACGAACCTCCATTATATTTTTCGTTTATTGTGAACTGCGTGCCTATGATTAAGTTGTAATCACATGAGGGAGCTTGCGGGGAGCGTGGAATGATAGCGGGACCCGCGAGACGGATGATCGTGATGCATGGAGATGCATCAAGATGTCGACAGGAACCGGCGAAGACGAGATGGACAATCACAAGAGCATGGAGATGCACCGTTTGCACACATAGATCTTGATGTGAGTGATTAGGCCTCGGCTGGGGCCTAATCATATTAGGGTCGTGGTCCATGATCATTTGATATGATTGCTTATACACATGCTAGATATGTATATATATTTGCATGCGATGTAGATATATATTAAAATGTATATATGTGACATGTCATATTAGGAGACCAAATTATAGAAACATCTCTCGATAATATTAAGTGGTAAGCGATGAGACAATTAGATTGACCCACGTGGCCTTCCATCGTTATGAGTAGGAACCGATTTCCGGTGTAGGTTGAGTCCCCCGGAGTCCCTCGAGACTCACCTATATCATGATTCGCTATCTTGCTTAGGACATAGAGATGTCATAGATGACCCGGAGGACATGGTATGCTTGGTCGAGTCCCTCGAGGGTATATCATCAAATCAGACTCATCTTGTAACGAAGGTGTTGACTTAACCGAGCATCATGGTTGGTCGAGTCCCCGAGGCCATGGTGATTCTGGGAGGCCCGAACGGGGACGGGAATCACAAAGGAGTTGTGATGGCAAGAGTTGCCTACCTTTTAGGCTTAGTGTGATTGGTGAGTCCCTCGAGGTTATACTAAGACAGCGATTGGATCGATCCCCACTAGAAGTCTTTGGAGACTTCCGTTTCGCGTCTTTGAGGGTGTCGCGTGACTCGTTAGTAAAATAGTGGGAGCATATTAAGATAGAAGTCCATATCTTGATAGTTTATTTCTTGCAAAATCTGCATGTTATTCATTTACTGCTACATCTTTATTTTCAAAAAAAATGTCGCTTTCAAATCCCTTACATTGGCATACTTGATGTCAACCGCCTTCTTGGTCCAAATTATCGGATTGGCTCCATAACTTGAGAATTGTTCTCAAAGTAGAGAAAATCGTGTGCGTCCTTGATCTGATGATGCCTAAGAAGAAGGGGTAAGTGAGGATGAGATCTTCGCTACATTAAGTACATTGATGACTCCACTCTTGCTCGGTGCTATATATGTTGGGCTCTATGACTCTCGAGTTACTGAGACAACAACATGAAAAAATGGATGCAGATCCATTCTCCTACATGTCCGAAAAATTGTTTGAGGAACAGGGAAGGACTCAACGATATGAGATATCTAAGAGCCTTTTCCCGCTAGGATGGTGAGGGGACACCGGTTTGAGAACCATGTCCTAAAGATGATTGAGTGGATAGAGAAACTCACAGGGTCTAGGAATGGTCCTAGAGGATAACTTGTGTGTGGACATTGTGCTTGGTCCCTACCGATTCCTTTTCACAGTTCATAATGAATTTTAATATGAACAAGCTTGAGGTGACTCTCCCGAGCTCCTCAATATGTTGAGGGAGGTAGAGAGTACTATTAAGAAAGAGAAGCCGGTTCTCTACACTGGTGAAACCGAAAAGAAAAGAAAAAGAAAGGTCCCTTAAGAAGGAAAGGGCAAGGGCAAACAATGTAAAAGCAAAGGTTGCTAAGAAAGACCCAAAGAAAGGACAAAGGCCATTGCTTCCACTATGGTAAAGATGGGCATTGGAAGAGAAACTGCAAAGAGTACCTTGCACAAAAAAGGCGAAACAAAAGCTTGATGAAGCTTCGGGGTACATTCATAATCGAGTCTCCATTTGTTAGACTCTTATGATAACACATGGGTATTGGATCTGGGTAGTGCTTATCATATATGCAATTCGTTTCAGGGGTTACAGCAAGGCCTAGGGAGACTGGAGAGGCGAGATGGACCTCAAGATGGGTAATGGAGCAAAAGTTCTTTGTATTAGTTTGTTGGCGAGGTCGCCCTACATCTGCCTAGTGGAGCTTTTATTGCATTAGATGCATGTTATTTTGTTCCTTCTATTATCAAAAACATTATCTCCATTTCATGTTTAACAGTTAGTGGATATAAATTTGTTTTTGAAAACAATGGTTGTTCGATATTATTAGATGATAAGATCATCATGAAAGGAACATTGCATAATGGTTTATTTATGTTAGACACCACTCCACATATCATGAATGTAAATATGTCCAAAAGGAAACTAGATGAGTTGAACAGTGCATACCTATGGCATTGTAGGCTAGGTCACATCCATGAAAGAAGGATTCAAAAGTTGCTAAATGATGGATATCTAGATCCATTCGACTATGTGTCATATGCGACTTGTGAGCCTTGCATTCATGGAAAACTGACCAAATCTCCATTTAGTAGAACTGGAGAGAGAGCCAATGAGTTGTTGGAACTCATACATAGTGATGTATGTGGACCCATGTCAACTCATGTCATTGGGGGTTACTCCTACTTCATTACATTTACTGATAATTTCTCAAGGTATGGATATGTGTACTTAATGAAGTACAAGTCCGAGGCCTTTGAGAAATTAGGAAGAGTATAAGAATGAGGTGGAGAAAATTTGGAAAAAGTATCAAAACTCTTGATCAGATCGAGGAGGTGAATACTTAGTACAGAGTTTACTCGGTTCCTCAAGGACCATGGGATATTATCCCAATGGACACCTCCTTATATACCTCAACTCAATGGTGTCTCTCGAAAGGAGAAATCGTACATTATTAGATATGGTACGGTCCATGATGAGTTTCGGTGACCTACCCATCTCATTCTAGGGATATGCCCTAGAAACCGCAGCTACCTTCTGAACAGAGTTCCAACTAAGTCGGTAGTGTCTACACCATATGAGATATGGAAAGGGAAGAAGCCCGATCTTAAGGTTGTTAAGATCTGGGGCTGCCACTGCCCATGTTAGAAGACACAACCAGATAAGTTAGAATCAAGGGACAGGCGATGCAAATTTGTGGGATACCCTAAGGAAACTTGTGGGTATTATTTCTATCATCTCGAGGACCAAAAGATCTTTGTAGCTAAAGAGAGGTGTTTCAGGAGAAGGAACACATTCTTGTGAGACAAAGTGGGAGAATGATAGAATTGAAATGAGGTTGGAGAACCAAGCTCAAGCACCCCTCTGACCCGAGTCTGTTTCAAGTACCAAATACACAAGTATCAACTTTAAACAGTCCGATAGGGTATCCAATCCTCCTAAGAGATATGTGGGACATATTAGAGCGAGGATGTAGAGGATATTGATCCTCGGACCCACGAGGAGGCTATTATGAGTATAGACTCGGGAAGTGGAAAGAAGCCATGAATTCCCGGGAGATGGATTCTATGTACTCCAATAAGGTTTGGAACCTAGTTGATGCTTCAAGGTATTACCCATCGGTTTGCAAGTGGATCTTTAAGAAAAAGATGGAGTAGATGGAAAGGTAGAGACCTATAAAGCAATGCTAGTGGCTAAGGGGTATAAATCAAAGGCAAGGTGTTGACTACGGTGAAACTTTCTCACCGTAGCAATGCTAAAATCCATCGAATTCTATTGGCTATTGCAAAGACACTATGATTATGAGATCGGCAGATTGATGTAAAACCGCATTCCTCAGCGGGGAACCTCGAGGAGGAGGTGTATATGATGCAACTTTGAGGGATTCGTTTCCAAGAACTGCCTAGATAAGGTGTGTAGGTTGCTTAGATCCATTTATGGACTAAAGCAAGCTTCAGAAGTTGGAACATAAGATTTGATGAGGCAATCGATCTTATGACTTAATAAAACGAAGATGAGAGCCTTGTGTACTGAGAAAGGTAAGTGGGGCGCTATCACCTTTTTGGTGTTATATGTGGATGACATCCTCATCATTGGGAATGACATAGAATGCTATCCTGATAAAGGCTTGGTTATCTAGACACTTCTCCATGAAGGACTTGGGGAAGCATCTTATATCTTGGGGATTAGAATCTATAGAGATAGATCCAAAGAGGATGCTTGGCTTGTCCCGATCCAGGTACATAGAAACTATTGTCAAAAGGTTTGGCATGGAAAATTCAAGAGAGGTCTCATCTGCGATGAGACATGGGATATCGCTTTTCACAGTATGTCCCCAAAGAGTCGGAAAAAGAAAGGGCGAACATGGATATGAGACCTTATGCCCTGCAATAGGGTCTATCATGTATGCCATGCTATGTACTAGGCGATATAGCGCATGCTCTGAGTGTCACGGCAGGGTATCAGGCGGATCGGGCTTGGAGACTGGAAAGCAAAAAAGTGTATCCTTAAGTACTTGAGAAGGACTAAGGATCTTTTACTAGTATATGGAGGTAATAGCCTTATGGTTGAAGGCTACCTGACTCAAGTTTTCGGTCGATGTCGATGATAGCAAGTCAATTCAGGGGTATGTGTACACCTTGAATGGAGGGCAAGTGTGCTGGAAGAGTTCCAAAGCAAGATACCACTGCTGACTCGACCACAGAGGCGAAGTACATTGCTGCATCAGATGCAGCAAAGGAGGGAGTCTGGGTGAAGAAGTTCATCACAGATTTGGGAGTCGATACAGATAGCGACAAGTCGACTTCCTTATGTTGCAACAACTATGGGGTGATTACTCAAATAAGGGAACCCGGGTCTCATCAGAAGTGTACTAAGGAGGTTCCAGCTTATAAGAGAGATCGTAACCCGAGGAGATGTATGAATGGAAAGAGTTCCATTCGAAGATAACATTGCAGATCCACTGACAAAGCCGTTGTCTCATTTTGTCTTTGAGCGTCACAGGGGTCTGATGGAGATCAGACACATAGGTGATTGGCTTTAGGTCAAGTGGGAGATTGCTAGTCATAGGTTCCCAGCAAGCCAATCACGTGAGTGATGGCACGTGTGACTTGATAGAGAATCTTTTTGCTTATTATATTTTGGCGTATATTACTTTATAACTATTGCATAAATGCATATATATATTGTGATGTCCTTGGATTTGTGCAATGGGAATCGGATCGTGATGAGATCACGATAATGAGATCGATTCACCTTTAAACACATATCCTAAATAATCCCGGTCATAGGTTACTTTCGAGAGGGACATGATGATCGGGGATAGGACTGGTGTCTTTGTATACCCGTCCATATGATGGATGCAGTTGGTCTCATAGCTGCTCGTGTAGGGACACTAGGGATACAAGACAGGTGCTCATTGGAGAATGAGTTCACTGATTGATCCGCTTACGGAATGCTGGATGGTTGATGATGCCTTATCAGAGACAGTGATTCGTAAGTCCTAGTGGTGTATCCGGTCCTTAGACTTGAGACACCAAGGATATCCCTATATGAGTGCTCCACTCTTTGATACCAGAACTTATAGGTTTGTTTGTCCCGAGATCTAGTACAGGTTGGTCATTGGGAGTGGTAGTCTACCTTACTAGGGCTATTGAGTGTCGATAGAGGATCATCTACTCTGGCGTCATGAGAGGAATATCCCATGTGTTCTTGCTTCAGACAAATCCCGGCGGGGTCATTGGGTTGAGAGAGAAAGAGTTCTCCAAAGGAGAATCCGATTAAGCGAGACTTCGAGTAGAAACCGTATGGGTCCGACAACACCATGCTCGATATACGGTCTCTGGGATATTAGATGGATGAGGGATTATAGGTACATGATGGCGAGGACGACAGCAGGTCAATGGATTGGATTCCTCAGATCGTTTGGGGACTATGGCGTAGTGGCCTGTCGTCCAGAAGTCGATAAAGTGAATTATTACAGAGATAATAATTCACTGAGTTAAAGGAGTTTCGACAGGTATGACTCACGGCCATTTCGATATTGGGCCTAGAGGGTCACACACATATGGTAGGCATTGCGATGAGTAGAGGTTTGGATATGAGATATCCGTGGAACCCTTGTCTTATTGGATGCAGATCCAATACCCACTAGGGAAGGACCCATTAGGGTTTGACAGGATCTCTATAAATAGGAGGGATTCACAGCCTCATAAGCTAGAGTCTTTTTGCCTTCCCTATTCTCCTCTCCCTCTCCACCTCAAAGGCCTGGAGTTTTGAGGAGGGGGTCTTAACTTGCTTTGTGTGGATCACCGCTAGAGAGGAGGACGCTTGACCTCCTTCACCCTCTCCTAAGGATCTGCAAGGAAACAGAGATATACGATCTCCCTAGGTAACACAATCTCTATACGCAGTTTTGTGTTTTGCAGATTTTTGCGCACCAATCTTCGCACGACGACGAACATCTTTTTGGGAATCGGGGATTTTTGTTTTCTTGTTCTTCCGCTGCGCATATGATGTCGCCCCCGCTGATTTCCCAACAAAAGAATCATCATATGAAAGAGAAATTCCATGAATAAACCTTCATAAATCAAATCCATTTCTCATTAAAAATTTGATACTTAGTAGATTCATATTTCGGATTTCATGAAAGCCTTATTTATGAAATAATTTCATGAGAGTTTTAAAGAATCGAGAAAGTTCAGAAAAGATATATATCAAATTCATACATTTGGACAACTTAACATTCTTAACTCCCTTCTTATAAAATCAAATTGTTCTTCATTTAAATGTTTTATAAAGATATCGGCCAATTGATATTTTGTATCAATGAATTCTAAAATTATATCATGATTATTAATATGATCTCGTATAAAATGATGCTTAATGTCAATATGTTTAGTTCTAGAGTGTTGAATGGGATTTTTTGTTAAACATATTGCACTTGTGTTATCACATTTTATAGGAATGTTCTTAAAGTGAATCTTATAATCCTTTAAAGTATTTTTCATCCACACAACTTGTGCACAATATGCACTTGCAGAGATGTATTCGTCTTCGGTTGTAGATAGTGCAATCGAGTTTTATTTCTTGGAAGACCAAGAGACAAGTGCATGACCTAAGAATTGACATGTTCGAGATGTGCTTTTTCTATCTAATCTACATCTAACAAAATCCGCATCAGCATAAGCATTTAATTCGAAGTTTTTAGATTTTGGGTACCATAATCCTAGATTAGTGGTTCCTTTAATATATCTAAGAATTTTTTTAATTGCTTTAAGATGAGATATCTTAGGATTAGATTTAAACCTAGCACAAAATCGTACGCTAAACATGATGTCCGGTCTAGTTGCAGTGAGGTATAGTAAACTATCTATCATGCCCCTATAAATTTTTTGATCAAAGCTTTCTCCACTTTCGTTAATGTCTAATTTAGTGGAGGTACTCATAAGAGTATTGATAGCCTTTGAAATATCCATATTAAACCGCTTTAATAAGTTTAATGCATAATTTATTTGATTAGGAAAGATACCATCATTAAGTTGTTTGATTTATAAACCTAAAAAGAAGGTTAGTTCCTCCATCAAACTCATTTCAAACTCTAGACTCATACTCTTTGCAAATAATTCGTATAAAGATTCATTCGTGGAACCAAAAATAATATCATCAACATAAATTTAAATAATAAGAAAATTATTTTTAAAATTTTTAATAAATAATATAGTATCGACCTTGCTTTTAGAGAAATTATTTTAAATAAGAAATGAGCTAAGTCTCTCATACCAAGCCCTTGGGGCTTGTTTCAATCCATAGAGAGCTTTAGTTAATTTAAACATATGATCAGGAAAATTATCATTCTCAAATCCGGGAGGTTGTTCAACATAAACTTCTTCGGAAATAAAGCCATTGAGAAAAACACTTTTAACATCCATTTGAAATAACTTAAAATTATCACTACTAACATAGGCAAGGAGCATCCTTATGACTTCTAATCGTGCCATAGGAGCGAATGTTTTTTCATAATCGATATATTTTTCTTGGTTTGAAACCCTTGGCCACTAATCTAGCATTGTTTCTAACCACGATACCAAATTGATCTTGCTTGTTTCTAAAGACCCATTTAGTATCAATAACTAAATGGTCATTTTGGTCTTGGAACAAGCTTCCACACCTCATTTCTCTCAAAATGATTCAACTCTTCTTGCAATCACGATAACCCATGAATCATCTTTTAAGGCCTCATCAATGTATTTAGGTTCAATTTGAGAGAAAAAAGCAGTGTTGGCACAAAAATTCTTAAGAGAAGAACGAGTTTGAACCCCTTTTGATGTGTCTCCTATGATTAGCTCCTTTTGATGAGTATCTACATACTTCCATTCCTTAGGTAAGGATATTTCGGAAGAAAATGCATCTAAGTTGCTAGATGGAGAAAGGGTTTCATTTAAATTCAAAGCATCAAAATTAAGATCATCATCAAAATCATTTTTCTTAACTCCGGAAACTTCATTAAAAACAACATGAATAGATTCTTCTATAACCAAAGTTCTTTTGTTAAAAAATATAAAATGCTTTAGAAATAGAAGAATAGTTAAGAAAAATCCCTTCATCAGATTTTTCATCAAACTTTCCTAAGGCATATTTTTCATTCAAGATAAAACATTTACACCCAAAAACTTTAAGATATGAAATATTAGGTTTTATGTTGTTCCATAACTCATAAGGAGTTTTGGAGAGTAATGGTCTTACTAAAACCCTATTCATGACATAGCATATCGTATTTACAGCTTCAACCCAAAAATATTTAGGAAGACTATGTTCGTTTAACATGGTTCTAGCCATTTCTTGTAAGTTTCTATTTCTTTTTCTTTCTACTACTCCATTTTGTTGAGGATTTCTCAGAGTAACGAAATTGTGGTTGTATTCATTAGATTCATAAAATTCTTGGAAATCACAGTTTTGAAATTCTCCACCGTGATCACTTCGAATTGATAAAATCATAAAACCCTTTTTATTTTGAATAAGTTTACAAAACTTAGAAAAATACCTAAAGCAATCACTTTTATATGCCAAAAAGTAAGTCAAAGTGTATCTACTATAATCATCGATGATGACAAAGGTGTATTTGCTATCTCATAGTTTTGATGTAACAATTGGTCCGAACAAGTCCATATAGATCAATTGCAATGGTCTAGTGGTGCTTATTTGGTTCTTTGGTTTGAAACTACATTTTATTTGTTTTCCTAGTTGACATGCATCACACACATTATCTTTAATAAACTTAATATGAGGAATTCCTCTTACAAGTTCTTTAGATGATATTTAAGAGATTAGTTTCATGCTAACAAGACCTAATCTCCTATGCTAAAGCTAAGCATCATCATTCAAAACCGAAAAAAACACATTTCATTATAAAGATCATCAATGTCGATAGTATATATATTATTTTATTTTAGGCAATTATAGATGTGTTTTTTGTGTGGTTTTTCAATAGTGCAACATTGGATTCAAATATACTGATGTATCCTTTATCACACAATTGACTAATGCTCTAAAGGTTATGTTTTAAGCCATTAACCAACAATACATCTTCAATAAAAAGTTGGATTTGTTACCTATGGTTCCTTTGCCAATAATTTTACCCTTGTTGTTGTCTCCAAGGTCACATATCCTTCGTCTAGACTAGTGAGCTTAGAGGTGAGATGGATCTCCTGGTCATATGCCTTGAGCATCCACTCTCAAGGTATCATCTCTTGCTCCTAGCTTGTGATAGTAAATATTTCTATAAAAATGAGTGATTTTTTAGGTACCTATTTGACCTTGGGTGCCTCAAAAAATCGATCTACATAACTTATCATATTGTATTTAGTCATTTGAGGTTCCTTTAGGAACCTAAATTAATTTTATGTGGATTATATTTCTTAAATGGACATTTGTATGCAACATGTCCAAATTTGTAACAAAAAGTTACATTTGTTTTTGGGGTAAAACATGCATGGTAGGGCCTTTAATAAAGATGGTTAGATTTTTATGAGTGTTACTCATGCTTCGATTACATCTCTTCTTTTATGAACGTGACCCTTATTGGCAAGGATCATGTTCAGGACTTACTATCAACCTCAAATTTTTTTGAGGTTTCTTTGAATAGCAAGTTTTCCTTTCTAAGCGTTTCTAATTGATGGTATTTTTGTGCAAGGAGTTAAAACTATCATCATACTCAATTTTTTAGTCTATCAAAATCAATAACAAGAGAAGCATGTTCTTGTTGGGAAATCTTAGGGGCGACATCACATGCGTAGCGGAAGAACAAGAAAAATAAAATCCCCTATTCCCAAAGACATGTTCATCGTCATGTAAAGATTTATGCACAAATCCGTGAAACTTAAAACTATGTATAGATTAGATTGTGTTACCTAGGGAGATTGTATATCCTTGTTTCCTTATAGATCTTTAGAAGAGGGTGAAGGAGGTCAAGCGTCCTCCTCTCTAGTGGTGATCCATGAGGTTCTGACGACACTCCTTAAAACTCCAGCCTGCTCTAAGGTGGAGAGGGGAGAGAATAGGAGAGGCAAGCAAAAGCAAGGCTCTAGCCTATGAGGCTCTGAATCCCTCCCTATTTATAGAGGCCCCTGTCAAAAACCTAATGGATCCTCCCCTAATGGGTATTCTGATCGCATCTAATTACCCAAGCCTTTTATATTAGTGGATCTCTATCCAATGATCTCTCATGGAGTCTTATTGGATCTCGTCCATGGGATCCAATAATTTAGGGGCTTATTCGATATCCAATAAGATAGGGGCTCTGGCGGATATCTCATATCCGAACCTCTACTCATCGCAATACCTACCATATGTGTGTGACCCTCTAGGCCCAATATCGAGCTGGCCATGAGTCATACCTATCAGAACTCCTTCTAACTTAGTGAATTATTATCTCTCTAATAATTCCCTTTCGACTCATCCATCACGGACGTACTGAGGCTATTATGCTATAGTCCCCGAGACGACACAGTTAATCTAATCCATTGGACACATGTCCCTCTCACCTTCGTGTACCTATAGTCCCTCATCCATCTAATATCTCAAAGACCATATATCGAAAGCATGGTGTTTCATTTAGACTCATATAGTTTCTACCCGAGTGCAAGCTCTAATTGGATTCTCTTAGAGAATTCTTTCTCTCTCAACTTAGAATGACCACGACAGGGGATTTGTCCGAGTAAGAACACATGAGATATTCCTCTCATGACCGAGTGGATGATCCTCTATTGACCTCAATAGCCCTCGTAAAGGTTGACTACCACTCCCTAATGACCAGTTTATACTAGATCCGGGACATCCAAACCTATAATTCTAGTATCAAAGAGTGGAGCACTCATACAGGACATCCTTTTGGTATCTCAAGTCTAAGGATCAAATACACCACTAGACTATGAAATCCCCGTTCTAACAATAAAGGCATCATCAACCATCCAACATTCCAAAAGCGGATCAATCAAGAACTCATTCTCCAATGAGCACCTGTATTGTATCCTAATGTCCCATGACATTTATGAGACCAACTACATCTATCATATGAATGATTACAAAACACAATGCAATGCAGTTTATCACGATATCCCTCTCGGTAACCCATGATTGGGATTATTTAGGATATGTGTTTAAAGGTGAATCCGGTCTCATTATTGGATCTCATCATGTCGATTCTCATTAGTACGAATCCGAGACATCACAATATATACATGCATATATGCAATAATCAATATAAAGTGATAAATTCCAAAATATAATAAGCAAAAGATTTTGTGTCAAGTTACACAGCCATCACTCATGTGATTAGCTTGTTTGGCACCTATGACCAACAATCCCCACTTGACCTAAAGCCAATCACCTATGTGTTCGATCCCATTAGGACCCCTATAGCGCTCAAAAAACAATACGGAGACAACTTGACTTTATTAGGTGATCTGCAATGTTATCTTTGAATGGAAGTCTTTCCACTACTATATCTCCTTGATTCTGATCTCTCTTATAGGTCTAACCTCCTAGGAACATCTTAGATTTGATTAAAACTTGGTGCTAGTCATAGGTGCCCAGCAAGCCAATCACGTGGAGTGATGGCACGCGGTGACAATATAGAATCTTTTTTGCTTATTATATTTTGGCATATATCACTTTTAACTATTGCATAAATGCATGCATATATTGTAATGTCCTTGGATTTAAGTAATGGGGAACAGATCATTGATGAGATCATTTCCATAGTGAATCGATTCTACCTTTAAACACATCCCAATAATCCCGGCCATAGGTTACCGAGAGGGATATCGTGATAACCTGACAGACCGGTGTGTGTCAGAGCACCGTTCATATGATGGATGCAGCTAGTCTATAGTCGCTGTGTAGGGACACTAGGGACAAGACAAAAGTTTCATTGGAGAATGAGTTCGACCGATTGATCCGCTTTAATTTTAACGCTGATGGTTGATGATGCCTTATTGTCGGACAATGAGCCCTCAGAACTCTAGTGGTGTATCTAGTCCTTAGACTTGAGACACCAAGGATATCTGTATGAGTGCTCCACTCTTTGATACCAGACTTATAGGTTTGGTCGATCTAGCATCTAATTTGGTCATCGGTCGACCTCCACGAGGGCTATTGAGTGTCGAGCAGAGAGATCATCCACTCTCGGCGTCATGAGAGGAATATCCCATGTGTTCTTGCATGCACAAATCCGTGGCAGGTCATTGAGTTGAGAGAGAAAGAGTTCTCGGGAGAATCCGATTAGAGCGGACTCGAGAAGAAACCGTATGGGTCCGGACAACACCATGCTCGATATCGATCTTCGGGATATTAGATGGATGAGGGACTAGGTACATCGAGGCGAGGACAGGGTCCAATGGATTGGATTTCCCAGTCTCGCTCAGGGGACTTACTGAAGTGGGCCTAGTACATCAGGTCGATGGAATGAATTATTGGGAGATAATAATTCACCGGTTAGAAGGGAGTTCCGACAAGCATGACTCCACGCTCGGGATATTGGGCCTAGAGGGTCACACACATATGGTAGGCATTGCGATGAATAGAGGTTCGATATGAGATATCCCAAATGAGCCCTTGTCTTATTGGATGCGGATCCAATACCCCACTAGGGGAGGGACCCATTAGATTTGACAAGTGGACCCTATAAATAGAGGGATTCAGAGCCCCATAGGTTCCAGAGAGCTTTGTTTGTCTTTTCCTATTCTCCTCTCCATCTCCACCTCTGAGTAGGCTTGGAGTTTTGAGGAGCGTCGCCGCAACCCTTTCGTGTGGATCACTTGGCTAGAGAGGAGGATATGACCTCCTTCACCCTCTCCTAGGATCTGCAAAGGAAAGAGGGATATCGATCTCCTCAGGTAACACAATCTACTCTGTCGCGTTTCATGTTTCACGGATTTTTTACCAATCTTTCGCATCTATCCATCGAACATCTCTTTGGGAATAGGGGATTTTTGTTTTTTGTTCTTCTTCGGCGCGTGTGATGTCAACCGAAAAGGATTTCCCAATAGTGGTATCGAAGCTGGGTTGTTAGGTCTGGAATGATTGGTTTTGAACTTCGTGTGTTGTGTTTGGGAAGAATTTTTGACGTCAAAAATTGCTGCCTAAAAAAACAAGGAGGGCAGCAACAGTTGTTGCCCTCGATCACGGCGCAGGCTTAACCGGAGGGCGGGCAGCACAGTGGCTGCGCCGGTTACGTATACCCGTCTTGCAGTAGGCTTCGGCTGGGTCGACAGCCCACGAGCAGAGGTGGCGCCGCCCGCAGCCGTCGCCCGACGACAGCACCGTTAATGGAGGCGAAGCCCACCCCTCAAGGGCTGCGAAAGGCCGCGGGCTGGCAGCAGGTGGCGTGCGACGGCAGTTAAAGGGGAAAGCGGGGAGCATTGGGGTTTTACGCAAAAGATAATTTTGTCCCTCAGAATTTGAGAAATTCTAGTTCTGTCTTTTGTCCAAATTATGAAAATACCCTATGAATTCAGAAATCCTATAATGTCCCTCCTAATGGGGTCCGATACGAGATATCCCATTTTTGAGCTCCTTTATTTTATTGGATGCAGATCCAATGCCCAGGGGAGAGGAACCCATTAGGGTTTGACAGTGGACCCTATAAACAAGAGGGATTTAGAGCCCCACAGGCTGCAGAGCTTTGTTTGCCTTTTCCTATTTCTCCTCTCCATCTCCGGAGTAGGCTTTGAGTTTTGAGGAGCCGCATAACCCCTATTGTGTGGATCACCAGAGAGGAGGACGCTTGACCTCTCACCCCTCTCCTAAGGATCTGCATGGAAACAGGGATATACATCTCCTTAGGTGCACAATCTACTCTATCGTGAAGTTTCACGAGCCGGATTTTTTACCAATCTTCGCATTCATTCAGCAACATCTCTTTGGGAATTGGGGATTTTGTTTTCTTGTTCTTCCTGCGCATGTGATGTTGCCCCAAAGGATTTCCCCAACACTTGGGTTCTTTTCGCTGAGCAATCGTCCTTGTTGTCGTGAATATAAGCGAAATGGCTCCGCTATTCGGCATGACTCACAAATCTGTGATGAACTTCTTCACCCAAACTCTCCTTTGCTGCATCCCGATGTAGCAATGTACTTCCACATTTGGTCGAAAAGCCAGTGAGTATCTTTGTTTGAAACTCTTCTAGCACACCGCCTCCATTCAAGGTATACACATATTCTCCCCGACGATTTGCTATCATCGATATCAAAACTGAAAACTCGAGTCGGTAGCCTTCAACCTGAGGCTACTACCTCCATTATACTAGTAAAAGATCCTTAGTCTTTCCCCGACTTATGATGATATACTTACTGCATTTCCAAAGCGTTCCAAGCCTCGATCCGCTGACACCGCCGCGGACACCGTGAGATGCTATATCGTGCCTAGTATAGCATGGTATATATATGATGAACCCTATCATTTGAGGTATAAGTATCATATCCATATTCGCCTCTTTTTCGAGTCTTTAGGGACATACTTATAGAAAGCGACATATCCCATGTCTCATCGTATGAGACCTCTCTTTGAATTTTCTATATCAAACCTTTTGACAATGGTTTCTATGTACCATGATTGGGGATTAAACCAAGCATCCTCTTGATTTGTCTCTATAGATTGGACCCCAAAGATATAGGATGCTTCCCCTAAGCCCTTCTGGAGAAGTATCTAGATAACCAAGATTTCTTTGTGGATAGCATTCCCACGCCATTCCCAATGATGTGGATGTCATTCACATATAACACCAAAAAAAAGATGATAGCATCCCCACTTACCTTCATGTACACACAAAGCTTATATTTGTTCTTATGAAGATGTAAGATCTGATTGCCTCAAATCAAATCATGTTACCCCAACTTAGCATGCTTTTTTAGTCCATAAATGGATCTAAGCAACATGCACACCTTATCAGGAAGTTCTTGGACACGAATCCTCATGTTATATCATATACACTGCCTCCTCCTCGAGATTCCCATTGAGTAAATGCAGTTTTTCACATCCATCTACCAATGGTGTCTTCTGATAACCAATAGAATGGGATGGATTTAGCATTGCCTAATGGTGAGAAGTGTTTTGTCATAGTCAACACCTTGCCTTGGGACAATACCCCCAGCCATTACCCTGCTTTTATAAGGCCTCTACTTTTCCATCTACTCTGATCTTTTTTTCTTAAAGACCCACTTACAACCCGATGGGTATAATACCTTGGGTGCATCAGCAGGTTCTAAACCTTGTTGGGTACACATAAATCCATCTCAAAATTTTCATGGCTTCTTGCCACTTCTTGGAGTTCTATAATGGATAAAAGCTTCCTCTTCATAAGTGGATCAGCATCTCAACATCTTCTCCTCTAATATGTCCCACATAGAAATTTAGAGGTTGGGATATTCACATAAAGTTGGAACTAAATCTGTTAGGTTTAAATTGGGTTGTAAAGGGTGCAAAGGTTCTCCAATTTTGCTGAAAACTCTATAATGTCCCACTATCTCTGCCCAAGAATGTGATCCTTCTCCATGAACACGCTCTCTTAGTTACAAAGACCTTTTGGATGACAAAGATGATAGAAATACCCTATTTTTCATTAGAATTTATCTCACATGAACTTACACCGTTTGTTTTCTGATTTCCAACTTGTCTTGGTTATGTCTTTTAATGGGCAGGTAGCCCCAAATGTGAACAATCTTAGAGAGGGCTTCTTCCTTAACATGCATGATGGTGCAGAAACTCACCCCAAACTTGGTTGAACTCTATTCAAAAAAAAATTTCATCTCAAAGGCATATCCCAATGAGATGGGTAGGTCAGCTTAAACTGAAGGTAGACAGTTATGAATATATATTAGCATACGATTTCTCCTTTTCGCATGAAACCATTTGCTGGGAGGTATATAAGAAGGTGTCTATGATTGGGATAATCTCATGGTCCTTGAGGAAACTAAGTAAACTTTTGTACTTAAGTCACCTCCTGATCGAAGAGAATTGATACTCACCAATTCGTTTCTCTATTTCATATTATTTGGGTCATACTCTCGAAAAGAGTTTTTTAAGTTTAATGCATAATTTATTTGATTAGGAAAGATACCATCATTAAGTTGTTTGATTTATAAACCTAAAAAGAAGGTTAGTTCCTCCATCAAACTCATTTCAAACTCTAGACTCATACTCTTTGCAAATAATTCGTATAAAGATTCATTCGTGGAACCAAAAATAATATCATCAACATAAATTTAAATAATAAGAAAATTATTTTTAAAATTTTTAATAAATAATATAGTATCGACCTTGCTTTTAGAGAAATTATTTTAAATAAGAAATGAGCTAAGTCTCTCATACCAAGCCCTTGGGGCTTGTTTCAATCCATAGAGAGCTTTAGTTAATTTAAACATATGATCAGGAAAATTATCATTCTCAAATCCGGGAGGTTGTTCAACATAAACTTCTTCGGAAATAAAGCCATTGAGAAAAACACTTTTAACATCCATTTGAAATAACTTAAAATTATCACTACTAACATAGGCAAGGAGCATCCTTATGACTTCTAATCGTGCCATAGGAGCGAATGTTTTTTCATAATCGATATATTTTTCTTGGTTGAAACCCTTGGCCACTAATCTAGCATTGTTTCTAACCACGATACCAAATTGATCTTGCTTGTTTCTAAAGACCCATTTAGTATCAATAACTAAATGGTCATTTGGTCTTGGAACAAGCTTCCACACCTCATTTCTCTCAAAATGATTCAACTCTTCTTGCAATACGATAACCCATGAATCATCTTTTAAGGCCTCATCAATGTATTTAGGTTCAATTTGAGAGAGAAAAGCAGTGTTGGCACAAAAATTCTTAAGAGAAGAACGAGTTTGAACCCCTTTTGATGTGTCTCCTATGATTAGCTCCTTTTGATGAGTATCTACATACTTCCATTCCTTAGGTAAGGATATTTCGGAAGAAAATGCATCTAAGTTGCTAGATGGAGAAAGGGTTTCATTTAAATTCAAAGCATCAAAATTAAGATCATCATCAAAATCATTTTTCTTAACTCCGGAAACTTCATTAAAAACAACATGAATAGATTCTTCTATAACCAAAGTTCTTTTGTTAAAAAATATAAAATGCTTTAGAAATAGAAGAATAGTTAAGAAAAATCCCTTCATCAGATTTTTCATCAAACTTTCCTAAGGCATATTTTTCATTCAAGATAAAACATTTACACCCAAAAAACTTTTAAGATATGAAATATTAGGTTTTATGTTGTTCCATAACTCATAAGGAGTTTTGGAGAGTAATGGTCTTACTAAAACCCTATTCATGACATAGCATATCGTATTTACAGCTTCAACCCAAAAATATTTAGGAAGACTATGTTCGTTTAACATGGTTCTAGCCATTTCTTGTAAGTTTCTATTTCTTTTTCTTTCTACTACTCCATTTTGTTGAGGATTTCTCAGAGTAACGAAATTGTGGTTGTATTCATTAGATTCATAAAATTCTTGGAAATCACAGTTTTGAAATTCTCCACCGTGATCACTTCGAATTGATAAAATCATAAAACCCTTTTTATTTTGAATAAGTTTACAAAACTTAGAAAAATACCTAAAGCAATCACTTTTATATGCCAAAAAGTAAGTCAAAGTGTATCTACTATAATCATCGATGATGACAAAGGTGTATTTGCTATCTCATAGTTTTGATGTAACAATTGGTCCGAACAAGTCCATATAGATCAATTGCAATGGTCTAGTGGTGCTTATTTGGTTCTTTGGTTTGAAACTACATTTTATTTGTTTTCCTAGTTGACATGCATCACACACATTATCTTTAATAAACTTAATATGAGGAATTCCTCTTACAAGTTCTTTAGATGATATTTAAGAGATTAGTTTCATGCTAACAAGACCTAATCTCCTATGCTAAAGCTAAGCATCATCATTCAAAACCGAAAAACACATTTCATTATAAAGATCATCAATGTCGATAGTATATATATTATTTTATTTTAGGGCAATTATAGATGTGTTTTTGTGTGGTTTTTCAATAGTGCAAGCATTGGATTCAAATATAACGATGTATCCTTTATCACACAATTGACTAATGCTCTAAAGGTTATGTTTTAAGCCATTAACCAACAATACATCTTCAATAAAGAAGTTGGATTTGTTACCTATGGTTCCTTTGCCAATAATTTTACCCTTGTTGTTGTCTCCAAAGGTCACATATCCTTCGTCTAGACTAGTGAGCTTAGAGAACTGAGATGGATCTCCGGTCATATGCCTTGAGCATCCACTCTCAAGGTATCATCTCTTGCTCCTAGCTTGTGATAGTAAATATTTCTATAAAAATGAGTGATTTTTAGGTACCTATTTGACCTTGGGTGCCTCAAAAATCGATCTACATAACTTATCATATTGTATTTAGTCATTTGAGGTTCCTTTAGGAACCTAAATTAATTTATGTGGATTATATTTCTTAAATGGACATTTGTATGCAACATGTCCAAATTTGTAACAAAAGTTACATTTGTTTTGGGGTAAAACATGCATGGTAGGGCCTTTAATAAAGATGGTTAGATTTTTATGAGTGTTACTCATAAAGCCGATTACATCTCTTCTTTTATGAACGTGACCCTTATTGGCAAGGATCATGTTCAAGGACTTACTATCAACCTCAAATTTTTTTGAGGTTTCTTTGAATAGCAAGTTTTCCTTTCTAAGCGTTTCTAATTGATCGTATTTTGTGCAAGGAGTTAAACTATCATCATACTCAATTTTTAGTCTATCAAAATCAATAACAAGAGAAGCATGTTCTTGTTGGGAAATCTTAGGGGCGACATCACATGCGTAGCGGAAGAACAAGAAAAATAAAATCCCCTATTCCCAAAGACATGTTCATCGTCATGTAAAGATTTATGCACAAATCCGTGAAACTTAAAACTATGTATAGATTAGATTGTGTTACCTAGGGAGATTGTATATCCTTGTTTCCTTATAGATCTTTAGAAGAGGGTGAAGGAGGTCAAGCGTCCTCCTCTCTAGTGGTGATCCACACAGCAGGGTTACGACGACACTCCTTAAAACTCCAAGCCTGCTCTAAGGTGGAGAGGGGGAGGAGAATAGGAGAGGCAAGCAAAGGCTCTAGCCTATGAGGCTCTGAATCCCTCCTATTTATAGAGGCCCCCTGTCAAAACCTAATGGATCCTCCCCTAATGGGTATTCGATCTGCATCTAATTACCCAAGCCTTTTATATTAGTGGATCTCTATCCAATGATCTCTCATGGAGTCTTATTGGATCTCGTCCATGGGATCCAATAATTTAGGGGCTTATTCGATATCCAATAAGATAGGGGCTCTGGCGGATATCTCATATCCGAACCTCTACTCATCGCAATACCTACCATATGTGTGTGACCCTCTAGGCCCAATATCGAGCTGGCCATGAGTCATACCTATCAGAACTCCTTCTAACTTAGTGAATTATTATCTCTGTAATAATTCACTCGACTCATCGACTACGGACGTACTAGGCTATTATGCTATAGTCCTCAGACGATACAGGTTAATCTAATCCATTGGACCTGTCTGTCCTCAATTACTGTGTACCTATAGTCCCTCATCCATCTAATATCTCAAAGACCATATATCGAGCATGGTGCTGTTAGACTCATATAGTTTCTACTCGAGTCTCGCTCTAATTGGATTCTCTTAGAGAATTCTTTCTCTCTCAACCCGAATGACCCTGACCAGGGATTTGTCTGAGTAAGAACACATGAGATATTCCTCTCATGACGCCGAGAGTGGATGATCCTCTATTGACACTCAATAGCCCTCGTAAGGTTGACTACCACTCCTAATGACCAGCTATACTAGATCTGGGACATCCAAACCTATAATTCTAGTATCAAAGAGTGGAGCACTCATACAGGACATCCTTGGTATCTCAAGTCTAAGGATCAAATACACCACTAGGACTATGAAATCCCTGTCTAACAATAAGGCATCATCAACCATCCAACATTCCAAAAGCGGATCAATCAGTGAACTCATTCTCCAATGAGCACCTGTATTGTATCCCTAATGTCCCTACATGAGCAGCTATGAGACCAACTACATCTATCATATGGACAGGTATACAGCACACTAATCTGTCTGGTTATCACGATATCCCTCTCGAGTAACCTATGATTGGGATTATTTAGGATATGTGTTTAAAGGTGAATCGGTCTCATTATTGTGATCTCATCATAATCTGATTCTCATTGCACGAATCCAAGGACATCACAATATATACATGCATATATGCAATAATCAATATAAAGTGATAAATTCCAAAATATAATAAGCAAAAAGATTTTGTGTCAAGTTACACATGCCATCACTCATGTGATTAGCTTGTTGGGCACCTATGACTAGCAATCTCCCACTTGACCTAAAGCCAATCACCTATGTGTCTGATCCCCATCAGACCCCTATGACGCTCAAAAACAATATGAGACAACAGCTTTATTAGTGGATCTGCAATGTTATCTTTGAATGGAAGTCTTTCCACTACTATATCTCCTTGGGTTACGATCTCTCTTATAAGGTCGAACCTCCTTAGAACATGCTTAGATTTCTGATAAAACTTGGTGCTAGTCATAGGTGCCCAGCAAGCCAATCACGTGAGTGATGGCACGTGTGACTTAATATAGAATCTTTTTGCTTATTATATTTTGGCATATATCACTTTTAACTATTGCATAAATGCATACATATATTGTAATGTCCTTGGATTTGTGCAATGGGAATTGGATCGTGATGAGATCACGATAGTGAGATCGATTCACCTTTAAACACATATCCTAAATAATCCCGGTCATAGGTTACTCGAGAGGGATATCGTGATAACCGGATAGACTGGTGTGCTGTATACCTGTCCATATGATGGATGCAGCTAGTCTCATAGCTGCTTGTGTAGGGACACTAGGGATACAAGATGCATGTGCCGCTCATTGAGAATGAGTTCATCGATTGATCCGCTTACGGAATGTTGGATGGTTGATGATGCCTTATTGTCGACAAAGCGATTCCGTAGTCCTAGTGGTGTATCTAGTCCTTAGACTTGAGACACCAAGGATGTCTTGTATGAGTGCTCCACTCTTTGATACCGACTTATAGGTTTGGGCTGTCCCGGATCTAGTACAACCGGTCATTGGGAGTGGTAGTCGACCTTCACGAGGGCTATTGAGTGTCGATAGAGGATCATCCACTCTCGTCATGAGAGGAATATCCCATGTGTTCTTGCTCGCACAAATCCCTGGCGTGGTCATTCGGGTTGAGAGAGAAAGAGTTCTCCCGGAGAATCCGATTAGAGCGAGACTTCGAGAAGAAACCGTGATGGGTCCGACAACACCATGCTCGATATACGGCTTTGGGATATTAGATGGATGAGGGACTATAGGTACACGGTAATCGAGGACGACGGGTCCAATGGATTGGATTCCCCCAGATCGTCTAGGGGACTACTGCCAGTAGTGGCCTAGTACATCCGAGAAGTCGATGAGTCGAGTGAATTATTACAGAGATAATAATTCACTGAGTTAGAAGGAGTTCTGACAAGTATGACTCACGGCCAGCTCGATATTGGGCCTAGAGGGTCACACACATATGGTAGGCATTGCGATGAATAGAGGTTCGGATATGAGATATCCGACGGAGCCCTTGTCTTATTGGATGCAGATCCAATACCCACTAGGGGAGGACCCATTAGGATTTGACAAGGGACCTCTATAAATAGGAGGGATTCAGAGCCCCATAGGTTAGAGAGCTTTTGTTTGTCTTTTCCTATTCTCCTCTCCATCTCCACCTCTGAGTAGGCTTGGAGTTTTGAGGAGCGTCGTCGCAACCCTGCTGTGTGGATCACCGCTAGAGAGGAGGATACTTGACCTCCTTCACCCTCTCCTAAGGATCTGCAAGGAAAGAGGGATATACGATCTCCCTAGGTAACACAATCTACTCTATACGCAGTTTCATGTTTCACGGATTTTTGCGTACCAATCTTCGCACGACGACGAACATCTCTTTGGGAATCGGGGATTTTGTTTTCTTGTTCTTCTGCTGCGCATGTGATGTCAACCCCGAAGGATTTCCCAATAGTGGTATCAGAGCTAGGTTGTTCGTGCGAATGATTGGTTTTGAACTGCGTGTGTTGTGTTTAGGAAGAATTTTGACGTCAAAATTATTGACGCAAAAACAAGGAAGGGCAGCAACAGTTGTTGCCCTCGATCTACGTGCGTGCAGCGCAACCGAAGGCGGGCAGCACAGGGGCTGCGTCAGTTGCAGCCGTCTTGCAGTAGGCTTGCTGCCGGCGGGGCTGACAGCCCACGAGCAGAGGCGCCGCATGGCAGCGGTCGCCCGACGGGACAGCACCGCCTACGGAGGCGGTGGCGCCCGAAAGGGGCGCCCACCCGCAGCGGCAGCGCTGCCAGCGGGCGTGCCGCCTGCAGGGTGGCGGCGACGGCAGCAGCGAAACGGGGAAAGGGCATTAGGGGTTTTCTGGGCAAAAGATAATTTTGCCCCTCAGAATTTGAGAAATTCTAGTTCTGTCTTTTGTCCAAATTATGAAAATACCCCTATGAATTCAGAAATTCCCTATAATGTCCCTTAATAGAGGTTCGGATATGAGATATCCGACGGAGCCCTTATTTTATTGGATGCAGATCCAATACCCACTAGGGGAGGACCCATTAGGGTTTGACAGTGGACCTCTATAAATAAGAGGGATTTAGAGCCCCATAGGCTAGAGAGCTTTTGTTTGCCTTTTCCTATTCTCCTCTCCATCTCCACCTCTGAGTAGGCTTGGAGTTTTGAGGAGCGTCGTCGCAACCCTGCTGTGTGGATCACCGCTAGAGAGGAGGACGCTTGACCTCCTTCACCCTCTCCTAAGGATCTGCAAGGAAACAGGGATATACGATCTCCCTAGGTAACACAATCTACTCTATACGCAGTTTCATGTTTCGCGGATTTTTGCGTACCAATCTTCGCACGACGACGAACATCTCTTTGGGAATTGGGGATTTTGTTTTCTTGTTCTTCCGCTGCGCATGTGATGTTGCCCCCCAAGGATTTCCCAACACTTGGGTTCTTTCGCTTGAGCAATCGTCCCGTTGTTGTCGTAATATAAGGAAATGGCTCCTCGCTATTCGGCACGACTCACAAATCTGTGATGAACTTCTTCACCCAAACTCCCTCCTTTGCTGCATCTGATGTAGCAATGTACTCCACATTTGTGGTCGAGTCAGCAGTAGTATCTTGCTTGAAACTCTTCTAGCACACTGCTCCTCCATTCAAGGTATACACATACCCCGAATTCGATTTGCTATCATCGATATCAAACTGAAAACTCGAGTCTGTGTAGCCTTCAACCTTGAGGCTACTACCTCCATATACTAGTAAAAGATCCTTAGTCCTTCTCAAGTACTTAAGGATATACTTTACTGCTTTCCAGTGCTCCAAGCCTGGATCCGCTTGATACCTGCTCGTGACACTCAGAGCATGTGCTATATCAGGCCTAGTATATAGCATGGTATATATGATAGACCCTATCGCTGAGGCATAAAGTATCATATCCATATTCGCCCTTTCTTCTGGAGTCTTTAGGGACATACTCATAGAAAGCGATATCCCATGTCTCATCGGTATGAGACCTCTCTTGGAATTTTCTATATCAAACCTTTTGACAATGGTTTCTATGTACCATGATTGGGACAAGCCAAGCATCCTCTTGGATTTGTCTCTATAGATTCGAATCCCCAAGATATAGGATGCTTCCCCTAAGCCCTTCATGGAGAAGTATCTAGATAACCAAGCATTTACTGTGGATAGCATTCCTACGTCATTCCCAATGATCAGGATGTCATTCACATATAACACCAAAAAGATGATAGCGCTCCCACTTACCTTCATGTACACACAAAGCTTATCTTTGTTCTTAATGAAGTCATAAGATCTGATTGCCTCATCAAATCTTATGTTCCAACTTCGGGAAGCATGCTTTAGTCCATAAATGGATCTAAGCAACATGCACACCTTATCTGGGAAGTTCTTGGACACGAATCCCTCATGTTATATCATATACACCTCCTCCTCGAGATTCCCATTGAGGAATGCAGTTTTCACATCCATCTACCAAATCTCATAATAATAGTGTGCTGCAATAACCAATAGAATTCGGATGGATTTTAGCATTGCTACGGGTGAGAAGGTTTTGTCATAGTCAACACCTTGCCTTTGACAATACCCCTTAGCCATTAGCCTTGCTTTATAGGTCTCTACTTTTCCATCTACTCTGATCTTTTTCTTAAAGACCCACTTACAACCGATGGGTATAATACCTTCGGGTGCATCAACTAGGTTCTAAACCTTGTTGGAGTACATAAAATCCATCTCAAAATTCATGGCTTCTTGCCACTTCTTGGAGTCTATACTCATAATAGCCTCTTCATAAGTCTGAGGATCAATATCCTCAACATCTTCTCCTCTA
Organism: Musa schizocarpa; assembly: GCA_900464855.2. Taxonomy (NCBI): domain Eukaryota; kingdom Viridiplantae; phylum Streptophyta; class Magnoliopsida; order Zingiberales; family Musaceae; genus Musa; species Musa schizocarpa. Next base: position 27,946,979 of record LS990920.1, on the reverse strand, counting down.
ATATGTCCTACATATCTCTCAGGAGGTTGGGATATTCTACCGGACCTACGTAAAGTTGGAACTTATGTGTTAGGTACCTGAACAGACTCGGGTTGTAGAGTGGTGCTTGAGCTAGGTTCTCCAACCTCGCTCAACTCTATAATGCTCCCACTATCTCTGCCAAGAATGTGATCCTTCTCAAGGAACACTGCTCTCTTAGTTACAAAGACCTTTTGGTCCTCGAGATGATAGAAATAATACCCACAAGTTTCATTGGGGTATCTCACGAACTTACACCGTTCTGTCCTTGATTCCAACTTATCGGGGTTATGTCTTTTAACGTGGGTAGGGTAGCCCCAAATCTTAACAATCTTAAGATCGGGCTTCTTCCCTTTCCATATCTCATATGGTGTAGACACTACCGACTTAGTTGGAACTCTATTCAAAAGGTAAGCTGCGGTCTCTAAGGCATATCCCCAGAATGAGATGGGTAGGTCAGCGAAACTCATTATAGACCGTACCATATATAATAGCATACGATTTCTCCTTTCAGACACACCATTGAGCTGAGGTATATAAGAAGGTGTCTATTGGGATAATATCTCATGGTCCTTGAGGAACTAAGTAAACTTTGTACTTAAGTACTCACCTCCTCGATCTGATCGAAGAGTCTTGATACTCTTTCCAATCTGGTTCTCTATTTCATTATTATACTCTCTGAATTTTTCAAAGGCCTCGGACTTGTACTTCATTAAGTACACATATCCATACATTGATAAATCATCAGTAAAGGTAATGAAGTAGGAGTAACCACCAATGGCATGAGTTGACATGGGTCCACATACATCACTATGTATGAGATCCAACAGTTCAGTGGCTCTCTCTCCAATTCCACTAAATGAAGAGTTGGTCAATTTTCCATGAAGGCAAGGTTCGCAAGTGGCATATAACTCATAGTTGAATGGATCTAGATATCCATCATTTAGTAACTTTTGAATCCTTCCCTCATGGATGTGACCTAGCCTACAATGCCATAGGTATGCACTATTCACCTCATCTTGTTTCCTCTTAGACACATTTACATTCATAATACGTGTAGTGTCTAGCATAAACAAACCATTATGCAATGTTCCTTTCGTGATGATCTCATCATCTAAGAATATGAACAACCATTATTCTCAAAAACTAATTTATATCCACTAACTATCAAACATGAAATGGAAATAATATTTTTGATAATAGAAGGAATAAAATAACATACATCTAATGTAATAAAAGCTCCACCAGGCAGATGTAGGGCGACCTCACCGATAGCTACTACAATAACTTTTGCTCCATTACCCATCCTAAGGTCCATCTCGCCTCTCTTCTCTCCTAAGCCTTGCCAGAATCTGTAATGAATTGCATATATAATAAGCACTACCGGTATCCAATACCCATGTATTATCATAAGAGTCTGACAAATGGAGACTGATCATGAATATACCTGAAGCTTCTCCAAGCTTTTGTTTTGCCCTCTCTACAAGGTACTCTTTGCAGTTCCTCTTCCAGTGCCCATCTTTGCCATAGTGGAAGTACTGGCCTTTGTCCTTTACTGGGTCTTTCTTAGCAACTTTTGCTTTACCTGGTCTGCCCTTGCCCTTTCCCTTCTTAAGGGACTTTTCTGCTTTCCTTTTCTTTCTGGTCTCACTAGTGTAGAGAACTGACTTCTCTTTCTTAATAGTACTCTCTACCTCCCTCAACACATTGAGGAGCTCTAGGAGAGTCACCTCAAGCTTGTTCATATTAAAATTCATTATGAACTGTGAAAAGGAATCTAGTAGGGACTGAAGCACAATGTCTACACACAAGTTATCCTCTAGGACCATTCCTAGATTGTGAGTTTCTCCATCCACTCAATCATCTTTAGGACATGGTTCTGAAGCGGCGTCCCCTTAGTCATCCTAGCATGAAAGATGCTCTTGGATATCTCATATCACTGAGTCCTTCCATGTTCCTCAAATAATTTATGGACATGTAGGAGAATGGATTTGGCATCCATCTTTTCATGTTGTCTCTGTAACTCAGGAGTCATAGAGCCCAACATATAGTACTGAGTAAGAGTGGAGTCATCAATGTACTTCATGTAGCGAGCGATCTCATCCTTGCTTGCCCCTTCCTCGGGCGTAGGCATCACTGTATCAAAGACGTACGTGATTTTCTTCGCCGTGAGAACAATTCTCAAGTTATGGAGCCAATCCATATAATTTGGACCAGTAAGGCGATTGACATCAAGTATGTCATGTAAGGGATTTAAAAGCAATATTTTCTGAAAATAAAAATGCAGTAGAAATGAATAATATGCAGATTTTGTAAGAAATAAACTATCAAGATATAGATTTCTATCTTAATATGCTCCCACTATTTTACTAGTAAGTCACGCGACACCATTAGCACATGAAACGGAAGTCTCTAATAGACTTCCAGTGGGGATCAGGATATAATTAGCATCTTAGTGTAACCACGAGGGACTCGACCAATCACACAAAGCTCAAAAGGTAGGCAACTCTTGTCGATCACAACTCCTTATGATTCCCATCCTGTTCGGCCTCCGAATCACCATGGTTTCGAGGGACTCGACCAACCATGATGTTCGGTTAAGTCAACACCTTCGTTCTAAGATGAGTCTAATTTGATGATATACTCTCGAGGGACTCGACCAAGCATACCATGTCCTCAGGTCACCGGTGACATCTCTATATCGTAAGCAAGATAGCAAGTCGCAATATAGGTGAGTCTCGAGGGACTCGACCAACTCAACCTACACCGAGAATCGGTTCCTACCTATAACGATGGAAGGCCACGTGGGTTAATTTAATTGCCTTATGTTTACCGACTTAATATTATAAAGAGAGAGGTTTGTATGATTTAGTCTCCTAATAAGACATGTCACACATATACATATTTAATATATATCTACATCGCATGCAAATATATATACATATCTAGTATGTGTATAAGCAATCACACCATATGATCATGGACCACAACCTAATGTGATCAGACCCGAGCTAGTAGGTCTGATCACTCACATCAAGATCTATGTGCGTAATGGTGCATCTTTATGCCTTGTGATCGTCCATCTCATCCTCGTTGGTTCCGTCGACATCTCGATGCATCTCCATGCATCATAATCGTCCGTCTTGTGGGTCCCGCTATCACATCCACGCTCTCGCTGTGCCTCCTTATGTGATTACAACTTAATCATTAGGCACACAGACCCGACAATAAACGAGAAATTTAATGGAGGCTCGTAGACCCTAATAATAATAATCATAAGTACACACATCACACGGTTCATGATCATCCGTCCACATATCATACATTATATGTATAAATTATTATCATGCAGGACTACTAGATAATAATAAAAATAATAATCAACTAAACTTTTTAATTAATATTTTCTGAAATCAGGGATATGTAGGGAATTTCTGAATTTCTAAGGGTATTTTCATAATTTAAACAAAAGACAGAAACTAGAATTTCTCAAATTCACAAGGGCAAAACTATCTTTTTGCCCAAGTATGCCCAAATGCCATACTCCCCTTTGCCGCTACTATCGCTACCACCCTGCTGGCGGCTGCCTGTGCGGTGGGGATAGGGGCGCCGCCCCTATAGGTGGGCGCCCCCGCGGGTTGGCACCCCTGTGGGTGGCGTTGCCCCCACGAGCGTTGTGCCCACGGGTGTCGTGCCCCATCGGGCGACCACCCCTACGGGGGGGTTTGCCCGTAGGAGCATCGGCCGCAGGTGTCATTGCTGTTAGGATCGAGAGCACTAAGAGGGGGGGGGTGAATTAGTGCAGCGAAAATCTTTCAGCGATTAAAAAACGAAAGCTGCGTTCGTCCGATAAAAACGATTTCGATGTAAAAGCCGATTCACAGTTTGTATCTAAGTGTAGTTTACGCAGTTTGCGTCTAAATGCAGTTTGCGTCTAAATGCATATTGCGTCTAAGCGCAGTTTGTATTTAAGTGCAGTTTTATGCCTAAAGCGCCAGTTTATGCCTAAAACACAGTTTATGCCTAAAGCGCGGTTTAGTTTGGTCTAAACACAGTTTCGCCTAAACACAGTTTGCGTCTAAGCGCGTTTATGCCTAAACACAGTTTGCGTCTAAACACAGTTTGCGTCTAAACACAGTTTGCGTTTAAAGCGCGTTTTCGTTTGAGCGCGGTTTGCGTCTAAACGCAGTTTTACGCCTAAGTGCAGTTTTACGCCTAAGTGCAGTTTTACGCCTAAACGCAATTTTTATGCCTAAAAGCAGTTTTACGCCTAAACGCAGTTTTACGCCTAAATGTAGTTTTGCGTCCTAAACGCAGTTTTACGCCTAAACGCGGTTTTATGCCTAAACGCAGTTTTACGCCTAAACGCAGTTTTACGCCTAAACGCAGTTTTATGTCCTAAACGTGGTTTACGCCTAAACGCAGTTTACGCCTAAAACGCAGTTTTTACGTCAAAGCATAATTTTACGTCTAAGCGCGCAGTTTTGAACTTGGAAAAGCGTTTTATGAATACGCAGAAAGCAATTTGCAGTTATAAATGGAATCAAAACGTGGCGTAAAACTACAGTGTAAAGATCGCATGCGAAAACCGATTTACGCCCCAATGCAGATTCGAAAAGATCAGAACTTAGAGACTCATTCGTAAACGCACAGAGGGCAGTAGCAATGTAGGAGGTTTGCAGTAATGATAAAGTGCTCAAAGTAAAAGCAAACCAGAGATTTAGAGTGGTTCGGTTAGTCTTGACCTACTCCACTTTTGGCTTCCTCCTCCGACGAGGTCACTGACGTCAACTAGCTACCTTCCTTCAATGGGCGAAGGCCAACTGCCCTTTTACAGTTTCACTCCTTTTGATGGGCTCAGGAGACAACCCTTACAGATCCTTTCTCTCCTCTCTTTACAACTCAAGACTTGAAGAACAGAAAGAGGAGAACTTTTGGACTTTACACAAATTTGAGCTCTTAGAATCACAGAAAAGATCAAGAATTCGGTGTAGATCTGTATCTTTTCAGTGCTGAATGGGTGGGGTATTTATAGGCCCCAACCCAGTTCAAATTTGAGCTCAAAACGATCAAATCCCGGAATTCCTGGATCGAAGGGTTGCACCTCCTGATCGGAGAGGTTGCACCGCCTTTGGCAGAGCTTTCGGAGATCGAGCCCAAAGGCGGTTGCACCTCTTCTGCTGTGGGCGGTTGCACCGCCTCGAGTCCGGGCTTTCGAGATCGAGCCCCAGGCGGTGCCACCTCCTCGACCGAGGCGGTTGCACCTCTGCCTCGAGCTCGAGACCGAGCTCGGCGGTGCTACTACTCTCTGTCGGGGAGGTTGCACCGCCTGTCTAGCTCGAAGATCGAGCTCGGGCGTTGCACCTCCCGGCCGGGCGGTTGCATCGCCCAGCCTCGGCTGGAGACATAGCCCGTGCGGTTGCACCTCCTGGCCTAGGTGGTTGCACCACCGGTGCAATCGGGTCCCAATGGTTAGCTCCATTCGCCCGATTTCAATCTTTTCGGGGCCCAATTGCCCCAAGATTAAGTTAATGGGATCACCTCCCATTTTCCAACTTAATCAACATGCTAACTACGATTAAATCTAAGACAATTTCTGCAGCTTTGCTCGATCGTCAATCGCTTCTTCCGCGAAGTTTCCGCGAACTTCCGTCGATCATCCGATGAACCCTCGGTGATTCTTCTATGGGACTTCCGCAAACTCCTGGACTTTCGCGACGATCCACTTGGCGAAGTTCCGGCGAGCTTTGCTTGGCAAGCTTCGACTTCTGGGATCTGTTCTCGCGAGAACCTCCGACGACCGTCCAACTTCTCGTCGAACTCTCGAACTCCCAACGTGATCATGATCTTGACTCGCTAAACTCCTGCTGCTTGTCTAACTTTCATCGTAGTTAATCCTGCACACTTATCTCAACACATAGATTAGACAACAAATGACAATTGACTTCATCATCAAAATCCGAGATTCAACAATCTCCCCCTTTTTGATGATGACAATCAATTGATAATGGAGTTATCCTTAACTCCCCCTAACTATATGCCATAGTTGAGATAAGTCAACCTTGAATTCATGACCTAAGAATTCAAGTGACGTATTGATAAGTTAGATCAGTTAAACTTATCAATACTCCCATCATGATACCCATCATGATGTATCTCTTCAAGAATGATGTCAAGGCTTGACATATATCATCAAGTTTGTATGATTGTGTTTGTAGCTATTCATCATGTAATCATATAAAGCTGTGAAGGACTATTACATGATGCACACATTTGAGATTTTCTAGCAAGTTTTCATTTACTTCACAAGATAGGATATCAACTCAAGACATAATGCAAACTATAGCACATGTTCATATATCTCTTGGTGATGCAAGGATGGCATAACCATAACATTGTTTATAGCATAACTCAAGTATTTGCAACTATGACATAGACATGATTATGGCAGTTGTTTATCAATTCATATGTTTCTCCCCCTTTGTTATCAACAAAAAGCATGATAGCATTATCAAAAAGCATGGTAGATGTGATTCCAGCAGATTATCACGCACATAAAGGAAGACATGACACATATAATACTTTGAATATCTCTTTTCCTTGTTATAGTTCGTTGCTTGAAGGAGGAAAGTCATTTTTCAAAAAGTTTTCATAAGAGTGTATAGGAAAATCCCATTTTTAGCATTCAAACCGAAAAATGAACTTCTTATATGCATTTGGATATGAGTAAGCTACTAATTTTTTTTTTTTTTAAACATTTGTCACATAATTTCCAACATGTTATTTGATCAAGTGATTCCAAGGCATGTAATAGTAATAACGTCCGAAAAATAATTTTAACTAGTTTAAGTATTCGGACACATCAACATTCCTAATTCTCTTCTTATGAAATCAAATTGTTCTTCACTTAGGGGTTTTGTAAAGATATCAGCTAGTTGATGTTTCGTATCAATGAATTCTATGATTACATCATGATTCGTAACATGATCTCGTATAAAGTGATGTCTAATATCATTTTATGATGTACACATATCGAATATTTTAGCAAGTGTAACATTGCATCACATGGTAAGATATCAGCTCGTACGATGCAAATTTTTGTTTGATATCTTGATATAGGGCATATAGCAATGATAGCAATCATATATTTCTTAGTGATACAAGTATGGCCTAATCATAGTATCAGTGATAGCAACCATATTAACATCAGTAATAGCAACCATATCAATGTCATATTGCTGACTTATCAACTATATTGGTATGTCGCTTTATATTTTTCAAGGCATAAGGTTTTTAAAACATTTTAGTTTCAGTGCAAAATCCGAGATAAACAACAAGAGATGTTTATAAATTTACATATGCTTACAGATCAAGGTAAAGGGTAACATATGGAGTTTACAACATATCAGGTAACCATATCAAAAACAAAGTCCTTCATGATGAGTAACATAAGGAGTTTACAACATGCCATATCAAAGACAAAGTCCATGAGGAGTTTATAACAACAACGGATGATTGTGTTCATACAAGCTCATTCATGAGGTGGAAGGTTGAAGTGCCTAAATAAAGAGTCAAATTGTCGATGGATTTGTCAGTAGCTCGCTTAGGATTTGATCTTGTCGAAGTTCAAGCCGTTCTTGTCTTTGTTCGAATCGGTCCATCCTAATCCCAATATCTTCAATGGATGATGTGTGAGTTTGCTCAACCGGATGTGTTTCCTCAAAGGGATAGATCGGAGGAGATTGGGTACTCCTAAAGACTAGTGTTTACGGCCTCGGGTTCAGTTTGTGTTCAAAGTTGAGCGGGATCAGTTCTTCTAGGCATTCTAACCCAGATTCTCGTTTCTATAGTGACATCTTAGTCTTTGAAGTAGATTTTTTGTTTATTATGCTGAATCTATCTACTTTCATTACTTCTTCTTCTGGTGGTATTTGAATGTCGTAAGCTTTCATTATTCTAGTAATTATACCACCATATGGGAGCATCATATCTTTCTTAGATAATTCTAACATGTTTTGTTGGATAAGATAGCCAAGACAAATGTCATGTCCTTTCATGATTAAGTACATAGTTCCTAATTCTAATTGACTCACTTCATCATGATGGTATTGTTTAGGAAGAATTATACTAGTCATGATATGATGAAGTATCTTAGTGTTTAAAGGCAGTAGATGCTCACAACTTTTAGGAACAAATGTTATGTTAAGATCGGCAAAGATTGTTCCTAAGGCTTCAACATAGGATGTTCCAATAGTTTCATCATCCCATGATCCTCTAAAGTAAAGTCCTATGCTTTTCATGGGAATGCCTATCATATCACAAATGAATCTATCAGTGATTGAGATGTGTTGTCCTAAAAGATAGGTGGACATCCTTTCTTCATCATCTATTTGTATGTTATTGTAAAACAATCTAACTAGCCTAGGATAGATGGGTTCGTTGATCTGCAAGATTGGAAGTAGATTTAGGTTTGCAAACCATTGGATAGTCTCTACGTCTCTTAGTTCATTCAGATCTACGTATTTTCCCTTATTGATGCTTCTTAGTTCGAAAGAGAGAAATTTTTCAGCATGGTTTTTTGAATCAAAAAGGGTAAGATTAAACTCTTCTACTAATCTCCTCTTTCCCTTGTCTCTTGAGGATCTTCTAGATCCCATAACTACTGTTGTTTAGAGGGATAAAGGTGAACAAGAGTAAATGAACAACAAAACAGAGTTTAAGAGGTTCTTAGAGAATACCTTATTGAAATCTTCAAAACAGGGAGCGATTCTTGATGTTTTGCTCCGAAATGAGAGGTATTTGGGAAGCTAAACGGGGTGAAATGAGGATGGAGGAGGCTTGGAGGAGTAGAGAATGAAAGGGAGGTGAGTTGGGGTCGGTTTCACCGCCGGCCCTAGCGTGGGTTAAAAAGGCAGAGTTGCGGGCGGTTGCACCTCTAGTTGGAGCGGTGCAACCGCTGGCAACCCGTGATGGCTGGAGGTGCCACCGCTGGCTGGAGAGGTGCCACCGCTGGCTGGAGAGGTGCCCGCCTGTAGGCAGTGAACACTTTATTGTGATTTGATCAGGGAGGTTTTGTCTTGAGGAGAGTTTTCATTCAGAGCAATTAACGTTACTTACATGATTACGTGTGCGTTTTTATTTCAAGGCAAAAAACGCTTGTACGATCAAGATAGACCTTTTAACGTGCATACTCCCAATATCGTACATATGTTTGTGATTTTGAAAAGTCACATTAGGTTGTATCCAAATTGAATTTGTGATTTCATAATTTCCACTCGTTGTATCCAAATTGCATTTGGGTCATGACTGTCGAGAATCAAGGAGCAAAACATTAATTCTTGCTCCAGCCTAAGGTTTTAATGTTTTTGTAGGAAGGGATGATTTTTAGGTACCCATTTGCTTTTGGGTGCCTCACTAATAGATCTAGATTTTCTATCATGTTGCATAGAATTTGTCATGGTTCCTTTAGGAACCCAAATCAATTTGTTTGGACTAAATTTCCTGAATAGACAATAATGCGTCCTGTGTCCGAACTTGCAACAAAAGTTGCATTTGCTTTGATGTCTAACATGTAAGATGGGGCCTTTTACGAAGGTAGTTGGATTTTGGTGAGGACTCTTCACAAATCCAATCCCACTTCTTTTGGGAACATGACCTTTGTTTGTAAGGATCATGTTTAATGACTTGCTACCAACCTCGAATTTCTTCAAGGTGTCCTTAAGTAGCAAGTTTTCTTTTTGAAAAGTTTCTAGATCATGACATTTGATACATGAATTTAAACTATCATGATATTCAATTTTTAACTTATTAAAATCACAAGTAAGACTATCATGCTCCTTTTTTAGCAATTTGTATTTTCTATTGATAGTCTTGCATTCATCAAATAAGTCATGGAAGGCATTTAATAATTCATCGAAAGATAAATCAGCATCTAATAAGTTCGTTACCTCCTCTCCGATGGCCATTAAGGCGTAATGAGCAACTTGCTCGGTGTTGGACTCCTCTTCTTCAGATGCGCTCGAGTCATCCCATGTTGCTTGAAGAGCCTTCTTCTTTGATGTTCTTCTTTTGACCTGGGGACAATCACTCTTGTAGTGTCCCGGCTTTTTACATTCATAGCAGATCACTTGGTCCTTCTTGGGTTCAAGTTTATTTTTCGCATCATTCTTAAACTTGTTTCTTTTGAAGAATTTCTTAAACTTTCTTGTTAAAAGTGCCAAGTCATCATCACAGTCCTCATCACTTGAGTTTTCTCTCAAGTGGCATTCAGAAGTTTTAAGTGCTATATCCTTCCTGTTCATTGGAAGGATGTCTTCTTGCTCTTCATGAGCTTTGCAAGTCATCTCATAGGTCATTAATGACCCGATTAGTTCTTCAAGAGGGAAGTTACAGATCTTTTGCCTCTTGAATAGCAGTGACTTTAGGATCCCAACTTTTAGGAAGGGATCTTAGTATCTTATTCTGAGTTCAAAATCCGAAAAACTTTTTCCGAGTCCTTTTAGACCGTTGACGACATCCGTGAAACGGGTAAACATGTCGCCAATGGTTTCACTCGGTTTCATTCGGAAAAGTTCAAAAGAATGCAACAATAGATTGATTTTTGACTCTTTCACTCTACTTGTGCCCTCGTGAGTCACTTCAAGTGTGTGCCAAATATCAAATGCAGTTTCGCAAGTTGAAACACGATTAAACTCGTTTTTATCAAGTGCGCAAAATAAGGCATTCATAGCCTTTGCATTAAGAGCGAAAGCCTTCTTTTCCAATTCATTCCAATCGATCATTGGAAGAGAAGACTTTGAAAATCCGTTTTCAACAAGGTTCCACAGTTCAAAATCCATAGAAATAAGAAAGATCCTCATTCGGGTCTTCCAATAGGTGTAGTCCGTTCCACTGAACATGGGTGAACGTGTAATAGAATGCCCCTCTTGGTTTCCGGCGTATGCAATCTCTCTTGGGTTTTAATCCGTTAGAGAGTTAACCTTGCTCTGATACCAATTGTTAGGATCGAGAGCACTAAGAGGGGGGGGGGGTGAATTAGTGCAGCGGAAATCTTTCAGCGATTAAAAAACGAAAGCTGCGTTCGTCCGATAAAAACGATTTCGATGTAAAAGCCGATTCACAGTTTGTATCTAAGTGTAGTTTACGCAGTTTGCGTCTAAATGCAGTTTGCGTCTAAATGCAGATTTGCGTCTAAAAAAAAGGTTTGTATTTAAGCGCAGTTTGCGTCTAAACACAGTTTGCGTCTAAACACAGTTTGTGTCTAAGCGCAGTTTGCGTCTAAACACAGTTTGCGTCTAAACACAGTTTGCGTCTAAGCGCAGTTTGCGTCTAAACACAGTTTGCGTCTAAACACAGTTTACGTCTAAACACAGTTTGCGTTTAAGCGCAGTTTGCGTTTGAGCGCAGTTTGCGTCTAAACGCAGTTTTACGTCTAAGTGCAGTTTTACGTCTAAGTGCAGTTTTACGTCTAAACGCAGTTTTACGTCTAAACGCAGTTTTACGTCTAAACGTAGTTTTGCGTCTAAACGCAGTTTTACGTCTAAATGTAGTTTTACGTCTAAACGCAGTTTTGCGTCTAAACGCAGTTTTGCGTCTAAACGCAGTTTTACGTCTAAACATAGTTTTACGTCTAAACGCAGTTTTGCGTCTAAACGCAGTTTACGTCTAAACGCAGTTTACGTCTAAACGCAGTTTTTACGTCAAAGCATAATTTTATGTCTACACACAGTTTTGAACTTTGAAAAGCGTTTTATGAATACGCAGAAAGCAATTTGCAGTTATAAATGGAATCAAAACGTAAGCGTAAACTGCAGTGTAAAGATCGTACGAAAACACCGATTTACGTCTGAATGCAGATTCGGAAAGATCAGAACTTAGAGACTCGTTCGTAAATGCGCAGAGGGCAGTAGCAATGTAGGAGGTTTGCAGTAATGATAAAGTGCTCAAAGTAAAAGCAAACCAGAGATTTAGAGTGGTTCGGTTAGTCTTGACCTACTCCACTTTTGGCTTCCTCCTCCGACGAGGTCACTGACGTCAACTAGCTGCCTTCCTTCAATGGGCTGAAGGCCAACTGCCCTTTACAGTTTCACTCCTTTTGACGGGCTCGGGGAGACAACCCTTACAGATCCTTTCTCTCCTCTCTTTACAACTCAAGACTTGAAGAACAGAAAAGAACTTTTGGACTTTACACAAATTTGAGCTCTTAGAATCACAGAAAAGATCAAGAATTGGTGTAGATCTGTATCTTTTTTAGTGCTGAATGGGTGGGGGTATTTATAGGCCCCAACCCAGTTCAAATTTGGAGCTCAAAAGCGATCAAATCCCCGGAATTCGGGATCGGTGATTACACCTCCTCGACCGGAGAGGTTGCACCGCTGGCGGCGAGAGCTTCGGAGATCGAGCCCATGCGGTTTGCACCTCTCTCCGTCGGCGGTTGCACCGCTTTGAACTCCAGGGAGATCGAGCCCCGTGGCGGTGCCACCTCTCTCGATCGAGGCGGTTGCACCTCTTCTGCTGGCTTCGAAGACCGAGCTCAAGCGGTGCTACCTCTCTGTCGGGGAGGTTGCACCGCCGATCTAGCTCGAAGAAGCCCGAGCTCACGGGCGGTTGCACCTCTCTGGCTGGGGCGGTTGCACCGCCTCACTGTCTCGGCTGGGAGACATAGCCCGGCGGTTGCACCTCTGGCCTGGCGGTTGCACCGCTTGTGCAATCGAGGTCCCAATGGTTAGCTCCATTCGGCCCGATTTCAATCTTTTCGGGGCCCAATTGCCCCAAGATTAAACTAATGGGATCACCTCCCATTTTCTAACTTAATCAACGTGCTAACTATGATTAAATCTAAGACAATTTTTTGCAGCTTTGCTCGATCGTCAATCGCTTCTTCCGGCGAAGTTTCGGCGAATTTCCGTCGATCATCCGATGAACCCTCGGTGATTCTTCTGGGACTTCCGCAAACTCCTGGACTTTCGCGACGATCCACTTGGCAAGTTCCGACGAGCTTCGGCAGCAAGCTTCTCGGACTTCTTGGATCTGTTCTCGCGGAAACCTCCGACGACCGTCCAACTTCCGTCGAACTCTTGAACTCCCAACGTGATCATGATCTTGACTCCGGCGCAACTCCTGCTGCTTGTCTAACTTTCATCGTAGTTAATCCTGCACACTTATCTCAACACATAGATTAGACAACAAATGACAATTGACTTCATCATCAAAATCGGAGATTCAATAGTTGCCCTGCAGCGCCTCAACCTGCAGGCGCTATGGCCGCAAGCGCCTCGTCGCGTGGTGCCTCTGCCCACAGGTCCAGCAACCACAGGCATCGTCCTTGCACGCGGGCACAGTGCCCGTACGCAGGTGGCCGCCTTGCCTGTAGCCCTGCCTGCTGGCGTCGCTGCAGGAAATGACCGCGGGTGGGGCACCTGCGGGCTGCCAGCCCCGTCGGTCGATTGTTGTAGACGTAGCCCCTGTGCTGCCTGCCTACGGCTGCGCTACATGCACGCATATCGAGGGTAGCAACTGTTGCTGCCCTTTCTCGCTTTTGCGTCAACGATTTTGACCACAAAAGTTTCTCCAAAATACAACACACGTAATTCAAAACCAATCTATCGCACGAACAACATGGCTCTGATACCACTATTGGGAAATCTTGGGGAGCGACATCATATGTGCAGCGAAAGAACAAGAAAAACAAAATCCCCTATTTCCAAAGAGATGTTCGTCGTCATGCAAAGATTGGTGCGTAAAATCCGTGAAACTTAAAACTGCATTTACAATAGATTGTGTTACCTAGGGAGATCATAGTCAGACCCATACGGTTTCTACTTGAGTCTCGCTCTAATTGAATTCTCCTAGAGAACTCTTTCTCTCTCAACCCGAATGACCCTGGCCAGGGATTTGTCTGAGCAAGAACACATGGGATATTCCTCTCATGATGCTGAGAGTGGATGATCCTCTATCGACAGTCAATAGCCCTCGTAAGGTCGACTGCCACTCCCAATGACTAGCTGTACTAGATCTGGGACAACCAAACCTATAAGTCTGGTATCAAAGAGTGGAGAACTCATACAAGACATCCTTGGTGTCTCAAGTCTAAGGACCAAATACACCACTAAGACTATGGAATCGCTGTCTGACAATAAGGCATCATCAACCATCCAGCATTCCAAAAGCGGATTAATCAGTGAACTTATTCTCCAATGAGCACCTGTACTGTATCCCTAGTGTCCCCACATGAGCAACTATGAGATCAGCTACATTCATCATATGGACGGGTATACAGTACACTAGTCAGTCCGGTTATCACGATGTCTCTCTCGAGAAACCTATGACCGGGATTATTTAGAATTTATGTTTAAAGGTGAATCGGTCTCATTATTGTGATCTCATCATGATCTTATTCCCATTGTACGGATCCAACGACATCACAATATATACATGCATATATGTAATAATCAATATAAAATGATAAATGTCAAAATATAATAAGCAAAAAGATTTTGTGTCAAGTCACACGTGCCATCACGTGATTGGCTTGTTGGGCACCTATGACTAGCAATTCCTTTTTTAACCATTTATATTTTTTACTAACTAATTTACAAGATAAACTTACATCTATTGAACTACTTACCTCTATTGAACTGCTTACCTCTTCTCCAATAGCCATTAGCTTATAGTAAGCAACTTGCTTGGTATTGGTTTGCTCTTCTTCTTCGGATGTACTTGAGTCGTCCCATGTTGCTTTAAGAGCTTTATTCTTCTTTGCTATGGGACATTCACACTTGAAATATCCTAGCTTCTTGCATTCATAGTATATTACTTGTTCTTTCTTGGGTTAAAATTTATTTTTAGTATCATTTTTAAATTTATTTTTTTTTATGAATTTTTTGAACTTTCTTGTCAAGAGTGCCAAGTCATCATCAAAGTCCTCATCACTTGAATTTTCTTTCAAGTGGTCTTTTTGAGTTCTTAGTATCATATCTTTTCTGTTCTTTGGAATATTGTTTTCAAGCTCTTTATGAGCATTACAAGTCATCTCATAGGTCATTAATGACCCGATTAGTTCTCCAAGAGAAAGTTATTTAAATCCTTGGCCTCTTGAATGACTATTAATTTTGGATCCCAACTCTTTGGAAGGAATCTTAAGATTTTATTAACAAGTTTAAAATCCAAAAAACCTTTACCAAGTCCTTTTAGACCATTGATGACATTCGTAAATCGGGTGTACATGTCTCCAATGGTCTTACTTGGTTTCATTCGAAATAACTCATAAGTATGTACTAAAAGATTAATTTTTGACTCATTTACTCTACTAGTGCTTTCGTGAGTCACTTTGAGTGTGTATCATATATCAAAAGTCGTTTCACAAATAGACACTCGATTGAATTCATTTTTATCTAAAGCACAAAACAAGACAATCATAGCAATGGCGTTTAAAGCGAAAGTCTTCTTCTCCAACTCATTCCAATCGTTCATTGGAAGAGAAGACTTTTGAAAACCATTTTTGATAATGTTCCATAGTTCAAAATTTATATAAATCAGAAAAATCCTCGTTCTACTCTTCCAATATGTTGAATCCGTTCTATTGAACATGGGCAGATGTATAATTGAGTGACCCTCTTAGTTGTCGGCAAATGTCATCTCTCTTGGGTTTCAAACCAAATGACAGTGACCTCGCTCTAATACCAATTGTTAGGATTAAGAGTGGTACTAAGAGGGGGGGGGGTGAATTAGTGCAGTGAAAAAATTACCCCTTTCAAAAGTCTTTGTTTCAATAAAAACTGATTCCGACAAAAATCGTTTTGTAAATATTTTAACTTAAAAGCATATGAGTGCGTAGAAAAAGCAATAAGAAGGTAAAGTAGCTTGCAAGAAAGATAAATTGCTCAAGATGAAATGCAAACCAAAATTTAGTTGTGACCTACATCCACTTTCAGATTCCTCCTCCGTTGAGGTCACCAGCGTCTACTAATGGACTTCTTTCAATAGGCGAAGACCAACCACCTTTTACAGCATTTTCTTCTTTTCACGGGTTTAGGAGATAACCCTTATAAGTCTCACACCTCTCTTGAATGTTCTCAATACTTAGAAAGGGAGGAGTACTCTAGCACTTTTACAACATTGTTAACACTTCAAAGACTCAAGATTATGCCAATACTTTCGCACCGTTTCATGCAGAAAAGGGTGAGGTATTTATAGGTCCCATTGGCTTCAAAATTGGAGTAAAAAAGTATCACATCCTCGGATTTCGGGGTACTGACGGTACTACTGCTTGCCACCTGATATTGGGTGGTACCACCACCTAGTCTAAGCGAAACCACCGCCTGACAATGCTTGGAGACCAAACTTTGGTGGTACCACTACTGGCAGCATTAACTGCCAGTGGTACCACCACCCAAACCACTTGGGAGACTAGGTCTCCCAAGTGATGCCACTGCCAGCCATGATTTCAGGGGCTGAATGGGCTGTGCAATCTGGCCCAATTCAGCTCTGTTAAGTGCCTAGTTGGCCCCTAACTAAGTTAGTGGGATTACATCTCAATCCTAACTTAATTTACAGACTAACTACAATAATTAAGATAATTGATAAAGCATTCTTGTTCTAGTAAGTCAATTGCTCTTCCGGCGAGCTTCCGACGATCTTCCAGTGAAGTTCTGACAAACTACCGACAATGTTCCAACGGACTCCCAATAAGCTCCTGTACTTTACGAAGATCTTCTTGACGAGTTCCGACAAGCTCCTGAACTTCTTAATTGGTTCCTACAGAATTTCTGACGAACGTCTGGACTTCCGACGAACTCTTGAACTCCCAATGAGATCTTGATCTTGACTTCGGCACAACACCTGCTTTGTATCTTACTGCTATCATAGTTAATCATGCACACTTTTTCAACATATAGATTAAATCAAATAATTTATAATTGATTTCATCATCAAAATCTTAGATTCAATAATGTAGACACTACCGACTTAGTTGGAACTCTACTTAGAAGATAAGCAGTGGTCTCTAGGGCATATCTCTAGAATGAGATAGGTAGGTTGGTGGAACTTATCATGGACCGCACAATATCTAACAATGTACGATTCCTCCTTTCAGATACACCATTGAGCTAAGGTGTATAAGGAGGTATCCATTGAGATAAAATCTCATGGTCCTTGAGGAACTGGGTGAACTATGTACTCAAGTACTCACCTCCTCGATCTGATCGAAGTATCTTGATACTCTTTCTAGTTTGATTCTCCACTTCATTCTTATACTCTCTAAATTTCTCAAAGGCCTTAGACTTGTACTTCGTCATGTGCAAATATTCGTACCTTGAGAAATCATCGGTAAAAATAATAAAGTAGGAGTAACCACCTATGGCATGAGTTGACATGGGTCCACATATATCACTATGTATGAGTTCCAACAGCTCAGTGGCTCTCTCTCTAGTTCCACTAAAAGGAGAGTTGGTTAGTTTTCCACAAAGGCAAGACTCATAAGTTGCATATGACTCATAGTCGAATGGATCTAGATATCCATCCTTTAGCAACTTTTAGATCCTTCTCTCATGGATGTGACCTTATCTATATTGCCATAGGTATGCACTGTTCACCTCATCACGTTTCCCCTTGGACATGCTTATATCCATGATAGCATCTGAAGCTTCTCTAAGCTTCTGTTGCGCCCTCTCTGTAAGGTACTCTTTGCAGTTCTTTTTTCGGTGCCCATCTTTACCGTAGTGGAAGCACTGACCTTTGTCCTTTGTTAGGTCTTTCTTAGCAACCTTTGCTTTATCCGATTTGCCCTTGCCCTTGCCCTTCTTAAGGGACTTTTTTTGCTTTCCTTTTCCTTTTGGTCTCCCTAGTATAAAGAACTGGCTTC
Source organism: Musa schizocarpa (assembly GCA_900464855.2). Taxonomy (NCBI): domain Eukaryota; kingdom Viridiplantae; phylum Streptophyta; class Magnoliopsida; order Zingiberales; family Musaceae; genus Musa; species Musa schizocarpa. Next base: position 27,929,101 of record LS990920.1, on the reverse strand, counting down.
TCTTTCTTAATAGTGCTCTCTACCTCCCTCTAAATATTAAGGAGCTTAGGGAGTGTCACCTCACGCTTATTTATATTAAAATTTATTATAAATTATGAAAAAAATCTGATAGGGATTGAAGCACAAGATCTACACACAAGTTATCCTCTGGGACCATTCTTAGACCTGTGAGTTTCTCTTTCCACTCAATCATATTTAGGACATGGTTTTATTGGGAAATCTTAGGGGCGACATCACATGCACAATAGAAGAACATAAAAACAAAATTCTCAATTTTCCAAAGATGTGTTCATTGTCATGCAAAGATTAGTGCGCAAAATCCGCAAAACTTAAAATTATGTATAAGATAGATTATGTTACATAAATAGGTCGTATATCCATGAATCCCTATAGATCTTTAAAAGAGGGTGAAGGAAGCCAAGCGTCCTTCTCTCTAGTAGTGATCCACACAACAAGGCTATGACGATACTCATCAAATCTCCAGGCCTGCTATCTAAGAAGGAGAAGGGGGGAAGAATAGCATATTGCAACAAAAAAGGTTCTAGCCTATGAACCATTAGTTCCCTCTTATTTATAGAGGTCCCCTATCAACTTAACCCTAATGGATCCTACCCAATTAGGTATTAGATCTCTATCCAACTATCCAAGACTCTTAGATTAGTGGATCTCTATCCAATAATCTCTCATTGGTTTTTATTGGATTTGATCCAATAATTCAGATACATATTGGATATCCAATAAGATAGGGGATCCGATGGATATCTCATATTCAAACCTCTACTCATCGTAATGCCTACCATATGTGTGTGACTCTCTAGGCCCAATATCGAGCTAGCTGTGAGTCATACCTATCAGAACTCCTTCCAGCTCAGTGAATTTTTATCTCCATAATAATTTACTCGAATCATCGATTGCGGACGTACTAGGCCACTACGCCGTAATCCCCGAATGACATAGGAGAATCCAATCTATTAGACCTGTCTGTCCTTAATTACTATGTACCTATAGTCCCTCATCCATCTAATATCCTAGAGACCGTATACCGGGCATGGTACTATCAGACCCATACGATTTCTACTCGAGTCTCGCTCTAATCGGATTCTCCCGGAGAACTTTTTCTCTCTCAATCCGAATGACCCTAGCCATGAATTTGTCTGAGCAAGAATACATGGGATATTCCTCTCATGACACCGAGAGTGGATGATCCTCTATCGATACTCAATAGTCGTCGTAAGGTTGACTACTACTCTTAATGACTAATTGTGCTAGATCTGAAACCTCCAGACCTATAAGTCTGGTATCAAAGAATTGAGTACTAATTCAGGACATCCTTGGTGTCTCAAGTCTATGGACCAGATACATCACTAGGACTAAAGAATCGTTGTTTGACAATAAGGCATCTTCAACCATCCAACATTCCATAAGCGAATCAATCAGTGAACTTATTCTTCAATAAGCACTTGTACTGTATCCCTAGTGTCCCCACATGAGTAGCTATAAGACTAGCTGCATCCATCTTATGGACGAGTATACAACACACCAATCTATCCGATTATCTCAATGCCCCTCTTGAGTAATCTATAACCGGCATTATTTAGGGTATGTGTTTAAAGGTGAATTGGTCTCATTATCGTGATCTCATCACTATCCGATTCTCCAAATATGTTATGTTAAGATCTTTCTTTTATTGTCGGGTTAAAGGTATGTATAGGTTGAGAGAAGTGATGGTCAAAAGGGTTGGTCGATCGGTGGATGTAGGCTATGGTTTAGGCTTGTTTTGTAGCTGTTTTGGGTGCAGTTTAAGGGTGTGGTTTAGTTGAGTTTTAGGGCTTGGATGAAAGTTTTATATCTATGGTAGATGACAGTAAAGGTTTGATAGAAATCAATGGAATTTGCTGCAGGTATGTATTGTCTTGTAAGAGCAGAATTATCATCGAAGAAATAGGGGTTTCTCGATAAAAATTCTACCAAAAACTTGAGAAATTTGAGAAGGGAATTGATAGCAAAATCTCAGTTTATATGACAGCAAGGATGTCCAATTTAATTAAGAAAAATTCGGTAGTATAACAGCAAGAAAATTGGTGCAAGTTATGATAGCAGAATTCTCATCGAAAAATTTTAACGATTTGTGATGAAAATTTACAGTAACACAAAATTATTTTTAGAAATGAATTCCTTAATAGATAAATTTTAAATGGAAGCCAAGATGATCTATGAAGTGTATAAGAAATTTCATTTAAAAAAGATTGCAAATAGATGGGTTAAGGCAATAATATACGGCTAAAATTTTCTGCATCATAGATTTTTAAGTGTAGCAGATTGGACGTAAAAGATCAGCAGTTTATATTAAAAATTTTTTGACAAAACCAAAAGAAAATCCACTGTTAGAAAGTGTCAAAGCTATCATAAAAATTTCATAGAGATTTGGACAGAAAAAACATAGTAGCAAGATCAAACAAACTTTATTATGCGGTTAGAATTTTACAGTGCAGATTTTCAAGTATAGCAGATTAGATATAAAAGATCAATGATTTATATTGAGACTTTTTTGACAAAACCAAAGGAAAATTTGCTGTTATGAAGTGTCAAAACTGTTATAAAAATTTAGTGAAGGTTTGGATAGAAAAAATATAGTAGCAAGATCAAAAAATCTATACTATGCGGTTAGAATTTTACAATGCAGATTTTCAAGTATAGCAGCTTAGACGTAAAATATCAATGGTTTATATTGAGAATTTTTTAATAAAACCAAAAGCAAATCTGCTGTTAGGAAGTATCAAAGCTGTCATAAAAATTTCATAGAGATTTGGATAGAAAAAATGCAGTAGCAAGATCAAACAGACTGTGCTATGTGGTTGGAATTCTGTAATATATCTTTCATCGTAGAGATGAAAACTTTGCGACAAAAAGTTTATGCAGCAATATAGGAATAATTATTTTTTTTTTTCGAATAAGGATAACTAAATTGCAGCAGCAATAAGGTAGGAAACTAGAACCTGTTGCAATTCATGAGGAGATCAAAGGATGATCTGCGGTGGTGGAAATGACGACAGAATTTGGCAACAATCTTTTAAGCAATTGTGGTGGAGAGGTTATGGAGAAGGCAATGGTGGTGGCAAGTATGGGCAGGGCAAAAATCGTGGTGAAACTGAGGGGGCGATGAGAGAAAAGGGCAGAGGCGATGGGTATTTTCATCGAACTAATGAAAATCGGGTGAGCTAACGTAAAATTCATTTGGGGTTAAAAATCAAATAATATAATTTTTTAGATAAAATATTCATAATTTGGGGTTAAAAATCATTTGGGGTGAGCTAACGTAAAATTCATAAATCGGGTGAGCTAACATAAATCGGGTGAGCTAACGTAAAATTCATTTGGGGTTCACTCACTGGTAAGAATCAAAGGCTCAAGAATCTTATTCATATCCGGAAACAGCTGATGATGATGACGATGATGATGATGATGATGATGATGATGATGATGATGATGATGATGATGATGATGATGATGATGATGATGATGATGATGATGATGATGATGATGATGATGATGATGATGATGATGATGATGATGATGATGATGATGATGATGATGATGATGATGATGATGATGATGATGATGATGATGATGATGATGATGATGATGATGATGATGATGATGATGATGATGATGATGATGATGATGATGATGATGATGATGATGATGATGATGATGATGATGATGATGATGATGATGATGATGATGATGATGATGATGATGATGATGATGATGATGATGATGATGATGATGATGATGATGATGATGATGATGATGATGATGATGATGATGATGATGATGATGATGATGATGATGATGATGATGATGATGATGATGATGATGATGATGATGATGATGATGATGATGATGATGATGATGATGATGATGATGATGATGATGATGATGATGATGATGATGATGATGATGATGATGATGATGATGATGATGATGATGATGATGATGATGATGATGATGATGATGATGATGATGATGATGATGATGATGATGATGATGATGGACCCTTTTTGAAAGTATCGACCGGCAAAGATTTTGATGGACCCTTTTTTTTTGTCACTTATCCTTTAAAAAAAAAACTTATTTGCTTGGGATCAATCTAATCTAAAAAATAATATGCTACATTTTCGATCAACATTTTAATCGGATCATATCGATGGATTGAGTTGAGTTGGGTTGGCTTAGGCGTGGATTTATATTTGGGTTAAACTCAAGTAAGGTATTGAATTAGCCCTAATAAAACCAAGGTTATAGAAAATTCCTAATCCAAGTAGGCTTAATAATCTTTTTGAATATCTAAAAATATTTTTTTTTTTTTTGTATCTACTCAATTAAATTTAAGTTTAGTACTTATATTCAAGAAATTACAAATACTTGATTGTAATCAATCTTCATCATCTGAGTGGTAGCATAATGACAATGAAACTTCAATTGATTGTAAGTACTACCTAAAGACTTACAGATATGCCATTATAATTAATCTTTGTCATCTGAATGTTAGCATAATGATAATAAAACATCAATTGATAGTGATACTCGAAGATATTTGGTTAAGAATACATCAAGTGGGATTTAGGTTTCAATAGGAAACCTCTCCAAATGCTACCAAGAAAAGTAATGGTGGTTGGAGTAGGGTGGAAAATGCAGTCTTCTGCAACCATTCTATCAAGTCAAAGGAATGCTCAACGTCTTTTCCCACCTAATTCTATCTGTCTCATAAACTAGAACTAGAAACACTTCATCCACCCATATTTTAAGTCACAGCTACTACTAGCACTGATCACTAAAGTAATGTATCAGCAAGAAGGTTGATCACCAAAGTAGCCCCATCTCCTTTGAATCTATTTCTTTATCAAACACACTCATCATTTACGAAAAAGCATTAGTTGGATCATCCACCAAAAAGCATGATGAAAAGATCAAACTGATGAAAGAAGGTTTGTCCGGGAAGCTGTTTGATTATAAATCCACAATGTTGTATCTATCCTCTCCACTTGTGTCTTACATGCTTGAAGGCACCATGTCTTCCATCTCCCCTCTCAAGTGCTGGTCCCTCTTGCTGGCTGTGCTTTGCTTATCTACGTCTTGTTGCCAGTCAGGTGAGCGTTCTCTTGTTACTCTGATTGATTGCACCAAGAAAACAAATTGACTAATCCTACCCGATGTGTTTGCGCAGATCAAAATGCTGAAGACATTGTTGCAACAGCGTTGGCTTGTTTCAACGATCGTTACGTAAGTGAAGAAGCACTGGGTTTCTTCTAATTCTTCTTTCTCCATATCTCCTCAATGATTTCTCTGGTGGCACGTAAAAAAGGTTTACAGCAGCTGCCAAGAGTCCTATAGGCTGAACGCAGGGGGGACTCTAAATATCCCTCAAGAGGCAACCGATGGCTACTGCGGTGGGCCGTGTCTCACCGAGACGAAGCTGGTGCTCTCTTGCGTGGACAACATACTCTACAACTTCCGGTTCTACAATGGCGCATCGGTCCGAGATGTGCGTTACACCCTCGACGCAGGCTGTGGCCACACCAGTAAGAGAGGTAGCAACCGATGAGAGAGGCTTCGATGGTAGTGATGGATCACGCCATGCGAGAGGAAAGGCATTGACTTCTTTGTTTTGCTGGATGCAGGGGACTTCAACGTTAATGAACACCTGGATGATGATATTGATGGCTATGGTGGGTACTATGATCATGGAGACAGACTCGCCGTCCCCGTTTACTTGCTGATACTCTTCAGCTGTGTTCTGCTTCTGTAAAGCGTACTGATCATACTGTCTGGGTTCATATATATCACCAAAGACCAGAACTTACCATTAATGTATTAAGAACCTTCATATGTCAGTTCTTCCGACTCAATCACTCCTCATCACACAGAATGGAAGAGGATTAAAGTTGTAGAAATGGTGAGACATATATGGATGAAAAGTTAACTCTAGCTAGAAACTGGACTTGTCTATATATACTCGTAAACGCATGCATACTGCATTGAAGATAAAAAGTAACAGCCATGCGTAAGCTGCACTAAAGACAAAGCAGAACGCACGCATGTTGCATTATGAGCCTCGACTATGAGAACCTACTATCCTGGTTTCAAGACTAAGAAGACTACCTATGCTAAAACTCAAGGATAGGGCTCCTTTACTAGGAATATGGGAACGGCAAACATTAGTGCTGCTCCTAGAGACAGGGACTTGGAATCTGCACGCCCGAGAAGTTGGCCTTCACGTTGGTGCATGACGAGGTTGTCCTGCATTCCCCACCAGCCGAGCACTCCAACCTGATGTCGTCGAGTTCAACGTTGCTGCAGGGGGCATCACTGCTGCACAGCAGGTTCACTGCTACCTTGGTCCGAGACGTTCCCTTTATCCTCCGAAACTTGACATCGTTAATCTGCACCTTTGAAGGCTGCAGAGGAACAAGCTCTGTAAGAAGCTCTTAACTCGAGCAGCTTCATCTGTGAGAGAGAATGTAAGGGGACACTTTACCTCACTTGAACACTCGTTTCCTGGGCAGTACTTCTGATCGATGAAGATGGGATTAGAGACATCAATCATGTTTATGTCCTCGAACAATAGGCCACTCGCCCGACTTTTTGACGAACCTGGCCATGTCTTGATCCTTAAGCCATTGGCGGTGTTCATTATCGTGCAGTTCTTCACCACCAAACCAACCACATCCATCTCGTTCTTGTACCTGCCTAAGCTTCCCACACTAGGACGAGGAGGAGAAAGGTCAAACCAATCCACGGATACCCATGGAAAACTATTTGAGTTACCTGATCCCGTGGCCCGGGCCGCAGATGATGTTGGATATCGTGACGTTCCTTGAACCTTGACCGACGGAAATGCAGTCGTCGCCGGTGCCGATGATGGAGCTTCTGATGGTTATGCCGTTGGTGACGGCGATATGAATGCCATCGGTGTTGCGGCTGTTCCAGGGGGCGGAGATCTTGAGACCGTAAACGTCGATGTTATCGCACCTGTGAAACTTGATGTGGAACGCCTTGCTGTTTAGCAAACTGAGACGGGCGACCCTCGAGTCGCGTACTCTGTCAAACTTCAGCGTCTGCATGAGTGCGAGTGTCAGCAAAGTGATGATGCAGGAACGGACGACGATCGATGAATGGAAATCTTACAGTGCTGGATAGCTTGCATTCCTTATTGCATTTGTTGCCTGACCAGGAGTCAGCGCCCTGACCGTCGATCTCGCCACCACCACCCACTGATAACCTGTTCAGGTCACTGAACTTGATCCAGCAGTTGTCGTCGGAAGAACCAGGGAGGGCTTGCAAGACTCCTCTGATCTTGACGGATGGAGATGCGCCATCGTAGCATGGGCCTTTGAACTGCACAGGGCTTAACTTAAAGGTTCCCTTTGGAACCACAAACGCCGCCTTCCCCTTGAAACGGCATGCAGCGCTCCAAGCCGCTAAGAAAGCCTGGCAAACATACATATAACATGTATCCGTCAGCCTTACGAGGAGGAGGAGGAGACATGCAACACACGTACCTGACTGTTGTCTTGGGATCCACGAACGGCTCCAAAGCGAGTCACATCGAAGACCCGACACTTGGATTGGCCGGCTTTGCAGGCATCGCTGGAACTGCAGAGGAAGATAACCAAGATCGTGAAGAATGCTGTCCAATATCTCGAGGGCATGGTGAATCTTGCACTGGATGGAACCAAGAAAACATCTGCCGTTTTCTTTGCTCGTATTTAAATTTTATACGCTGCTCGGTGTAAAGTGCTTGCGGCTTTAATTTTCGCGTGAAGAGAACAGTAACTCCTCTTTTCCTCTCCTCATTTATGGTTCTCCTCACTCTCTCTCTCTCTCCCCCCCCCACATATTAAGATAACCTTGCTAACTCCTCCTTTCTTCCTCATTTATGATTCATTTCTCTCTCCCCTCTCTCTCCATTAAGTTGTGCAAACATAATTTTTGGAATCACAAACGCTTACAAGTCACTGATCTACTGATAACCGATGAGACAATCAACAGGAAGAATAAGTATAAAAAATGATCAGACAAGTCCAAGAAAAAGTGTCAGATCGTTGTCGTTGTCTATTGGGAAAAGTTTGCAACGAAACTAAGTGATCAGATCTTTTTCTTTTTTTTTCTTTTTTTTTTATGTTGATGGTATATGAAGTTTTTTTTTTTTCTTTTAATGTAGTGGATTAATGTTCATTTTAGCTTTTATGATTTTGATCATACATCATTTAAATTCTTATAGTTTACTCATATCTAAAATAACTCTTATATTTTTTAAAACGTAATATATAAGTTTTTTCTGTCAAGTTAATAAACATTAGAATATGCTTATGTAATATGCTAACTCATAATAAACTATTAATATAATGACATATATAATTTAAGTTAAAAAATCATTTTAGCCCCTATGATTTTGGTCATATATCACTTAAGTCCTTATGATTTTACTTGTATTTAAAATAACCCTTATATTTTAAAAAACGTAGCATATAAGTCTCTCTCATCAAGTTTGATTTGATAGACGATATAATCTACTTATATGACATACTAAATCATAATAAATTATTAATATAATGATATATATATATATATATATATAATTTAAGTTAAAAAAAGTCTATCTTATCGAGGAAGTGAAAGTGATGGAGGTTATAACGACACACATCCACCTGAGGCAGAATCGAAAGTTCATAAGTTTATTATCAGCACAAGAGAGGCTGCATGCGTACGACACCCTACTAAGCAGTAGTAGCTTAGTGTTGCTATTGGTGGTCGCTTCCATGACGACGTCTCCTCCCGCTATTAATGGTGATTTTAATTTTTTAATTTAAATTATATATTATTATATTAATAATTTATTATGATTCAATATGTCATGTAAATATATTTTAACGTTTGTTAACTCAAACTTGATAAAGGGGCTTATATGCTATGTTTTTGAAAATATAAGGGTTATTTTAGATACAAGCAAAATCATAAAGGTTCAAGTAGTCCATAATCAAAATTACAAGAGCTAAAATGAATCTTTTTTTAACTTAAATTATATATGTTACTATATTAATAATTTATTATGAGTCCGCATGTCATGTACATAGATTCTAATATCTGTTAACTCAAAATTGATATTTAAAACTTACATGGTATGTTTTTTTAAAATATAAAGATTATTTTAGATATAAATAAATCGAGGTTAAGTGCTCTATGACAAAAAAATTACATAAGCAAAGTGATCCGTTTGTCTTTTGTGAGTGTGTGTACGAAAGGATTTTACAAAAAAAATAAATAAATAAAAAACGTTCTTTTGAGAGGATTCGCCTCGATTTGTAGGAAGCATCCCAACGATAGTTTCATGTCTGCAACCTTTGGAAGAACCAAATGAAGATTCTGTGTGCAAACGATGTATAATAATAATTGCCATTGACCTGTGGATAAGGTCGAGTTGAGGGCCAATCTTGAATTAACAATAAAACCTCAATTGTCCAAATAATATTCGATTGGATCTAATAAGATCGAGCTATGAATCGGTTGGTTCGGCGAATTAAGTAGATAGCGTTTTTTGTTGACAAGAGTTCCAATCAAAGACGTGTTACATTGGCCAATCTAAAACCTTAGGCGGTATCTCCCAGTGACTCATTACCTAACGATGTGGATCCTCATAAAAATCTAAATGACACGGACTTGGATTTGTCTGTTCCTACAGCAACTTAGCTTTCCATGGACATCCGAATCTAAAGCCAAATCTAAAAATCAAGTGCGGCCAATCCCGGCGAACAGCGAAGCCCAATCAACGAGCGTTGTCCGTACTCCTACGGCATCTTCGCTTTACCAGAAAGAATCATGTGAATTATTTGCTGTTGAAAACGCTTCGATCGACCTCTGTGACACTGAACGAGTTCGATCTCTGAACAAGATGACTGCCGGAATCATATCATTCGTTCTCTTCCTTGCACTGCTTCCATTCTTTCGACTGCTGCGCACAGCACGTAGGTCATCCAAGAAGCTGCCTCCTGGCTCACTCGGCCTCCCTTTCATCGGCCAGAGCTTCGGCCTTCTCCGAGCGATGAGGGCCAACACCGGCGAGCGGTGGCTCGCTCGAAGGGTGAGCAAGTATGGACCGATCTCGAAGCTCTCCCTTTTCGGCAGCCGGGCAGTCCTCCTGACCGGTCCGGCGGCCAACAAGTTCATCTTCTTCAGCGAAGCACTCGTCCCGCAGCAGCCCAAGTCGATCACCGGAATCATAGGAAGAAGGAACATACTGGAATTGGTGGGAGAGGATCACAGGCGTGTTAGAGGTGCACTTGCACACTTTCTGAAGCCAGAAGTGCTGAAGCAGTACGTAGCCATGATCGACCGGGAAGTCAGGCATCATCTGGAGACGAACTGGGTCGGCAGAAGGAGTGTGACGGTGCGTTCCGATTGGTTTCCTCCTCGTTAATATGGTGGATTTACCTCAAGTTTTGTTCGACGTGAGCAGGTGATGCCATTGATGAAGACTCTCACGTTTGACATCATCTGCTCGCTCGTTATTGGGCTGGAGAAAGGATCCCTCCGGGAGGCGCTGGAGGAGGCCTTCACCGACATGTTGCCCGGGATGTGGGCGGTGCCGCTGAATCTACCATTCACCAAATTCCGCAGGAGCCTGAGGGCAAGCCGAAGAGCTCGGAAAGTGCTCGCCGGTGTCATCGAGAAGAAGAAGGACATGTTGAAGCAAGGCAGGTGCTCCCGGGACGAGGACCTCATCACCTACATGCTTAGCTTGGGCGGCGAAGACGACGCCAGAGAAATGACCGAGGAGGAGATTCTGGACAACCTAATGCTCGTCATGTTTGCCGGGTATGATACTTCTGCCGCTCTGATCACCTTCATGATCCGCCACCTCGCCGACGATCCTGTCAACCGCGCGATTGTTATCCATGGTAAGCAACAAATAAACTTCAACGATCGTGATGTGATGCATGCTATGTATATATGATGACCCCTGCCGGTTTTGCCTTGTGTCAATGATCATAGAGCAACAAGAGATTGCAAAGGGGAAGGCCTCAGGAGAAGCCCTGACATGGAGTGATCTCAACAAGATGAAGCACACATGGTGTGCAGCGATGGAGATTCTGAGGATGATTCCCCCAATCTTTGGGAACTTTAGAAGGGCTCTGAAAGACATCGAGTATGAAGGTTACCTCATTCCGAAAGGGTGGCTGGTAAGGAGAGCTACTACTACTTCACATAAGATCCACATTTCCATCTTCTTTTCCTGCTACAACTTCTGGGTGATGATTAGGTGTTCTGGGCATCAAGCATCACACAGATGGACGAGCATATCTTTGAGGATCCAAATAAGTTCGATCCAACGCGGTTCGCGAAGCAGTCATCAGTGCCTCCCTGCTCTTTTGTGGCATTTGGTGGAGGGCCAAGGATGTGCCCCGGCAATGAGTTTGCAAGGATGGAGACACTGGTGATGATGCATTATGTGGCCACAAGATTCAACTGGAGATTGTGCTGCGTGGAGAATGGCTTCTCCAGGGATCCCATGCCGTCTCCCTCGCAGGGACTTCCAGTTGAACTCGAGCTTAAGGACTAATCAGCCAAAACCAGCTTAAAATAACTCGAAAGTTTGAACTCTGGCTACCTGTTCTGGTTAATAATCGCAGAAAATAATGATGTAAAGTGTTTGGAATGGGTTTGATCATGTCAACACTAGATTGGTTAAAACTCGAAATTTGAAGGGAAATCAAAGTTTAACTCACTAAACATTTGTTGCTATGGTTGAATCAATAAAACTAGGTTGGCTCGAACTCAACCTCTCCCTTGCTAAACCATATAATTCGATTACTTCAATGCTACACGATAGTATCGTATTTTTAAACCTAGTTATATTTCCTCAACAAATCAGCAGACTAAGAAATCGGCAGGAAAGTTTGATGTTAAGCCCGAAAATATATATTGTAGCAGAGAAGGGGAAAGCGATAAGTAGGGCAGCTGGGCACCACCATGGAATCGCAGGGGACGACGACGGCAAGACCGGCCCGCTCGAATGTGGAGAAAGGAGGCAGCAGATAATAGAAGAAGAGGAGGAGAGGGCGTTGCAGGCGACGGGAGAAGAAGGCGTAAGCAACTGGGAGAGAGGGAAGAGGCGGCGGCGAAACCCTGGAGAAGAGGAAGCAGAGGGTGTCTTAAATCCACCCTAGCGAAAAAGACTAATGTGCCACCATCGGAGCATTAAAACCCGTACCCGGCTGCTGCTATCGTTCCAAGTCCGACCCGAACCAGTTTAAATACAACCAAATCAGAATTTAATTGAACTTTGTTTATAATTTTAAATATTAAAGAATATTATTGAAGCTTCATACCAAACTGATTAGACGAAAGAAACATTTAATTAGTTTACAAGAGATCGGAAACGGTTGGTATTCTTGAACTGGTGAGGGGCCCCTTTAGAGAGGGGCCCTTCCAAAAATTGGCGAACAAAGCCCCACCGAGAGTAGGGTGGGAGAAGCCTCACTCGCCGATAGAGAATGTGTTCGCTTTCATGGGTGTCGGCACGACCGACCGTCTCTATACGATCATTAGCCAGTCGCCTTTCATCCCCTGACAAGACGGATTGAAGTGAACGTTGAGGCAGGGCTCTTCTATATAATAACAGCTTCCGCCTGCCAGCTAAGAAGGCTCTTCGATGTGGGACTAAATGCTACGGTCAGTTCTTCCTGGATCTTGCTATCTTAGAGCCCACATATAAACAGATCTTATGCAAGCTTATTCATTTAAATCATTCTCATAGCAAATAGCATGAGATTGATTGTCAGCAAAAGCTCACAATAGAGATGGTATTGGATTGGGTCTTAGTTCGGATCGGATCCATATATGATCCAGATCTCAACGCGAAATTGAGAATCTGAGTAGCCAACAGATGGCTTTGCTACAATTTGATTGATAAGTATTATTGTTTGTGGATTTAGGATCCTCATGCAATCCGATAACCTTAATGAATCTATAATTAAGATCCACACCTAAAATTCTGGATCAAGTCGTGGATCGATTTTGAATTATTCGACCCATTATCATCCCCAGATAAGATCACCTAAATCACGCGGGTTTGGATCTGGATAGACACTCTTTTCGTGGAAGTTTCTTCACCGAGTCAAATGGCCGCCTGCAGTAGACACTCCACCCCGCCCACGAAGCTTCACACGAAACACCAACCGAAGTCTCGGTTGGATTCCGTATACCCCATCTAACCGCGTGACCTTATTTGCTCGACCCAAATCACCCCTATTGCCTCGGCTTAACCCACTCGCAATGAGGGTTATTTTCGTCCACATATCCGCCCACACCATACGTGCTAGTATAAGTTGCGCGTCGCGTTACGGCATAAGCGGTGGGTTTGTTAGACGCACCTCCATTTCGTCGAGACGGGCGGTGAAGCAGCGTAATGGATGCGAAACCCGATGGTGATCTGAACCCGGGTCCTCGCGGCTACGCCCTAAGCGGCAAGGTTATGCTCACATCTACCGTCGTCCTCTTCGCTGCCGTCCTGCTCCTACTGTTCCTCCACCTCTACTTCCGCTCGCGATTTTTCCTCCTCCGACGTCGCCATCGCCGCCTCAGGCGACGCCTGGTCTTCTTCGTCGACGGCGCCGGCGGCACCCTTCCCTCCTCTTCCTCCGCCGCCCACCGCGGTCTCAACCCCACTGTCCTCAAATCCCTCCCAGTTTTCGTTTTTGCCGCCGCAGCGGGCGGCGAGGAGGGGGACGAGGACGTGGTGGAGTGCCCGGTGTGCCTGAACGAGTTCGAGGAGGGGGAGAAGATGCGGGCCCTCCCGAGGTGCGGCCACCGCTTCCACATCGAGTGCATCGACATGTGGTTCCACTCCCACGCCACCTGTCCCCTTTGCCGCTCCGCCGTGGAGGCGTCGGCGCGGCTGCCGCTCCCCAAGCCAGCGAATCAGGTGCTCCTGCCAGTACCGGCGCCGCCGGAACCGGGACGGCCTTATCCGGCGGATCTGTTGGAGGAGTGCCGGAGGGAGGACGGAATCGGGTCGTCGGCCTCGAGTTCCGCCACGGGGGAGCTTAGGATCGAGGTGCCGATGAGGGGAGCGGAGGGCGAGCAAGGGTTAGGGTTGAAGTCGCCGGGGAGCAGGATGCTTCTGCTGACGAGGTTTCTTAGCAGGGATGCGAGGGTTTGCCGCGGCGGAGGCACGGCGGCGGAGCCCGATCCGGAGCGGGGAGTAGAGGCGGCGAACAGGACGCCGCCGCCACCGTCGGTACTGTAGCGTTGAAGCAACAGAGAGATGCGATGGATGGATGGCTGGTAGGCGTCGATATGAAGAGGCCGCGGATACGACGGAGCGTAGGATTTTAAGGAATTTTATTTTCTTTAATTCTTGTGAAGATATTTTATACACTATATATATATATATATACCGCGGATGGAATGAAGGGAAGGAACGTAATAGTAGTGGTCACGGGTGTTGTCGGGTTCCATTACATGTAGGACAAGCGAGGATGTATCCTGTGAAGTTTCTACCGGTGCATTGACTCGTCACTGATGAGTCGGCTGATGTCAGTGGCTGATGGAAACTAGTGTAACACGAACGCAAGTTTCATTTGACGAAAACAACTTTTGATTTTAAATTCTTAAGATTAAATGAATGGTTAGGAGACAGAGACAAAAAGGAAAAAGGAAAAAGGAAAAATATCATTACTGAAGTAGACAAAAGTTAAAATATTATAATATTTTAATAAAATATTAAAATATAAAAAATATTATAAAATATTATAAAATTATAATATTGTAAAATATTATAAAGGGAGCATGTTCATCCAATGATAAAATATTATAAAATTTAATAATCAATCGTAATCTTGTGAAATTTAATAGGATCATTAAAATGTTAAATTTTATATAACTTAAAATGGTTAATGATGTAAATGTGGAGTTCTACGGGAATGCTTTGAGGTGAAATTTTTGGGATTCATTTTGATCTTTTGAATTAATTTTTTTTCGGTCGATAAAAAATAAAAAGGTCCAAGAGTCCTTACCAACAACGCCCTCGATGTAAGTTATTTTGTCTTCAAACAAGTTACTTCTACTCGAGTTGATATCTTTTTTTGATCGAGTGATGTAGAATGACTAACAGCTAGATTCATAATAAAGAAAAAAATTAGATAACTATCGAATACTTGGCACATTCACATACAATAAAAATTTTCTAAGTTTTATTATTTATGTAAAAACTTGATTTATTTTCTGACTGATATATCATAATATTCTGAAGCATAGATACAAAAATAAAAAAGAAAATTATAAAAATAACATGTTCCCTTCGAACACAAAGTAATAATTTTGACTTGATTTTTTTAAAAATAAAATAATATTTCAAGCTTATATCTTTATAAAGATGAATCATTTGTAATCTTAAATCAAAAACAAATATGATATATTTCATTTTTTTCTGTATTTATTTTCCTTTTTTTCCTCATTCAGTAGATATTGACATATGATAACTTATTGCATATATGAAATATTTTGATCAAATTCATTTAAATAAAAGACAGAATAAATTGGTTTCGCATCATTAGGCTATCTAATAAACCTTTTAAATTCTTTTTCACACCACATATTATTTAAATTTTATTGTCTTGATTGAACCTTTTTTTTCTCAAGTTGATAATTAAAATTAACACAATAGATTGATGCTAAAAAAAATTCTCAAAAAAATATTGCAAAAAAATTGAAACCAAGATACTGTATAGAAAAAATCCTCTTGACATACAATCAAGGGCCTTTCCTTTCCATCTACAGTAACATTTTAGGTTGATTGTTGAACAATAACACCATCAATAACTCTTTAACGATCGTAGATTTAATATCAATGGTCAATCTAACATTACATTCATTTTTGTAAAGAAGGGCAATGATCTACTTTGGCTCGATAAATTTGACCACATGCACTCAGTTAATAAAATAAGTTTAATATTTCATAAACAACTATTCCACGTAAGCTAGTGATCCATCATCGCTATTATTTTGTCGACGGACCCATATCGTGTAGAGAAATCTAGAGACGACATCACATGCGTAACGGAAAAATAAAAAACAAAAATTCTAAATTTTTCAAAAAGGTGTTCATCGTCGTGTGAAGATTGGTGCGTAAAAACCTACGGAACTAAAAACCACTTGTGAGATAGTTGTGTTACCTAGAGAAATCATATATTCTTAAAATCCTACAGGTCTATAGGAGAGGATGAAGGAGGTTAAGCGTCCTCCTCTCTAGCAGTGATCTACATGGTAGGGGCTACGAAGATACTCCTTGAATTACTACCCAAATTTTCACACCTGCTATCTAAAAAAGAAAAAGGGGAGGAGAATAGGAGGTGGCAACCAAGAAGCCTAATCCCTTGGTTCTCTCCTATTTATAAATGCCTCTTATCAACTTAACCTCAATGGATCCTGCCCTATTGGGTATTAAATCTTTATCTAACTACCCAAGCCTCTTAGATTATTGAATCTCTATCCAATAATTTCTCATTGACTCTTATTAGATCTCATCCATAGGATCCAATAATTCAAGAGCTTTTTGGATATCTAAGAAGATAGAGGGCTTCGACGAATATCTCATATTTGAATCTCTACTCGTCGCAATACCTACCATATGTGTATGACCCTCTAGGCCTAATATCGAGCTGGTCGTGAATTATTATCTCTATAATAATTCACTCTACTCATAAACTACGGATATACTAGGCCACTACGCTATAGTCCCTAGACAATACAGGAGAATCCAATATTTTGGACATATATGTTCTTAGTTATTATATACCTATAGTCCCTTATCTATCTAATGTCACAGAGACCGTATATTAGGCATGGTGCTATCAAGCCTATATGATTTCTCATCGAGTCTCGCTCTCATCGAATTCTCTTAAAGAACTCTTTCTCTCTCAATCTGAACGACCTTGGCCAAGGATTTATTTGAGCAAGAATACATAAGATATTCTTCTCATGATACTGAGAGCAGATGATCCTCTATTGACACTCAATAGCCCTCGTAAGATTGGCTACCACTCTTGATGATTGATTGTGCTAGATTTAAAATTTTCAAATCTATAAGTCTAGTATCAAAGAGTAAAATACTCATATAGGACATCCTTAGTATCTTAAGACTAAGGACCAAGTATACTATCGGGATAACGAATTCACTGTTTAATAATGAGGTATCATCAACCATCCAGCATTCCATGGGCAGATCAATTAATGAACTCATTCTCTAATGAACACCTACGTTATAGCCCTAGTGTCTCAACACGAGTAGCTACGAGACCAACTACTTCCATCATATGGACGGATATACAACACACTAGTCTATGCGATTATCTCGATATCTTTCTCGAATAACTTATGACCGAAATTATTTAGGGTCAGTGTTTAAAGGTGAATCGATCTTATTATTATGACATCATCACGATTTGATTCTCATTGCATAGATCCATAGACATCACAATATATTTATGCAATAAGCAATATAAAGTGAGAAAATATCATAATAATAATAAACAAAAAGACCGTGTGTCATGTCACACGTGCTATCATTCACGTGATTGACTTGCAGGACACCTATGACTAGCACGTCGTTGCTATTCTATCGATGAACCCATTGTGATCGCCTCTTTACCAACATATCTCTTATCCAATTCTTGATTGTGCTATTTTCCTCATCCATATAAGTTAAAGTAGTAAAGATCGATATAGATAGTAGTCTCCTCAACCTCTTTTTTTTTTATATTTCTCCTAAAAATTGATTCGTCAAATCCATTTACATTCGGTTAGATAATTTCAATTATTATTATATCTTTTTATCAACATATAAGAATTTGACATCAATTATGTATTTCTCATTTACATACAATTGATCAACTAGCAAACTCCTTATAAAGCCTCTCGCCTATAAAATATTTCAATTATATCAATCTAAAATTAATATTGTTGACAAAAACTCATTCTTGTGGGGATGTAATAAAAGATCATAATAGAGACAAATCTAATATTTGAGGATGATTTAAGTAGCTGATTTAATTACATGATTTGAAAAAAAATTATATCTTAAAACTTATATAAACACTCGTCTTTTGGATAAATAAAATCAATCTCTCTTTTATAGTCTATTACTCGATTCAACATTACAAGCCATTTAAGTTTTTGTTAGTCGATCACGAAGAGTTCTCTAACAATCTTACTTGCCCCACTTAAGAAAATAAATTAGTATATAAGGACCGAAGCTCTCATATCGGAGAGAAAAAAAAAATGAAACCAAAGAAACGAGAAACACTTTCGAGGCATGGGTCCGAAGAAACATCCAAAGGGAGAATATGCTTCCCATATATATCTCAACCATCATTTCGAGAGGAAAACTAATGTTAAGCAAGGAAGGTTCTTATGATTTCTCAAAGGAAGTTCGACCCAAGACTTACTAAATCGAAACATTAGGAGTTTGTTATTTGCGAAGAACAAAGTAAAAAAGCTTTCCTTGTTTCCATCGAGGACCGATTACTGCTACATAGGTCATAGGTAAAGTCGAATCATTACAGTAGGATTGTTTACCTGATCTTTAAAAACAGAAAACAAAAAACAAAAAACAAAAAAAAATTATGATGCTTCTCTTGGATGCAAAATACAAAGATTAAGTTAGCGTTTTACAAGAAAAACAAAAGCTCAGCAATAATTGTAAGTCATTAAGGTTAAGAATCAGATCGCTTCCCTCGTCGTCTCGACAATCCAACGCTTGCAAGGAAACATATAAAAAGACTTTTCCCAACCAAGGGACGAAGCACTCTCAAGCTACTTTGGACCACCCATGGCAGACATCTTCCCAAGGTTCAACGGTCCAAGCTAGATAGATCCAAGCCGATGACTCTCATCATCATCTCATCTTTCGGAACACATGTCGATTTTTGTGATGATGTATCGGATGAACAGTCTCTGGTTGGGCAACAAGCTTTGTTTATTGTCCTCATGCCCCAGCAACTTGACTAGCTTGGTCATTCGAATCGAACTTAAAAAGCTCTCTCTCTCTCTCTCTCTCTCTCTCTCTATCCACTTGATGTCTCAACAAAGGTCGATGAACCTTAATCGAATGAAGCATATATATCCCTACATCCAATACATTGGATGTTGCAACGTACGACAATTCCATCTGGGACACAAGCATAAAAGCTTTTGTGCATAGCGTAGTTATTATATTTCTCTCATAATTATACATATATATATATATATATATATATATATATATATATATATATACATTTAATTTCAAACCAAAAAAAAAAAAAGAGTTTAAGTAGCTGAAGATAAAGAAGAATTTTGCTTCTTCTTCTTCTCTCTCCAACAAGGAACGGAACGCCTGGTCCTGCACCACAGACTATGATAGGTCCCGAGTCATCTTACCATAAATAGACTTGCGAGAGACCCAGTCAAATCTGACATAGCTCGAGTCAACGAATCCAATGGCACCGTAATATTAAGAACTTATGTGCAAGCGTACTTCTAATTTTATGACTCTTTTATCTACCATAAATAGGTAACGACATTTTCTATTTTATACTCGATGGAAAGGCGTCACACGTAGGTGCGGGCGGGCCCCTCGGAATCACACATGCCAGACGAGCAGGTGTTCGTCGTTGCATGCAACGACAGTTTATGAGGCGTCCCTCTCTTCCCCACCCTCCTCCCCGGCTTCGCCACCGACCACAGAGAATAAGGACGGAAGCAAAGAGTGGCCTCCCTTCCGGTCGGCTGGCGGACATTCCAGGTGCCGCAGTGCGGAGGCGCGACTCTTCCTCTTAGTAATTCTTTACCCTTCTTTTCCTTCTTCCTTCCTTCCTTCCTTCTCGGATCATTGATTTCGCCCTCACCCCGTCACCGTCTCCGTCTCCGTCTCCGTCTCCGTCTCCACGCTTTGGCAGGTAACTCCAGAAAGAGAAGGTCCCTTCTCCTCCTCTTCTTCCATACCGCCACCACGCCGAAGTAGGAATCCAGGGGTACGACAAAAGAAAAGGGAAAGCAAAAGGAAGATAGAAATTGAGTGAAGTAAAAGGAAAGAACTTGGAGACGGGAACCAAAGACATGATGAGGATGGAAAGGAGGAGCCTCCTTGAGACCTGACTTGCCTCCGCTCTTCGACCGGACAGTAGCATCTTATCTTTCGCCTTTTCCGCGGTTTCCTGGCATAAATGTGAGAGAGTTGGCAGCTTTTTGCTGTTCTTGGATCGTTCCGTGAGTTCTCCTTTTGCTGTTCTTGATTGCATCCGATTGTGCAGGTGGTGTTCTTGAATAGGGTACGGGGAATTCGACTCCAGCTTCCTCAGGGAACCGAGTAGGTCAAGATGTCGGGCTTCGTCGGCGTCCTTGTTTCCGATCCATGGCTGCAGAGCCAATTCACCCAGGTCGAGCTGCGAGGCCTCAAATCCAATGTAAGCAGTTCTTCTTCTTCTTCTTCTTCCTCGTTGTTCTAAGACGCCGCTTCTTAGCGACGAGTTCGCCTGATCATGGATGTGGCCTTGACTAGTACCTCTCCGCGAAGGGCGATTCGGGACATGTGACGGTCGGGAATTTGCCGGCGGTCATGGTCAAACTGAAGGGTCTCCATGAAGTGCTCACGGAGGAAGAGATCTCTGCAATCTTGAACGCATCTTATCCCGATGACAACCATGAGATGGACTTCGAGGCTTACTTACGGGTACTCGTCATCGTCTGCAGCGGTTCTTGCATCTCGGTCTGACGTATGTTTGATCGAGTGTAGAATTCCTGAATTGGGCAGGCGTATTTGGATTCGCAAGCAGAGGCGGCAAACAAGCGTGGGAGCGTGAAGAATTCCTCTTCGTTCTTGAAAGCCACCACGACCACACTTCTTCACACCATAGGCGAATCCGAGCAAGGTTTCTTCGTAGCGCACATAAATGGCTACCTTGGAGATGACCCATTCTTGAAGAACTACCTCCCGCTGGATCCGGCTTCAGATGACCTGTTCAACTTGGCCAAGGACGGAGTCCTTCTTTGGTAATCTTCTCGTATCTGATATGTGATCCTTCATCGTGGAATGATCAATGCATAATTTGATGCATTTTGGTTTGACACGCATCAGTAAAATGATCAATGTTGCGGTGCCGGGAACAATAGACGAGAGGGCGATCAACACAAAGCGGGTGCTGAACCCATGGGAGAGAAATGAGAACCACACTCTGTGCCTCAACTCTGCAAAAGCGATCGGATGCACGGTCGTTAACATCGGAACGCAGGATCTGGTGGAAGGGAGGGTACGTCCCTTCCCACTTACTACTTGTGTGCTTACCGGAGATTCTTAGACCTAATAATAATAATCTATCTTTTGACGTTCGTTCTTTTAATTTGTAGATGCATACGTTTCTTTCTCATCGACCAAATAGTAACCAACAACATCGTCAAATCATCAGAACTCACACAAACCTACGAGTAATGCAGATGTTGTCAGAGCAATCACAAAAAACAAAAACAAAACCTATTTATTTTATATTCCCAGGGGGCTTTGAATTTTTAGGAAACCAATCTACTGTTTTTTGCTTTCTCGTTTATAAGCAAACAAACAAACAAACACTTGGGAAAAGAAACTTGGTTGGATCGATAGCTTGTTTATCGTTCATCTGGTCTCGAGAGTGAAGTCCAAGTGTGGTCTTCTGACATGCTCGTTTTCTGATGCAGCCTCACCTGGTGCTTGGTTTGATATCTCAAATTATAAAGGTATTATTTTTCGTAGTGTATGTAGATTGATATATATATTTGGTCACCTTTATTTTTCTGTGAATTCGGTTCACCGCTTGGCCATTCTCATTCTCTTGTCAGATACAACTGTTGGCAGATCTCAACCTGAAGAAGACACCTCAACTCGTGGAGCTGATAGACGACAGCCAGGTTCCAAGATCACTCGATTCTCTCAGCGATGCTATGCTATGCTGCACTTGCTTTGTTTGCTAGCATATTTCGACTATTATGCCAGCATGTTTCGGTCTGATTACAGGATGCGGAGGAACTTATGGGTCTGTCACCAGAAAAAATGTTACTCAAGTGGATGAATTTTCACCTCAAGAGGGCAGGCTACAAGAAGACCGTCACAAACTTCTCTTCTGATTTGAGGGTAAGAAATATAGTAGTAGGCGGCAGTAGCAGGACAAAAAAGTAAATTCTGAATTCATATTTGCCTAGTATGTATGAACGATGATTGATGATGCCTTGGTTCATGAAAATTCCATTCTGGTTGCTGAACACCATTACATACGTACATACATACACACAGGATGGAGAGGCTTATGCATATCTGCTGAATGTTCTTGCACCTGAGCACTGTAACCCTGCAGCACTAGACGCCAAGGATCCAACCGAAAGGGCTAAAATGGTGCTTGATCATGCGGAGAAAATCAATTGCAAAAGATTTGTGACGTCGAAAGACATCGTAGAAGGCTCTGCAAATCTCAATCTTGGATTTATCGCACAGATATTTCATGAGAGGTACAAAATTTATAATTTATAATTTTTTTTGTTTCTCAATTTCCAGCGTGACTGACTGACTGACTGACTATTTTCATTTATTCCAACTTTTATTATTTGTTCTTCAAGAAAATCTCCACCATCTTCTGCTTCTTCTGTCCGAGTCTGTATCTGGTGGACATGGGCTATGTGGTAGTAGTAGCAGTAGTGCTTTTCGTAGCACTACTACTACATACTGATCCTGTGGTATTTGTTGCTTTTGTAGGAATGGTCTGTCCACAGACTGCAGAAAAATCTCATTTGCGGAGATGATGCCCGATGATGTGCTGGTGTCCAGGGAAGAAAGAGCTTTCCGGCTGTGGATCAATAGTCTTGGAATTACTACATACGTTAACAATGTTTTCGAAGATGTCAGAAATGGGTAAAGCCAAACTACTATTATTATTATTATTATTATTATTATTATTATTATTATTATTATTCTTATTATTCTTTGATTCTTCTGCAGGTGGCTTCTTTTGGAAGTTCTTGATAAGTTGTCTCCAGGCTCAGTTAATTGGAAGCAGGCGACGAAGCCTCCCATCAAGATGCCGTTTAGAAAAGTAGAAAATTGCAATCAAATAATAGAGATCGGACAACAATTGAAGTTCTCTCTTGTTAATGTTGCGGGCAATGATTTTGTTCAAGGAAATAAAAAGCTAATTCTCGGTATGATTTGACTCCTTCTCTCGCTTCCACACTCGATTCCTTTTTCGTTCGTTCGTTCATTCTTGATACTCGTGCATTTGTTTGCATCACAGCTTATTTGTGGCAATTGATGAGATTTAATCTATTGCAACTCCTGAAGAACCTGAGATATCACCACTCTCGAGGAAAGGAAATCACAGATGTTGATATCCTGAAATGGGCTAACAACAAAGTGAAAAGCGCAGGAAGAGTTTCCCGGATCGAGAGTTTCAAGGTATGTATGTATGTATGTTTGTTTGTTTGTATCCTCCTCCTCCTAATTTTGATCTCCTCTCTCGTCTCTCAGGATAAGAACCTATCAAACGGCATATTTTTCCTGGAACTCGTATCTTCTGTGGAGCCGAGGGTCGTCAATTGGAACCTCGTTACCAAGGGCGAAAGTGGTACGTACGTACGTACGTTCGATCGATTTCAAACGCGAGAGTGGTGGATTGTTTGAATCCAACTTCTTCTTCTTCTTCTACTTTTACTCGCTATTACTATTTTGTCTTTTTTATTTTTACTTACTTGGAGCTCATAATCAAAAGTAAGTCAATTCTGGCAGATAAAGATTACTCTTTTGCTTTCGATTAAATTCTGTGGTGGGCTTCCTTTCCTTCCTCGAGGTATACATACTTTTATTTATTTATACGTTGGAATGCAGATGACGAGAAGCGGTTGAATGCTATATATATTATTAGCGTGGCGAGAAAGCTCGGGTGCTCCATCTTTCTACTGCCTGAGGACATCATGGAGGTAAAAGCTCCACACTCGCTTTTAAGTGCGTGCAACCATTATTTATGTACGATAATAACAACGATTGTTATTTTTCGGAGGAAGAAATCAAGCTAATTAATGACGTGAGTTTCTGCCATTTCCCCAGGTGAATCAAAAGATGATCCTCGTTCTCACGGCCAGTATCATGTATTGGAGCTTGCAACAGCCATCGGAGGAACCAGATCGATGCGAATCATGTGTAGATGATTCTTCCTTACATAGAGCTGCGTCCGAGATATCGATAGACGATACCACCTCGGAGAAAGCTCCATCCGATTGGGAAGACGGAAGCTTGACTGCAAGCTTCATATCGAACATCGCATCCGATGATGCTATCTCGGAAACGTCAGAGATAGAGAACGGAAGTAGTGGTATTACCACAACCAACACCAACACCAACACCAACACCAACACCACCACCACCACCACCACCACCACCACCATACCATAGGTGGATGACGAAAAACAGAAAGTAGAATGCAACCGAGAGCGGCGACAAAAGAAGGATAAAAAGAAAAAAAATTTGGCAGGTCGATCGTCGACGCGAAGACTTCCTTCTGATGTAGCTTTTTAAATATGTGTAAAGATGAGAGCAAAAAAAAACACAGTCTTCCACCACTCTTTTTTCTTTTTTTAATGTCTTACACAGCCGCCTCCTCTTACTATTATTATTATCCCCAACAAAAAAAGAAAAGGAAATTCTCGAGGAATTCATCTCCCGTTAACGCATCTGAATAACAAGAGGCTATGGCCATTGCTCATCGTAACAACAAAGTTGCAGCAGCACCCAACCCAAGTGGGGCGGGCCGTATGAGCTGCTGACGGGGAAGGTATTATTATGTTACCAATAATATTCGTCTGTCTATATGGATCTAAATTACCAAACAGCCACAGGTTTGGTGTTCCTTTGTGCTACCTGTTCATATGTTGCCAGTTCAGTTGGTTGGGTAATGTTACACGTTTAGAAAAATTAAAATGAAACGCAAAACAAGTTTATAAAAAAGAAGATCAATTTTCTTCCAAGTAATTGACACAAATATAATGTTCGATTAACATTGCACTGCGAATTGGAGATGAATTTCATCACTTCATTTAGAGAGAGAGAGAAAAGAAGACAACACAATATCCACTTACTTCATTGAAGAGTTACCAGTTTTGTCCAAAGGCATCGATACAATATCCACGTCAGCAATATGGGTCCCAAAATTCAATTCAAGGTTAATATAAAACATTCATTCATTCATTCATTCATGTAATCAACCTCAAAATAGTCAAATGTTATAGCCTTTTTTATTGTTATTGCAAATCAAAGTGAAAGAAGGAAAAAATTAAAACACAAACACAAAGATGATCAAACAGTAAGGAAAACATAAAGCCCGTTAAACCAACCGATCCTCTTATGTGGTAGACAATCTCATGAACAATAAAATTATTAATTCATTCATAAAGTGTTACCGTCCAACACACCCAACAAAAAAAAAAACAAAAAACAAAAGTAAAAGAAGAAAACAAAAAAGTAGTTTCAACATAGGCTCGTTTCTCCCAGAGCACTTTGTGATTCCAAACCTGAATGGACAATCTATTCACATCACCCATCTTTTGGGTACAAAGAGGATCTCCGGTCCACCTGCTTTCACCCTAGCAGTTCTTCATGAACTGTCCATGGGGGCTTCACCCCCAGTAGGAGGCACAACCACAAAAGCATTGTTTTCCATCACTCTTTGCTCTATGTTTCTGCCTGCACCAAATACAAACTCACTTCCCGTGCTCGGAACCGACCGATCGAACACGGATGCCGTAGTTGGTTGATTGAACACAGGGGCTGGAGATGTATTGACTGGCAATCCAAACCCAAACGATGGAAGTGATTCGGCCGGAAGTACTGGTTGCATGGCTGTGGTTTCACCACATCCAAAAATCTTTTGTTCATAATCCAGCAACTGCTGCTGGACAGCTGAAAGATAGATGCAATAAACGAGGGAGACAACAATAAACAGCTAAAAATGAACCAATAATACAGTATGGATCCTCAAGATTTTTGTCTTCCATTTATCTAGCATAAACCACAGCATGCCCCAAATAAAAAAAGGAAAATATAACTCATAAACACAATATGGATCCTCAAGATTTTTTATTTCCGTTTATCTAGCATAAACCACAGCATGCCCCAAATAAAAAAAGGAAAATATAACTCATAAACACAATATGGATCCTCAAGATTTTTTATTTCCGTTTATCTAGCATAAACCACAGCATGCCGAATAAAAAAAAGGAAAAAAATAAACTTATGAATACAGTATGGATCCTCAAGATTTTTGCTTTCCATTTGTCTAGCATAAACCACAGCATGCCCAAAAAAAAAAAAAAAAAAAAAAAAAAAAAAAAAAAACTTATGTACGGTTTTGTGCTCCATTTCTTATATGATGCACAGAGAAGAGTAAAAACCTGGGGATAACTCCACCATTGGTCGACGATCTCTAACCCATTGAAAACTTTGTGCAAATCGCCATCCTTTGCATTTCATCAAATAAGCCATTACGATTGCTGGTGACCTACCATAAGAAAACAATAAAACAGATGCTGTGCATATAATACCCGTGTCAATGAAACAAAAATGTGTAACTGAACTAAACCAACCTATTTTTGCCCAACATACAGTGGACAAGAACACGTGCCTTCTCCTTGTCGCATTGCTCTGTATTTAGAGAATAATATTAATATGAAAGAACAAGAACTACATGAAAGTAAAGGCCAAACCAATTAACATCCTAGATCAGCTGATAAAACAACTCACATGTAGTAGGTCTGAATAGTACATATCTTTATTTATGCAAGGTACTGCAACAAGCATGGAAACAGTTTCAAATTCAGACTGGAGAAACGTCACTGAAATCCCATACTATTAGTAGTTTACTACTGTATTGTACTTTTAGTACTAAGAATACTTTTAATTTGCATTTTGCACAATCTTACATATATCAAATTCTCTATGCGGCTCTGCTTATTAGGTTATCCTAATTATGGTTTTCTTCTTCTTTACTTCTATTATCACATCCTGGTACACATTAACTCGC
Organism: Musa schizocarpa; assembly: GCA_900464855.2. Classification (NCBI taxonomy): domain Eukaryota; kingdom Viridiplantae; phylum Streptophyta; class Magnoliopsida; order Zingiberales; family Musaceae; genus Musa; species Musa schizocarpa. Next base: position 27,901,973 of record LS990920.1, on the reverse strand, counting down.
ATGCCAAGAGAATTATTTTGTGCATGAACCTCCCTTCGAAAAACCTTTATGCAATCATGACGAGTGATATCAGAGCTGACCTAATATTGGGTATGGTGAGAGTCTCGGATGGAAAAGGCCACCCGTGGACTGGGCTAGAGAACACGCTACAACTTAGAGTGACCATTAGGTTTTGGGTCTAATGCACCATGGTAAAGTTTGATTCTAAGTTCCATTGGTCCTTCACTGTAATATCCTTCATTTCTTAATTATTTATGATGCCTATAAATTTTTATAATATCTTGATTATTTTAATATGAGAATTTATTTAATATTTTTTAATTATATAATTTTATATTGAAAGCTTAGTGCGAGAGGCCTAATTGTGAATTATAGAACCTGATAGTGACTTGTAAAATTTTCCATGATAAGTTAGTGGAAAAAAATAAAAATTATAAGTGGGCACTAGCAAACAAATGAGGGTGCTACCTCATACCTGCTCTGACACCTAATATTAATTTGTTGCATACTTGACACCTAATATTATTTTGTTGCATGCTTGACACTTTGCAACATTTAGATTTAGGTAAGCACTAAAGATTAGAAACCAAAAGTTAGACCTAATTAGTGCCTTTGTTGCCTTCGATAGCACACTTGAGAAAGAGAGTGAAGTGAAAGAGAAGAAGAAGAGAATGCGTTTGTTTCTGACTCGAGAATTTGGTCTAATTCAAGATCTTTAGGAAATTAGCTATCTAAGGAAAGTGTTCTACCTGGTCTTACAGTAATTTGATCTCAGATTATTTTCTATTTATGAGCAATTAGTAGAGATTTATTTTTTTCTAATAGTATAAACTTCAATTGAATTGTAAACTTAAAATCTAGGAATTTTGAGAATCTTGACCTTATTTCAACTATAACATTCTGTACAAAAACTCTAAATCGAGCAAACACAATTTTATTAGAAACTAGATTCATAGATCTTTCTATTAACACCTTATTTGAATGATTTGAAGCACCGATGCCCGTCTAAACACTTATTCTAGTGAAGTGATCCATTGGATTTTACTAAGTAGAGACAAAATGATGTAACCTGTCTATTAAATTCTTTATAATCTTCTGTGGATAACTTGAATTTATACAAATTTTTTTTTAGTGGAAAGTTGACTCCTATATCTTTCTATCAACATCTTATTTAAATGATTTGGATTGACAATGCTCATTCAAATGCTTGTTTCAATTAATCATTCAAATTCTGCTAAGCATAGACAAAGTGATCTGACCTTATGCATTTCATTACTTATAAGTTTATGTGGACAATTCTAATTTACACAAAACTTGTTTTATTGGAAGCTAAACTCGCATACCTTGCTAAAAACTCTTATTTGAATAATCTAGAGCATAATTGTCAATCCAGATGTCTATTATAACTGATATTACAATTCTGCCCATATGATTCGTTTCCAAACTTACACAATTTTTTCTTTTACCTTCTGGAATTTGATTAAAGACAAAATCCTCCCTCAAATGAGTCTCATGTTGTTGCTTTAAATTCCTTTATCTCTTAGTCATTGATTCTTGTAATAATTGAATGAGTTGTACATTTGTTCATTATAGCTTTGGTTTTGCTTCACACGTGCACATGTATATTTTTGTTGTGTCATGTGCTTCCAATACATTTCTATTTTCTTGATTTATACATAAGAATATCTTTATTTGTACTCTGATATTTGTAAAATACTTTAATCCCTTTGCCAGAAATGAAATGGGAATTATGCTCTGTTTATGGAGCCATGACGAGCTCATGTCGACAAATGACTTCATATAGACATGGAGACATATGTTATGATCATCTAGAAACGAGTGAATTTATGGGACCATCTAGAAATGGGTAGATTTATGTTATGTTATGATCACACTACATCATCTATATCCCTTTGACACAATTCTAAATAACATACTTATATGTTATATGTTGTTATTTGCTCTCCTAATATGTATGAATCAGATTAGATGATAAATATGACTCTTGAACTCATACCTTATATCTTGATCCTTATGTCATATGATTAGTCGTTTACTGAATTTTTGTAGCTTACTTTTTTGTTATATAAAATTTTCAAGTTAGCTTGTCTCTATCATCACACTCTAGTTAGGTTTCGGCTGAGGCAGTGGAATCATAGAAGAATATGACATGTTTTGTGGTTTTACAAGATATCATTGTAAAGAAAATTTTGGTTGTGAGGTTGTCCATAAACTGAGCTAGTGTTTTTGTAAATGTTAAACAACATCATGTATTGGATGTTTAAAAATATAAAATTTGATGTTTTCAAATTTTGAGGTGTGACATTGATAAGAAAAATGGTCAAAGATTTGAATTAACTTACAAAAGGTTTGATAGATGTACTACCACTGATTTGGGGTTCAACATTTTGAGATAATTTAGGCTTAACAAGTTAATGGGTCAATTATTATACCAGACAAAGTAGGAATCCACGTCTGCCTACCATTCTCAATTGTTAGTCTCACATAAAACCTCAAAATTCAAACTATGCAGTATGCACCAAGCATCCATAATTCTCGGAGTCCTTATAATCAACACTTGGTTAGATTAACTGGTTCTGTACCTCCTCGTAGATAACCATCACAAAATAAGACAGAACACAAAAGGATTTATTGGGTTCTAATTAAATATCAAATTCTAACCTTCAAGCAGAATAGCCAGGCTGGAAAATGCAAGAATGCCCCCTTGTTATGGATCATCTATTGCTGAGACCTCAAAAATAAAATAACAAATTATAATAGAATTTCCTAAACCTTGAGTACATTCCAGGTTCATCTAAATGTGGAAACCTTCTTTCCCCTTTGTTCCAAGTACATTCCAAGTTCATCTTACCGAGGAAACATTCTTTCCCCTTTGTTCTTCTTTCTCGTGTTCTCTAAAATATTTCTATTTTCTGTTTGTGATTAGTATAACAGTGTGGTTATGAGATCACAGATGCAGAAGGAATGCTCATCTCTGATCTTTCACACTGTTGAAATTCAGTTTGAAATCAATGAATAGCATATTGTACCAGCCATGTTTTGAAAAAAAAAGCCAATCAGGCAGCTGAATGTCTCACCGACTGTTCTAGAATTAATGTTCTGTTGATTTTGCAAGTCCCATTTCTTTGGGACTTTCATACCTGTGAGCTCTGCTGCCTCTGGAACTTTTCAGGTAGTAGTTTAATAATTTTCCAAAAAGAAGTATATTGTGTCTAACTCATAAATAACAACAAGCAACTTGTTTGAGAAAAGAGGTCAACACAGAACACAGAATATACTTTAATGTCTACTTAAAACTACTAAAATTCACTACCTATTTCTGGTGTAACACAAGTTTGCCACATTTCAAACTATTTTTTTCTTTTCCTTGTTTGCTGAGGAATGCAAGCCATTATTGATTTACTGAGGCATCTCATGAAATTCTAGGGGACTAGGCACACAAAGACAAACTTTTTCCCCGACAGTTCTTGTTACTAGTATTTAAATAGTTGCATAGAAGTAAAATCAATATACGATATAAGCTAAAAGGTATAGCAACAAAATTTCCTCATCTTAAAAGTCGTATAGCGGAGAACATCATGACCTGTTCATATGATATTTCATGAAGTATAATTTTGGAGTTGTAGATCAATGTGAATGAGCATGAAGTACATAAGAAATTGATCAAGCAAGAGAATCTTTGAAGCATGCATACTATATCACACACAACACTGACTAATGTCCATTGTATCTCCCAGTACAAAACAAACAGTACATACCGGTCCGCTAAACGAACAGTAAGTGGATCCACCTGTTTCAAGCAGTATGCATAAAACAGGGTTGTGCCACCCAATACACCCCCTATATCGGGGGACATGTTCGAATGACGACTGTTACTGACTTGTATCGATCGGTAAATTCCGACCATATCATTCAATCATTCACATCAATGGAGTCTGATGGTCATAGTCGCCTTTCGACCATATTGGTTCAATCACTAACATCAATGGGGTCCAATGGTCAAATTGGCCATTGGACACCTTATTGAGGTTGGTTCCACTCTTTTAAACCCCCTTCCTCTCCTCTTTCACTCTCCCTCACTCACACTCTTTTCTCCTTCTCTTTCTCATTCAGTCTTTCTCACTCTCTCAATTAAACATCCTAATCGATGATTGAGCTCATTAAAAAACTTCAAAAGGCAAATATGGATTGGTGGAAGATCTCTAGGAGTAGTTATAAGATTGAGTTCGACAGACGTACCATATTGATATGCAAATTTGTAGGATTGAGGACCCAATCCAATGGCTATGAAATCCTGACATTCATTTTGGTGGTAGAAGTGTTGCTTATGTTTATTACTTAATTTGCTGAAAAAGCAGGCCTTTGACACATAATCTAACATCTCAACTCGTTTTATTATTATTATAATGATTCAACATCAACAAAATTAATAGCGTAGTACACAAGAAAGTTGCCCCCTCAAAGATCCATCTTTAAATAGAGACATCTGCTATCTCATCGTAAAAACCTGAAATTACTAGTCATTTATAACTTATTTGTACTCTACTCTTATTGAAATTGAATTAGATTAGGATAAAAAAGGTATTACAAAGAATTCTTAATTTTTTACATATTTTTGACCCTTTTTTACCATTTTTGGAAAATCGATATGTAACAACATGAGTATGATACATTGGTGTCGATCTGTATATACCGTGATAGAGGATAAAATAACATATTCTAAAGCTGACACATGGACATCTCCACCTCAACAATGAAGGCCGCCACCTCAACTAAACAAATATGACATGAACCCACATAGGGGGCAATTGAGCCACCTTGATCGATAGTTGCGCCTTCTTGGCACGTGGTTGAGCCACATCAATGGAGGTTATGCCACCTTGGCATGTGGTTTAGACACATTAGTAGAAGTTATGACACCTTGGCAGGTGGTTGAGCCACATTAGTGATGGTTACGCCACCTCAACTACCATCTCAGCAGGCGGTTGTGCCACCCCACAACTGCCTTTAACCTTTTAAACCATCGGCAACCACTACGACCTGGTTATAAATAAATTCTCTCTCATTCTTTTCTTTCTTCTTCCGCACCCTTATTTCCTGACCACATCGAACACTATTGACTTAAGCATCGAAGGAACTGAGTCGGGCTACCTCCAACCTAGATCTTCTATAGTATCTCAAGCAGCACGTCGAGAGATCAAGCAGCATCCAGATTCAACAGAAGATTCCTCTCCAATCATCATTGACATCTCGGGACATTGTGCGTTGCCCATTATCGGATTGGACCATTCTTCTCTCTATTTGTCGGACAACCAATCTTTGAGTTAACATACTAGTCCGGGCCAAGCTTGGTACCATCGGTCGGCACGAGACATTGAACCTTGACACTGACAATAATTTCCACTTTAAAGTATAAGCACAATTGTAGAAGTAATTATATACTTTAAGATAAGATCAAAGAGTGGCTCAACAATTGACAAGATTAAAAAATGCAAATTATGGAAGATTGATGAGTGACCCAACAATTGAGATGTTGATTCTATGTCAATGTAACTTCTCTAGGAAAAGAAATTCAGGTTGCTACTTGTAACGTATGAATAAAAGTAATCCAAGAGTATGACAGTTTTACATCAAGGACGAATAATACCTAAAAACTGGATTGCATCATCAAATTGTAGAACTTTGTCATCTTGGAGGCAGTGATAAGTAAAGGAATTCTTGTACAGATTTTGGCAAGCAGGTACAGTCTGCAGTCATATCCAACAATGTATTATGGAAACAGATAAAAGAACAATTTCAAAAGCAAGATAGCTCATTTAAGTTAAGAAGTATCATTAAAGTGGAAATACAAAATTAGGGAGCAAAAGTTGAAGACTCAAGATTAGCAATATGTCTTTCAATCCACCATATGGTCAAACTCGATATATGAAAAATAAAAGGGAAACCATAATGTAAAGGCTAAAACCAATAAAGCCTTCTTTATAAGAATTGACTTGAGACTCAAAAGGTATAAGGATATTCCTGATGCAATCTAAAGAATAGCTATTCTGCTTAGTGCAGAACAGCGATCATGGAGGCATCAATGGCAGTTTTGCTATAGCAGAAACCATAATATAGTTGTAGCAACAGGATATTGTGCTCTTGTAAACATAGCAGTTGCTGAAACAGGTTAACAGCCACCATAGGCAATCTCTATATAATTACCCAAAGCAAATGCTTTAAGCCTTTTATTTCTTGCGATGACCCACTGCATGCCTATAGGTGAATTAGTTAAAAATGACCCTGATAAGATAATTCATGTTAAACTGATCTCCTATGTGAAAATTGGTGTTAATTTGTCCACATATACAAGCCTTTGTACCTGATTTTTCGAACTGGGGACAGTATCCCATTGATTTCTCCAATACTTCTTGGAGAAATGAGAGAACGGAGTCTCACAGCATGTTATATGGATAACTGTATCATATCTGATGAAAGAAAAGTAGATACAACACTGAAATAGAATGATAAATCGAATGCAATGTTATTTCATCCATTATCCATCGCTAAGAAGCAATATATCAACATAATATATTTTAGATCTAGTGTATTATGTTGGGGAGGAAGAGAAGAATTCCAAAACCAAAAGAAAACACCCAGAGATTAACAATCAAAAGCATATCAAGATTAACGTGATTCGGCAAATCCCGTCTACATCAACGGAGAAAATCATATTCTTAACTATTGAGATCAATTACAAGACCTTGAGTTATTCCTCCTCAAGCATGGATTTCCTTGTAGTCACTCTTACATAAATCCCGAAGAATTTACGCCCTTTTCTCACCCTCTCTAAAAACCCTAGAGAGTAGCCTCTCTAGATACCCTAGAGAGAAATCAAGAAGCACCAAAAGTATTCCTCATATCTTGCTATCCCCTCACCATAATATACGGATACAATATTTATAAAAGAACCAAACTATAATTACCAGGATTTCTTTTATTTCTGAGAACTCCTTGTACTTTGTCAATCCCAACAATCTCTCCTTTGGTGAGTATTTTATCCACTTATGTATCTCCTGAAGATAAAATACTTTTACTTCAAGCTCGTTCCCGTTTACATCACTCATCCTTGTTGAATCTTTGACTATCGGATCTTTTGACCTCTGATTCCACTTGTTGGGAAGGAAGAGAAGAATTCCAAAACCAAATGAAAATACCCAGAGATCAACAATCAAAAGCATATCAGAAAGCCGACACAAGATGAACCTAGTTTAACAAATCCTACATACATCCATGGAGAAAACTAAATTCTTCACCATGTGAGATCAATAACAAGATCTTAAATTATCCCCACTTAAGCACGGATTTCCTTGCCTTTTCTCATCCTCTCTAAAAAACTACCCTTTCTAAATATCTCAGAGAGAAACCCAAGAGCACCAAAAATATTCCTCACATCATGTTCTCCTCCCATCAAGACCTAGAGATGCATGAGATATTTATAGAATAATCAAACGTTAATTAACATATTTCCTTCTTTCACAAGAACTCCTTGTACTTGGATTCCTTATCCCACTAAGACAGTAGCTTTAGGAATCTTAAAATACTAGCTAACCCAACATATTATCAGCAAGAAGAACTGTTCTAATCATACTCCTGAAATATATCAGGATTTTCTTGAGCATTCCATGCCCATGTATTATATTCTTCAGAATGTTTATTGATTTGGACCAAAGTGCGACTCTGCTTCTCTATAAGCTAAACATCTTATTCACCATGTTGCCTGTATAGGGAAATGCCTTTATCAACATGTTGACTCATCATCATATCCATCTTCAGTCGGAAGAGGTTGCATAGGTACTGCACAATTCCCGAATACAGGGTTGATGAATAGGCGAGAAGCATAAAGAAGCTCCTCTTTGCCTGTGAACTACTCAATATTCCAACCTTATTACGCTATGCATCATCCCTAGTCCTCGATCACTAAGTTAATACACCAAACGCAACGATTTCACACACATCACTTCTCTCTAGTCCATCAATTGCTACAACTGAGTACCAGATTTGCGAATCTTTATACAACCAGCTGCGCAAACCATAGCTACCAGTAAACACCACAGGCAATCAAGATCATCGAAGAAAGAGCAACAAACAGGGCCTTACGTTGAGGATGTGTGTGATGCGGAGGGTCTTGAGGATCTCCCCCCGGGAGGCGTTGTCGTAGCTGCCGAGGTAGAGGAAATCCGTGAGGATCTCAGAGGGGAAGGCGCTGGCCGGCTGGATCGGCCGCTCGAAGGCGGCGGGGACGCGGTGGCCGCAGACTCCGCAGACCTCACCCTCCTCGTACTTGTGGTAGTGGCCACAGACATCGCAGGGGTTCTCCCTCTCCCTCTTCCTCATCGCGCGTCGGACCCCAGCGATTCGAGCGAGAAGGACACCTCCCTTTAAGAATCACACGGACTCGGAGGTCGAGAGGTCGGGAATCGGCGGTCCTCGATCGAAAAGGCGCGACCTTGCTTGCGCTCAAGAAAGATCTCGCTATCGCGCTCTCCCCGTGTAAAGAGAAGCGAGGGGATGGATCCCTTTCATCGATCTAATAATATTAATTAATGTTAATGCTGTTAAAATGTCAAATATTATTACCAGGATTAACGCTTTCTTTTGCTCGCTCAAACACAATCCCTTTTAACAGAAGTGGAATCTGTCGCTACTCTGAAAACGGGACCCAAAACCATCACCTGTAAAGGCCATCCGTGGACCCCACTCCACATCCGGCAGTGCTGAGTTTGGGGGCGCGCGTCTGGGGACGCGAAACAGCGCTTGGTGTTAATCTAGCAGTGACTTGGTACCGCTCTGTGGCTTCACAGCTGATTCGATCGAGGTGAGGACTATAGAATAAAATAATAAAACGAAAAGGACAGGATCTCATCAGCGGTTGCTGCGTGGATCTCAAAGCTGCTAAATGCGACTCTCTAATTTCTTTGGTCAATCGTAAATAAATAAATAAATAAATAAATAAATAAATAAATAAATAAATAAATAGGTAGAGCATCTACCAAATCAAATGTTCTTAAACAAGTCGTTGCCTGAATTCTTTTCTTTCTGTAACTTGCAAATGATAAGTGACGATGGGAAGTTTTAGTTTTAGAATTTAGTTATATTTTGATTTTTTTTCTTTTTAATTTATCCGATATATATATATATATATATATATATATTTATTTATTGTATCAACGGGGAAAACCTCGTCATTGGAAAAAGATGCACGCAAGCAACTCGATGGAACTTATCCTCGTGTCGTGTTGCGGCTCGGAAAATGTTACCTTGGAGTCGGTTCTCTCACTTTCTCGCCCTCGTCTTTTCCCGCTGTTACTGCAGCTACTGCTCTCAAAAGCGAGAGAGAGAGAGAGAGAGGGGTTTAAAACATGGGTCGGTCGTCGACCCGGCACGGTTCAGCAGCGGTCTTCGGCGGACCGGTTAGGCGGTGGAACAAGAAGTGGGTCCCGCTCTCCACTGCCGACGACCGCGGCGATGCCGTCAATCGTCATCCCGAGGAGCCGCCCTGTAGGAAGTTCCGATACGTTCTGGTAACCCTCATCGCCTCTTCCCCTGCTGCTCCCCTCTGTATTGGTGTCTAGTTCCTTTCACTTCAGCGGATTTTGGGAAGGAGGGTTTTAAATTTTTCTGATGATATCTTGTTGACCCCCTCGAAATTTCTGATGATTTCTTCTCAAGAACAGTGTTAAGATTGAAAAGATCTCTTCTTGGAAGATAAAGATGACATCTTGCTTATGGAACGTGCAATTGAATATATATTTTCTTGATCAAGCTGTGGGTCTGGTAACGTCTAGTGACTTCTTTCTTCCCCTTGTGGTAGGATCAGTTGAGGTTTCAGCTTTTGGGTTTTCTTTGGAAGAGGCAAGGAGATGGTGGTATTGTGTTTTCCCTGTAGCGTACGGCAAGTACAGTTTCAAGGAAGACGGCCAGTGGAAATTGGTAGATGATCTAAATTAGGTAATTATGGAGGCCATGATGACTGGTGTGATATATGCAACTCTCAGGGTCAGATGAAGATCAAATGGAATCACTTTGCCCACATTTAGCTGCTAAATTTATTTATTTATTGGTGAATTCAAGGACTTGCAAATGCTTGAAAAACCTGGTTTGTGCAATAGATCAGTCATGCAAATTGCTTTTCCTTCGCTGGGAAATCTTGTAGAAGTGACTTTTTAAGTTTCTTGAGATATATGGTTATGGGCTTACAGAAATCTTGCTTAGTCTACTCAAAGCTTCTCATTTGATTGTTGCATAGTTCTCCAGAACCTAGAAGGACATTCTTTTTAGTTGGAGTTATATCCTACTTACAAAATTTCGTTTCGTTTATAATTTGAGTACTTCTATGTTCAAACTTTTTGGTTGACTCCTTGCAGAACCTTATTGTTGAGATGGCATGATGCTTGGGAGTTTGAATTTAGATTCTTTTAGCTATTTACAGTCAAAGTTGGCCAGAAATTATATGGATATGGGATATAGAAAGCTGCACCTTCAGCATTCCGTGAATGTACTAAAGAAAAACAGATTTCCTTAATAGTTATTTTCCAAAAATGCATGCAAAAGAATTTAGTTTTGTCTCTCAAATACTCAACCAGTAGTTATGTATGGAGTACATTTGTTGTCTATCATTCTTCCTTATGTATTGCTATTTTTATATTGGCAATCAAGTAGGAGTCAGATACAGGTTAGGTGGAGTAATAAGACTTGAGCAAATTCTTGTAATGTAAAAAGGGTAGAAACTCATATGAAGGTCTGTTTTACATTTTCTTGTAAGAAGATACATATAGCAAATCAATGAGATTCACTAGTTTGCTTGATACTTCGACCCTTTCCCCAAATCAAAGATACAAACATCTTATTTGGATCAAACTTCATGCCCTGGACTCTAGGCAGAAAAGTTCTAATAGAATTTTATTGAAAGGGGCATTCATGTAAAATCTATTTAACCGACCTTTATTAAAGAGGTGAAGAGGTCGACTAGGGTTAGAGTTAGTTGAGAGGTTGCTTCTTAGAGTAGGAGTCTTATTAGGAGTTGGTTAGAAGTAGGAGTCTTGAGTATAAGTCATATTAGGAGTTAGGGTTTAGAAGCCCTATAAATAGTCATGTATTCATCCTCTTTTGACAAGCAATAGATGAACCTTCTTAGCAGCCTTTGAGTAGCAACTTGGAGGAAGGAACCCCTATAGAGTTCCAAGGAGGCCGATCCCCTAAAGATATCAATCCCAAGCTTAGAATCCGCTAGGGTTCTAATACTTGGTATTATAGCAGCGTTCTTGGCATCTTGTTGCCCTTCCACAACCATCCATCAGCCCTCCACAGCCGCCCAAAGTAATTTTCACAATTGCTTAAAAGATCGTTGTCGAATTCCGCCATCATCTCCACCATTGCGGATCATCCTTTGATCTCCTCGTGAATTGCAACAGGTTATGATTTTCTACGTTACTGCTACTACAATTTCGTTATCTTTATTCAAAAATCTAAAAAAGTTGTTCCTATATTGCTGCATAAACTTTTCATCGTAATTTTTTTTTCTCTACGATGAAAAATGCACAATAAAATTCCAATCGCATAGCACAGTTTGTTTAATCTTACTACTATATTTTTTCTGTCCAAATCTCTACGAAATTTTTATGACAGCTTTGATACTTCATAACAGCGGATTTCCCTTTAGTTTCGTCAAAAAATTTTCAATATAAACCACTGATCTTTTACGTCCAGATTGCTAGATGCACTGTAGAATTTCAATCGCATAGCACAATTTGTTTGATCTTGCTATTACGTTTTTTTTGTCTAAATCTTTACGAAATTTTTACGACGGCTTTGACACTTCCTAATAGCAGATTTTCCTTTGGTTTTGTCAAAAAATTCTCAAAATAAACCACTAACCTTTTATGTCCGAACTGCTACACTTTAGATGTAAAAATCTACTACAGTACCTTTCTGTGATCCTTAATTTTTTCAAACCTTCCACCACCCCATGTCATTAACCCGTCAACAGAAAAAAGACAGGAACATCTCTGATCTACAAGAATATGTTGTGACCTCTCAAGATCCAATTGATGTCAAATTTGAAGCATGGGAATCTCGGATTGAATCGCGGCTTGAATCGCGCTTGGAGGACAAATTGCACGCTTTGTTTGTAGAATTCAGAATTGGACAACCGCCGAGTCCAACCAAATTTAAGCAAGGAGAGAGTTCAGAGAGGCCTCCAGAGAAGGAGGGACAGCCCTCGGATATGCATCAACCACGCATGAGCGTAGACTTCCCGCGATGGGAAGAAGGAGACCCGGCGGGGTGGATTTTGCACGTCGAACGTTACTTTCGCTACTGCCAAACGTCATATGATGCTATGGTGGAAATTGCTGTCATCCACCTTGAAGGAGATGCTATTCAATCGTTTCAGACCTATGTGTTGAATCTCGTATTTTGATGATGAAACTACTTGATATATGTTTATGATTTAATCTGCGTTTTGAGTGACGCAGGATGCTTCGATCGGGATGAGACAATTAAAGCAGGAAAATCATGTTGTGCCGAAGGAACATGTCAGAAGATTGGACGTCGAGCCGGTGGATCGGTCGACGATATCGACGAAAAAACTTCGGTAGTGGACTCGAAACATCGGGCCAAGAAGAAGCGGTATTGTGCCAAGGATATCGGAGTTCAGCGAGTCAATCGGCGATTGGGCAATAGGGTCGCAAGAGAGGACGATGCCCAAGAATTGAATGGCGTCGAGGGACCAATGACATCTTGCCGGACAACTTGGTTAATTGCTTAGGATTAATTGTCTCGATCGAAGTTTTGTTTTTAAGTGTGTAGGATTAACTTCGATGGAAGAAAGACATGCGGCAGGAGTTGTCATGCCGAGTCAAGACAATGATCACGTTGGGAGTTCGAGAGTTCGACGGAAGTTCTGACGATCGTCGGAGGTTCTCAGGGAACAGATCCAAGAAGTCCGTGAGCTTGCCAAAGCTTCGTCGGAACTCGCCAAGTGGATCGTCCGCAAGTCCGGAGTTTCTTTGGAAGTCCCAGAGTATCACCGAGGGTTCATCGGATGATTGACGGAAGTTCGTTTAAACTTCATCAGGAAGAAGCGATTGACGCGCGGGAGCAAGTGTAGAGATTGTCTTAGGATTAATCGTAGTTAGCACATTGATTAAGTTGGAAATGGGAGGTGATCCCATTAGCTTAATCTTGGGGCAATTGGGCCCCCTCAAAACCGAAATTGGGTCGAATGGAGCTACCCATTCGGATCCTCGACATCGAGGGAGGTGCAACCGCCCAAGCCGAGGGTAGCACCGCCGGGCTAAGTCTCCCAGGGGAGATCGGCGGTCAACCGCCCGGCCAGGGGTGGCACCGCTTGGGCTCGATCTCTGCAAAGGCAAGGCGGTGCAACCTCCCCTCGATAGAGAGGTAGCACCGCTGAGCTCGGTCTTGAACTCGGCGGTGATGCAACCGCCTCGATCGAGAGGTGCAATCGCCTGGGCTCGGTCTCCGAGCTAGGCCGGAGGCGGTGCAACCGCCTGGGCTTAGTCTTCGAAGCTCGCTGGCGGTGCAACCGCTCGGTCGAGAGGTGCAACCACCACGATCCCGGAATTCGGGATTTGATAGTTTTGAGCTCAAATTTGAACTGGGTTGGGGCCTATAAATACCCCACCCATTCAAAGATTGAACACACATAGACCTACACCCAAATCTTGATCTTTTCTGTGATTCTTAGAGCTCAAAATTGTTGTAAAGGCCAAAAGTTCTCCTCCTTACGTTCTTCAAAGTTTTGAGTTATAAAGAGGAGAAAAAGTTCTGTAAGGGTTGTCTCCCGAGCCCGGCAAAAAGAAGTGAAATTGTAAAGGGCGGTTGGCCTTCGCTATTGAAGGAAGGTCTCTAGTTGGCGTTGGTGACCTCGTCGGTGGAGGAAGCCAAAAAGTGGAGTAGGTCAAGACCGACCGAACCACTCTAAATCTCGGTTTGCATTTACTTTGAGCATTTTATCATTACTGCAAAACCTCCTAAATAGCTACTACCTTCTGGCTTTTACTTTAACGAGTTTCTAAGTTTAGAACTTTCCGAATCTGCGTTTAGGCGTAAATCGGCGTTTTAAATGCGATCATTACATTTCAGTTTACGTTTTACGTTTTAACTCTATTTATAACTGCAAACTGCCTTCAGCATTTACAAAACATATCTCAAAGTTCAATATCTTCAAAGTTGGCGTTTAGGCGTAAACCGGTTTTATCGTCTGAACGTCGCATTTTCGGTTTATGCTTGCATTCGATTTTTATCATAAACTGCAAACTGCCTCTGTAGATCTACTTTAACGTCATCTCGCTTAATCTTAAGCTAAAGTAGTCTTAGGATCGGATTTTACATCAAAATCGTTTTTACGCAGCTTTCGATTTTAATCGCAGAAAGTTTTCCGCTGCACTAATTCACCCCTCCCCCTCTTAGTGCTCTTGATCCTAACAATTGGTATCGAGCCCAGTTTTTCTCATTTCGGATTTACACCGAGAGAAATGGCTCTTCATGGCTTTCAAGAGGGCTTTTTCGGTCTTTTCGTCCATCGTTGTTTAACGGATTGGACTACACTTATTGGAAAAACTCGAATGAGAGTTTTCTTTATTTCTAAATTTAGATTTATGGAATATCATTGAAAACGGTTTTCAACTTCCCTCTAAACCGATGAACAGAATGGTCGGTTTTGAGAAAAGTATTTTTCTTTAAACGCAAAGGCTATGAATGTCTTATTTTGCGTTTTGGACAAAAATGAGTTCAATCGGATTTCTACGTGCGAAACGGCTTTTGACATTTGGCGAACACTTGAAATCACGCACGAGGGAACTAGTAGAGTCAAAGACTCGAAAGTTAACTTTCTATTGCATGATTTTGAGCTTTTTCGAATGCAACTAAGCGAGACTATAGGCGACATGTACACATGTTTCACGGATGTCGTCAATAGTTTAAGAGCTCTTGGAAAATATTTTTCGGATTTTGAACTCGTAAACAAGATTTTGCGTTCTCTTTCTAAGAAGTGGGATTCAAAAGTAACTGTAATACAAGAAGCTAAAAACCTAAACAACTTACCACTTGAAGAACTAATTGGTTCGTTGATGACATATGAAATGGTGCATAATGCACATGATGGACATGTTGAACACAATCACCTTCCAAAGAACAGGAAGGATTTGGAACTCTGGACAAATGAATGTCACTTGAGCGATGACTCAAGTGATGAGGACAATGATGAATAAAACAACCTTCCAAAGAATAGGAAGGATTTGGGACATAGAACATTTGAAGACCACTCGAGCATAAGCTCAAGTGATGGTGAACTTAAACTACAAATGAAACGAAAATTAAAAAGCAAAAAGAATGGAACTACTTGCTTTAAACGCAAGAAGAAGAACAAAAATTGGGATGAATCGAGCTCCTCCGAAGACGAAGAAAAAATCAACAAAAGCGAGGCGGCAAACTACGCCTTAACAACCTACGACGTTGAGGTAATTAAAATGCCTTTGGTTTATTTTGAAATTACTTGATGCTTTCATGATGTATTTTCTTTTTTAGTTTAGAATTAATTTTCTTGAAAATTACATGTTTTAAAAAAAAATACAAAAATTATGATCATGCTAGTAATTTCGAAAATGATAATATTGCATATTTTATGATAAACAAACAAAATGATTTTGATTGAAAATATGAAATCATGGTTAAGAAGTAATAATGTGTATCATGTTTGATTAACATTGTTGAATGAAATCACGTTTGATTTAAAGTAATGCATAATGATGTAATATTAAATGATTATAATACAATGATTAATAATTTTATGCATGAGATTTTAAGTTATCCATGATCATGAGCTTGTTTGATCTTCATGATTTAATTTCAAAATCTATAACCAAAATCATGTTTGAATATATAAAAGTGTTAAATCTCATTTTCGGATTTTCGTGATCCTAACAATTCATTTTTTAGAATCTATTGATCTTGTGGTTTTATGACGAAACTCATTTTTCGATCCTAAACGTTGATGCATGTTTTTATTTTACATAAATGAAAAAGTATGTTAATATGAAATCAATTGTATGAAATAGAAATAATTTTCTATCCTATTGAGATTAATGAATTTATTTTACCAATCTTGTGAATCTCATGAAAATAAACATAATTAATATCTTGAGAATAAATGAGTGTATCATGCATTTAATCTTAATGATTTCTCTTTAACATACTTTTTGAAATCATACTTGACGATGAATATCAAGATATTAAAAGGATGTTATCATGGAATCATGCTTGATGATTTAGTTTTACCTTTCCGTCTTAAATGTTGACACTTATTTTATTAAAGGTAAAGGCATGCTTAGATGAAAAAGAATCACTTAAAAAATATTTTTCCCATTTGATCGAGATTAATGATTTCATGATATTTTGTGAATCTCGAAATTGATTTTGATGACTTGATTATGAATTTCAAGTTAATGATTTGATTTGAATAAGTTTTATCTAAATCATAATCTTAATCTTGCAAAATTGAAGTCACAAATAATATCTTGTGGTATTTATGAATTGATACTCACAATATGAAAGCATTGATATTCATGACTTGAATTGGATTGAAACATTGTATGCTTAAATTAATCATTCTCTCATGTTTCAAAAATTCCTTAAATGCCTTATGTGATGATTGAAAACTAACTTGCTTTATGATGAATCACAAATCATGACTTGATCTATGATATAAATGCATTGAAATGATTGAAATATTTAACACTTTTATGCTCTTCCCCCTACTTCCATCTTGTTCTCAATGATAAAATAGGGAGAAGTTTTGATCATGCATGGTAGGATATAATTTGACAAAATTAATACCATCATGATATGAAACATTTATGATGTGCAATTATGCATGCAATACTTGTGTTTTCTAACTATGATGTGATGTATTGCATATGATGTAAATCATGATTTAAAATGCTATGAGTGCTAGGTTACACACTTTGAGAAGAAATTGCTATATTGAAACATTAATGTAATTATGAATGATGATATAAAATTATGCATGTAATACTTCAACCTATGATAACGATGCATGCAATGATAAAATATTCATGATGAAAAATTGTCTTGACATTCATGACTTGATTATTCATCCTTTGTCATGATTTTGAAATCATTGTAAAAGGAAAAAGAACTACAAAACTGTATTCTTCCTTTTTGACAATGACAAAGGGGGAGATAGCTAGCTTGCACAAGTCAGGAAGATGCAAAAACTTGATTGCTAGCTTGCCTATCTTAAGTAGCAAAGATTGCTAACTTGCTTATTTCAAGAAGCAAAAATTGACTTCTTGAACATCACTATCTTGAGTATCTCAAGAAGCAAAACATGCAATTTGCACATTGCAATAGGAAGCAAGAGCTTACACAAGAAAGCTATCTTGCATTTGTTTTCGAAATTATTGCTAGCTTATATATTGTGAAATTTATATATCGTAAAAATTTCTAGTTTGTGGTCTAAAGAGAAGCAAAAACTTGCTATCTCAAAAGAAGCAAATGTGCTATCTTGCCTATCTCAAGAGGCAAAAATGTTAACTTGCACATCTAGCAAAACTTGACAAATTTGCATATCTCAAGAAGCAAGAGTTGCTTTCTTGAATATCTCAATATTGCTAGCTTGGACGATGTAGAACTTGCTATCTTGAACATTACCAAAAGTGCTATCTTGTATGCTATAAAACTTGTATATTTAAAACTTGATAGCTTGAATGTTCTAAGCATTATATAACACTTGCT
Source organism: Musa schizocarpa (assembly GCA_900464855.2). Lineage (NCBI taxonomy): Eukaryota > Viridiplantae > Streptophyta > Magnoliopsida > Zingiberales > Musaceae > Musa > Musa schizocarpa. The sequence goes on along the minus strand of LS990920.1, from coordinate 27,884,132 downwards.
AAATTTTCTAGCTTCAAAACTTGCATGATGATAAAACTTGATATTATGTTTTTCATGCAATAAGTTGAACCAATATCACAAACACTTGATTGTGGTACTTCTCCTTTTTGTTGATGACAAAGGGGGAGAAGTATGATGTTATGCATAAGTTTATGCATAAGTTCATGATGACGTGTTGCAAGTATTCATGATGAATATTGCAATGACTTGAATTCAGTTTGAATTCAAAGTTTTATCAATATGGCATATTGATAGGGGGAGTTTGTTTAAACTCCGGGAGTTAAGTTTAACTCCGTCATCAAGTGGTTGTCATCATAAAAAAGGGGGAGATTGTTGAATCTCGTATTTTGATGATGAAACTACTTGATATATGTTTATGATTTAATCTGCGTTTTGAGTGACGCAGGATGCTTCGATCAGGATGAGACAATTAAAGCAGGAAAATCATGTTGTGCCGAAGGAACATGTCAGAAGATTGGACGTCGAGCCGGTGGATCGGTCGACGTATCGACAGAAGGCTTCGGGCCGTGGACTCGGGCATCGGGCCAAGAAGAGCGGGTATTGTGCCAAGGATATCGAAGTTGCAGAGTCAACTAGCCGATTGGGTAATAGGCTGCAGGAGAGGACGATGCGTCGAAGAATTGGACGAAGCGTCGAGGGACCAATGACATGCCGGACAACTTGGTTAATTGCTTAGGATTAATTGTCTCGATCGAAGTTTTGTTTTAAGTGTGCAGGATTAACTACGATAGAAGAAAGACATGCAGTAGGAGTTGTGCCGGAGTCAAGACAATGATCACGTTGGGAGTTCGAGAGTTCGACGGAAGTTCGGACAGTCGTCGGAGGTTCTACGGGAACAGATCCGAGAAGTCCAGGAGCTTGCCAAGCGAAGCTCATCGGAACTCGCCAAGTGGATCGTCGCAAGTCCAGGAGTTTGCCGGAAGTCCACAGGAGTATCACCGAGGGTTCATCGGATGATCAACGGAAGTTCGCCAGAAACTCACTGAAAGAAGCGATTGACGCACCGGAGCAAGCTGTAGAGATTGTCTTAGGATTAATCATAGTTAGCACATTGATTAAGTTGGAAATGGGAGGTGATCCCATTAGCTTAATCTTGGGGCAATTGGGCCCTTGAAAAACCGAAATTGGACCGAATGGAGCTACCCATTCGGACCCTGATTGCTGAGGGAGGTGCAACCGCCCAAGCCAGGAGGTAGCACCGCCTGGGCTAAGTCTCCCAGGGAGACTGGGTGGTGCAACCGCCCCAGCCAGGAGGTGGCACCGCCTGGGCTCAGTCTCCGAGCGAGACTGGGCGGTGCAACCTCCCCTGACAGAGAGGTAGCACCGCCTGAGCTCGGTCTTCGAGCTCTAGCAGGCGGTGCAACCGCCTCAGTCAGGAGGTGCAACCGCCTGGGCTCAGTCTCCGAGCCAGACTGAGGCGGTGCAACCGCCCGTGACAGAGAGGTGCAACCGCCTGGGCTCAGTCTTCGAGCTCTGCCAAGCGGTGCAACCGCTCCAGTCAAGAGGTGCAACTGCCTAATCCCGGAATTCCAGGATTTGATAGTTTTGAGCTCCAAATTTTAACTGGGTTAGGGCTTATAAATACCCCACCCATTCAGCACTGAACACACATAGACCTACACCGAAATCTTGATCTTTTCTGTGATTGTTAGAGCTCAAAATTGTTGTAAAGGCCAAAAGTTATCCTCCTTCTGTTCTTCAAAGTTTTGAGTTGTAAAGAGAGGAGAGAAAAGTTCTGTAAGGGTTGTCTCTTGAGCCCGTCAAAAGGAGTGAAACTGTAAATGGGCAGTTGGCCTTCGCCTATTGACGGAAGGCCTCTAGTTGACGTTGGTGACCTCGTCGGTGGAGGAAGCCAAAAGTGGAGTAGGTCAAGACTGACCGAACCACTCTAAATCTCGGTTTGCATTTACTTTGAGCATTTTATCATTACTGCAAACCTCCTAAATAGCTACTGCCTTCTGCGCTTTTACGAACGAGTTTCTAAGTTCAGAACTTTCCGAATCTGCGTTTAGACGTAAATCGGCATTTTCGTACGATCATTACATTTCAGTTTACGTTTACATTTTGACTCCAATTATAACTGCAAACTGCCTTCTGCGCATTTACAAAACATATCTCAAAGTTCAGTATCTTCAAAGTTGATGTTTAGACGTAAACCGGTTTTATCGTACGAACGTCGCATTTCAGTTTGCGCTTGCATTCTGATTTTTATCATAAACTACAAACTGCCTCTATAGATCTACTTTAACGTCATCTCGCTTAATCTTAAGCTAAAGTAGTCTTAGGATCGGATTTTACATCGAAATCGTTTTTACGCAGCTTTCGATTTTAATCGCAGAAAGTTTTCCGCTGCACTAATTCACCCCCCTCTTAGTGCTCTTGATCCTAACACTATGGAGTATGAAAATATTGATGGCCAACTCGCAAAGATTCGACAAACCTCTACGATTCAAGAGTACCAAATCAGGTTTGAGAAGCTATCCTACCTTGCTCGTGATTGGACTGACCGTCAAGGAACATTCATCGAAGGACTCAAGCCAAAGATAAAAGGGGAGGTTAAGGCGTGGCAGTCCCGTACCGTGACAGTTGCAATTTCTTTCACTCGAATACAAGAAGAACGACTCAACCAAGATGCTCGGAGGATGAGAACCTCTCCTAGGCCTGCGGCATATAAACCTCCTTTTGCTCCCAACCGTCTTTCGCTGCCAAAAAAATTGACAAGAGAAGAACTATATGACCGATCAATAAAGGGTCTTTGTTGGCATTGCGACGAGCCGTGGAACCGCGATCATCTCTGCAAAAGGGGTCGCCTCCTACTGATTGAATCTCTTGAAGACATGGAGGAGGAGGTCCAGGAGCATGAGGAAGAGGTTGTGGATGAAGAACAATCGCCGGTCGATATTATGATGCATGCTCTTGCCGGTTACGCAAACCCGCAAATAATGAAAGTGGGAGGACTTCAGAAGCAACAACCTATCACCGTTCTTATTGACACCGGGAGCACTAATAATTTTATGAACAACAAGGTTGCTATCCGGATGGCCTTACCTATCGAGAACTACAGCATATTTGACATTAAGGAAGCCAACAGACGAATTTTAAAGTTTGATCATAGGTGCTCGCAGGTGAAACTATTGCTACAGTATCAAGAGATAATTATAGATTTCTTCCTCCTCCCTCTTGATGATTATGAGGTCATGCTCGACATCGAATGGCTGACACATTAGGTGATGTTTCTTGAAATTGTGAAACTAATTATGAAATTTTATAGTAAGGGGAAACAAGTGATACTGTAGGGGAAACGTGGGGGCGACGTATCGACGATTTGCACACAACGAATGGAGAAGGTTGTGCACAAAGTATGTAGCGGCTTTTTGGTACAACTTGAGTGGCAAACTAAGGGAAAGCCAACAGAATTTGAAGATCCAAACCTACTTCATTTACTTGCTGAGTTTTCGGATATATTTGACGAGCCGCACAACCTACCTCTTACCCGTCGGCATGATCATTGTATACTGATTCTTCTGGGCAAACCTCCCGCAAATACTCGGCCATATCGGTATCCACATCTCCAGAAGGACGAAATAGAAAGGATTGTAAAAGAGATGCTCAAAACAAGAGTTATTCGGCCAAGTTGCAGCCCCTACTCTTCACCGGTGCTCCTCGTACGAAAGAAGGACGGAACATGGCGAATGTGTGTTGATTACCGAGCTCTCAATGGCATAACCGTCAAGGATAAATACCCTATTCCAGTAGTAGATGAATTGCTTGATGAATTAAAGGGAGCACGAGTCTTCACAAAACTGGACTTTCAATCCGGATATCATCAAATACGAGTGTGCGAAGAAGACATACCGAAAACTGCATTTCGAACACACAACAGCCACTACGAATTTTTGGTAATGCCCTTTGGTCTCACCAATGCTCCCTCCACCTTCCAAAGCCTTATGAATGATATTTTCCAAAATTTTCTTCATAAGTTTGTGCTAGTTTTCTTCAACGATATCCTTATTTACAGCCCTTCTCTTGAAAGTCATTTTCAGCATTTACGACTTGATTTGACGATTTTATGAGAACATGTTCTTTTTGTCCAAAAATCGAAGTGCAACTTTCTTCAATAGAAGGTGGAATGTCTTGGGCATATCATATCAAAAGAATGTGTGGCAATGGACCCCTTCAAAATTGAAGCAATGCAGAACTGGCTGACCCCGAGGAACATAAAATCGCTACGCGGCTTTCTCGGTTTAACAGGCTACTACCGCAAGTTCGTGAAAAACTATGGAAGGATCAGTGCACCTCTTACTTCCTTGCTAAAAAAAGATACTTTTCAATAGTCAGACAAAGCCACCATTGCCTTCGACGAACTTAAAGTCGTAATGATGACAACACTCGTACTAGTGCTACCCGACTTTGGTAAGACTTTTGTTATTGAAGTCGATGCCTCCGGAGTCGAAATTGGTGATGTACTAATGCAAGATGACTGCCCCCTCGCTTATACCAATAAGACATTATCTCCTTCCCATCTCAATATTGACTACTTACGACAAGGAGATGCTCGTGATTATGCATGCAGTGACCAAATGGAGACCATACTTGATCGGGCGACGCTTTCAAATCAAAGCCGACTATAAAAGCCTAAAATATTTCTTGGAGCAGAAGATATCTTCCCCCGAGCAACAAAAATGGGTAACAAAGTTTATTGGATATGATTATGAAATAACTTACAAAAAGGGGAAAGAGAATGTTGTTGTAGATGTGCTTTCGCGGCTACCCGAGCAAGCTAAATTTTTTATCGTTTCACTTCCGACCAGCGACTTCTTTGAAGATATTAAGAGGGACTGGTAGGAAGATCCGGAGATTAGTAAGATCATAAAAAATTAGAGGAAGCACCAAGCTCCGTGGCTTATTACAATTGAGACTCAAAATAATTCCGCTATAAGAGACGCATTGTGCTTGTGTCAAATTCTACTTGCATAAAGACCATCCTTCAAGAGATGCATTCCATACTTGTGGTCAGGCACTCCGAGTTCCTTAGAACCTATAAGAGAATTAAGCAAAATTTTTATTGGGTAGGGATGAAAAATATTATTGTTAAATTTGTAGCACAATGTGATGTATGTCAATGACATAAAGGTAAGACAGTGGCAAGCCTCGGAAAGCTGCAATCTCTACCCATCCCGAACTCAATATGACTAATATATCAATGGACTTCATCGAAGGGCTTCCCTCATCATGAGGAAAAAGTATAATTCTTGTCGTGGTTGATTGCCTTACAAAGTATGCTCACTTTTGCACTGTTCATAATCCCTACATTGCCTCTAGTATTGCTTGAATCTTTATGGAGAATATTGTAAAATTGCATAGGATGCCAAGATCTATTGTAAGCGATCATGATAGAGTCTTCACAAGCAGATTTTGGATAGAGTTATTCCAGATGTAGGGCACTAAATTGAAAATATGTACGACATATCATCCGCAAACTAATGGCCAGACTAAAGTGGTGAACAGGTGCTTGGAGACATACCTCATATACTTCACCAGTGACCAGCCAAAAGAATGGACAAAGTGGCTTCTCTAGGCCGAGTGGTGGTATAATACAACTTATCATTCATCCACAAAATGTACTCCCTATGAGGTTATGTATGGTCGACCTCCCCCTATGATCCCAAAATATGTGTTGAGCACCTCTAAAGTAGAACAAGTAGATAAGGAACTACAAGACAGAGACAAAATGCTGAAGTTACTAAAAGATAATCTCACTATAGCCCAAGCAAGGATGAAACAGCAATATAATCAACACAAAGGTGAAAGAGAATTTTCTGTAGAAGATTGGGTCTTCCTACAGCTCCAACTATACAAGCAAACATCAATCTAGACCAGAGCATCTATGAAGCTTTCACCTCGGTTCTATGGACCCTGCCAAATTTTGGAGAACATCGGAGCAGTAGCATATAAATTGGACTTACTCGCTAGCTCTTGAATCCATCTAGTCTTCCATGTGTCGTGTTTAAAGCTCAATCTTGGACAAAACGAGACAACCCAAAGCCATCTACAAAATATGACTACCCAAGGAGAACTCCAAACCCAACCGAGTGTCATTATTGATTGACGGATCGTGACTCGATGACGACAACCCACTACTGAAGTGCTAATACAGTGGGCGAACCTACCAGCGGAAGATACCACTTTATCACAGACAAACTTCTAAATAAGATGTTTGATGTAATGCTTATGTATGTCCGAGTCTTTTGGTATGTTCATGCTTTGCACAGCATGTAGAGGGACGACCAAAGGTTTAATAGTCTCATTTTAGTTGGGTTTGGTGGCCGCTTTAGGCTTGTAAATAAAGATTGTGTCATGTAGACACTTGTGAGAGATTTTCGATCTGTAGTGGACCATTTTGACCATTTGTTGTGCAACTGTTCAGAGCTTGTAAAGTTTATTTGTAATTTGCATTGTATATGAAGTGTTTCTTGGAATGTTTGCTTATGGATCCCGAGTGAGACATTTTCTCTAACCCGTTTTCTCTTTCTTAGGTCCTAAGGGACCATGGGAGGCTTCAGGGAGGCTAACCTTTGCGGACGGACACGCAAGGGTGCCGCACGACTTAGGTAAAACCAGCTAAATATGTGACAGATGGTATCAAAGTGATATAAGCACTCATAGAAACACTTGACATGCAAACGTGGGGGACCTAGCGGAGCTGCATTGAGGGCAGTTAGCACGCGCGACCGTTTGGGGGAAAACGGGCATGGAGATGTAGGGAAAAGGAGTCGCTTGGAGGAGTGGGCATCTGAGATTGGCATTCAGAAGAATGGCCAACCCTTCGCGCAAGAGGCACCTCGAGAACAAGCAAGCTTGGAAGAATGTGGAGTGCACAAAGGTTGGGATGGCTGAGTTTGAGTTACGACTCAATGTTGAAACTATACTTGATGGTGCTCAAGACAAGCGAGGCACTTGGTAAAGAATGAGACCATGTAAGGTGGAATGAGTTGCTTGGCGTTCGAAAGAGTTGTGCAAAGCTCACAAAGGTGAGGGGAATTGCTAACCCGAAGAATTCGGTACTCATGCATAGGCTTGTATGCGGACGATGGAATGTTCGCGGCCATCCCAAGACGACCGAAACTCGATGCCATGGAGCATTGAAACTTTCTCTTTGACATGTGAAGGATACATCCGTAGGAGACTGAAGTGTGCAGCGAGTTCAGCATGTTGCTAGGCCTTGAGAGGTGCAGCGTGGGCTATATTGTCGTGGAGTCGCAATCTAGCAAGTGCGTTTGCAGGAGGCAGAACAATGCACAATTTGTTCAACAAATTGGAGTAGTCCAAGGGGATGGTGGTCTCCGAAACGAAGAGAGATGTTGCTCCAACGGGATAAATATCCAGGAGGGATAAGTCCCGGCTCTCTAGAGGGAGAATTATATGCAACATACCGCACATATTGAGGAGTACCTTAACAAACAACAACTCCATGAAGCTCAATGGACTGAGCAAGCGACGAGGAATCATAGCATGATCTCGCTTGAGAGAATACATTGGTGGATGCATTGCAAGATCAAGTGGGGGAGCGACCTAAAGCAATACAAATGAAGGCACACTTGGAGTCGATATGGAGATCGGACTCAAGGGAGGGCTGACCCATGGAATGGTGGGTGCGAGGGCCACCATCAACTCGATGCAAAAATGATGAGCGAAGCAACTTGGGTGTAACTTGGCGAAGTACCCAAGCTGCATGAAGGGAGCCAACATAGAAGATGGAACATGGGGAGACACAGTGCTTTCCTTGGATAGAGGTCTAGGACATGAACTCTTGTAGAGGCAAGAGCAAGATCATGTTGTTCCATGGGTCCTTCATTCTGACGGAGCAGACTCATCTTGCATAGTGCCAAAGATGAAGGGAGCTTCTGGGCACATGCATCTTATCTTGAAGAAGCATTTGATGGAGGAACTAAGGTGACTCAACTTGTGGAGGCGAAGTTGGGTTCAGAAGGCCTTGGCACGGGGCAAGAGGACGCGGAGGCGGGTACTCTTGAAGAATATGCTACAGTGTTGCCATTCAAGTTGCCATGAAGGAAGCGGTGCACAGCGAAAATTATGCTGGTAGGGGTAAAGGCCCAAGATCCAAACAATGGTGCATTAATTGCAGTGAAGTCGGGGGACTTCGGGAGCTACTAGGCGATGAACTGTCCTAGAGCGGTGCTTCATCTAGGTGTGACCCAAGAGTGGGTGGATGAAGGTCGATTGCCAAAGGAGCGAACAAAATCGAAGGTGGAAGAGACCCTGCGATGTATTGGCAGAGGCCATACATGGAGGGATCACAATTCGAGTTCATCCCACAAGGATCAGAATGCAATGGAGATGTCACCAGGAGGCGACATGGTGCAGTGGATCGTGGTGGAATAGTTCGTGGCAATGTGATACACATGAATGAGTCCCATGAGGGACTAGATTATACGGAGGTATGATCGGGAGCTATTGGAAACTCCACTTCGGTGAACAACACGACGACAAGAAGGGTTATGGATTCAATGAGTGAAGGCCATGGTACCGCAGAGGTGGGTCTTCCGTGCATGCATCGAATTTTGCATCGGATGAAAGCCTTGGTCATCAGCATATGGGGGCTGTGTTCCACCAAGGGAAAAGTTTGAATACAAGTACCAGTGAGTCTACGGGAGGGACTTGATCATGCAGAGGTATGATCAAAGCAGCTGGAGAGTTGGACTGCTCCAGAGCCCATATTCGCTTAAGGGAGCTCGACAAGTCAGAGGACAAGGTCGAGTGAGCGAACGTTGCTACTAAGGAAGCTAAGGAGAACAGAATCAGTGCAAACCCTATAATGTGATGGCAGAGGCCATACATGAGAGTTGCAGTCTATCTTTCCATTGACCAAAGGGAGCTGCTTGGAGAACACAGAGGTGTTGAAGCAAGGGGTCGAAAGGGGCGAGGAAGCGATGACGAGTCCAAAGGGACTTAGCTACCCAAAATCAAGCATCAGTTAGAATGGAGGTAGACTCGGAGGAGTGCCACAGAGACATATCTACTGATCATGAAGAAAATGGATGCAGATGCGAGGCAACGGATAGTAGGGCCATGGGCATAGCAGCGCTATGGTGCCGTAAAGGCGGGACTTCCGTGAAAGTCATTGATCCCTTACTCTCATGGAGGGAGAGCACTTGGTCGTGAAAGGGGCCGAGGAGGTGGAGCATGTAGAGGCAAACTCCAAGTATCGAGACAAGGCTGAAGGGCAAAGGCCAAGGAACTTCGTAAGACTAGTGTCAACGAGCTTATCATCAAGATAGTCGAAAGTGAAGGACTTCGGGTCATGTAAGAGTGCACGACCAAGGAACGAAGCAGGCAGTACGTGGTGTTATACCTTTGCTACTTAATGGAGTAGACGGTCGGGTTGATGGAGAAGGTGGTACAATCCCAAAGGCAACCAAATCTATTAGAGAATTACTCAAAGTTGGGGTGAAAACTTCCTGCATTCCAGAATTTCGATGGCATTGAGAAGGTGAATCATAGTAACTAACTCAACGCAATGAGTGCAAATACTTCAAGTGCTTCAGAAGTGTAAGCAAAGAGCAAGCGAAGGCTAATAATCAGCTCGATGCATGAAGTACAACCTCGAGGAGGCGGGCGAAGTCAAGTAACCTTTGCCTTCTTAACTCTTAAGAGAATGGGCGAAACCGAGTACCCTAATTCTCTTATCTATCCAGTAGAGGAGCTCTGCACGGGTTCAAAGACCCTTCGATGATAATAGAAGACAATAGTTGTCAAATCCTCACCAACGGTGATTAGTGCTACTGAGAGTAGATTGTCCGCTTCATTTCCCAATAAAATGCCAATCGAAAGCGGAAGTGATGTAAATCTACTTGGAAGTGACAACTAAGTGAAAGAAGAGTCAATGAGCAAATTTTGTGGAGGAAGGACCCAAAACATCAGAAGTTTGCGAGGCGATGCTCGTTAAAGCTTTAACAAGCATCCACCCAGTTCAAGCAGCATGAGGCATTTGAGAGACTGTCGTATAGTAAGAATGGTCTTTTCCTTCATCTAGAGGATCCGTAGGAACCAACAGGGATCAACACAACTCAGCCAACCCCACACTAGAGTTTGAGTCATTGGCGAGTTGAAGCAGCATGGCGGATTAAAAGGTTCGACTACTCAAAAACAACAGCGGAGAGCAGTTGGGAGCTAAGAGGCACATTGCAGCTGGAGCAGAAGATTGAAGACTCAACAAAGACGAGGAGTTGTAGTGTCGGCAAAAGCTTCGACGAGGACGTCAAAGGAATAAGTGGGGGAGAATGTCACGGATAAACTTCTAAACAGGATGTTTGATGTAATACTTACGTATATCCGTGTCTTTTGGTATGTTCATGCTTTGCACAACATGTAGAGGGACGACCAAAGGCTTAATAGTCCCATTTTAGTTGGGTTTGGTGGCCGCTTTAAGTTTGTAAATAAAGGTTGTGTCATGTGGACACTTGTGAGAGATTTTTGGTCTGTAGTGGACCAATTTGACCCTTTGTTGTGCAACTGTTCAGAGCTTGTAAAGTCTGTTTGTAATTTGCATTGTCTATGAAGTGTTTCCTGAAATATTTACTTGTGGATCCCGAGTGAGGCGTTCTCTCTAACCCGTTTTCTTTTTCGTATGTCCTAAGGGACCATGGGAGGCTTCGGGGAGGCTAACCTTTGCGGACGGACACGCAAGGGTGCTGTACGACTTAGGCAAAATCAGCTAAGTCCGTGACAACTTGGGAGAACTATGATGAGTTGAAGATCAAATTTTCAGAATTCATGGATCGTCAGTGATGGAAATCTTCAACTTAGCAACCATATACCCCGATGGCTAAAGAGCTATGATACATATGGAATGCAAATGGACCCCCTCCAACGATTTGAAACAAGATGGATCGTTCAATATTGAAGTTAGGAAAACTATTCTAATCACATAATCAATGAAAATTTGATTAAGTAATTAGAATAGTAATTTGATTCCCTTAAAATGCCACAAACTAAGAAGCTTGATAAGTTGAAAGGAAAAACAAAGATTTTTCTTGGGTTTTGAACGCCACAAACAGAAATGCTTGATAAGTCCAAAGTTCATGCAAGAACTTAAAAACAAAACACTCACCGGTGTTGTAAGTTGAATATACTTCTCCCTCCTCCTTACAAAGAGGGTCAGCCTTGTTTATATAGTACAAAGGCCAAGTACAAAGGGAATGAATATATTAAATGATATTCATATTCCTAATGCATGAATGTAGATTACTCATGAATCTACATTGAATTGTTTTGAATAATTATTCATGAATAAGCCCAAATTCCTAATATGGTCCAATATGGCTGAATGACCTTTATTCTTCAAAGATAGCTAAAAATTTATCCTTCTCTCAAGGTTGGACTTTCTCTTCATGATATTGACTTATTTGAATCAGGTTGATTATTTTAGGCTCTTCTTATATCCATAGAACCTTGACCAAGTTTTGACTAGCTTGCTCCTTCCAAATGCCTTCTAATAAACAAGTTAAGGCTTCTTTTATCCTTTTAGTTTTCACTCTTGTCATTGGTCCTCGATAAATAGTTAAAGGGTCTTTGGCAGAATTATAATCAACTTGCTCATTCATATCATTCCCCCTTTTCTTGAAAAGATTCGTCCTCGAATCAGTGTCTTCATCACCTGCATCAAACAAAGATAAATCATAAACATTGAAGGTTGCACTAACATTACCATACTCGCCTGGTAGTTCCAACTTGTATGCATTGTCATTGATTTTTTGAGAGACTCGGAATGGACCATCTCCTCTTGGCATTAATTTATACTTCCTTTGGTTAGGAAATCTTTCCTTCCTCAAGTGTACCCAAACCCAATCACCAGGTTCAAATACTACTTGCTTTCGGTCTTTGTTGTATTGTTTCTCATATTGTAGAGTTTTCTTTTCAATTTGTGTCTAGACCCTTTCATGCAATGCTTTGACAAAATCAGTTTTTTGCTTACCATCCAAATTGGCCTTTTCCAGAGGTAAAGGTAGCAAATCCATATGAGTTAATGAATTGAACCCGTACACAACTTAAAATGGGAAATGGTTTGTTGTAGCATGCACACTTCTGTTATAAGCAAACTCCACATGTGACAAACATTCCTCTCAATTTTTTAAATTCTTTTGAATTATGGCCCCAAAAGTGTTGATAAAGTTTGATTTACCACCTCTGTTTGTCCATCTGTTTGTGGGTGACAAGTGGTTGAATACAATAGCCTTGTACCCAACTTGCTCCAAAGTGTTTTTCAAAAGTGGCTAAGGAACTTCACATCTCTATCACTCACAATTGTCTTTGGAATGCCATGTAATCTTACAATTTCTTTGAAGAACAGCCCTGCAACATGTGTTGCATCATCTGTTTTGTGGCAAGGAATGAAATGTGCCATCTTGCTAAACCTGTCAACAACAACAAAAATAAAATCTCTCCCTCCTTTTGACCTTGGTAAACCCAAGACAAAGTCCATGGATATATCAACCCAAGGCTCACTAGTTATAGGAAGAGGAGTATACAATCCATGAGGCATGACTTTAGATTTAGCTTGTTTGCAAGTAATGCATTTCTCACATAATCTCTCAACATCTCTTTTCATGTGCGGCCAAAAGAAATGATCACTTAACACATCTAAAGTTTTTCTAATCCCGAAATGCCCCATTAAACCTCCACTATGCCTCTCTCACAAGTAATTCTCTCATTGAACATTGAGGAATATACAACTTATTTTCTTTGAAAAGAAAATCATCATGCCTGAAGAACTTATCAAAACCCCCTTTCTCACATGCCCCATAAACATTAGCAAACTCATTATCAGAATTATATAAATTTTTAATATACTCAAAACCCAATAATTTTGCATCAAGTTGAGAAATTAGAGCATACCTTCTAGAAAGAGCGTCGGCAACCACATTTTCCTTACCTTGTTTATACTTGATGATGTATTGAAAGGATTCAATAAACTCCACCCATTTTGCATGTCTACGGTTTAGTTTTCCTTGTCCTTTGAGATATTTCTAGGACTCATGATCGGTGTGTATAATGAATTTCTTATACCAAAGATAGTGCTGCTATGTCTCTAACACTCTTACAAAGCGTAAAACTCCTTGTCATATGTTGGGTAGTTAAGACTTGCTCCACTTAGCTTCTCACTAAAGAATGCAATGGTCTGCCTTTTTGCATTAAGACTTCTCCAATTCCTTTTCCACTCGCATCACACTCAATCTCAAAAGTTTTAGCAAAGTTCGGTAAAGCAAGCAAAGGTGCTGAACTGAGTTTGTCTTTAAGCAAGTTAAAAGCATTATCTTGTTTTTCACCCCATCTAAATCTCATATTATTTTTTATGCATTCAGTTAATGGTGCAACAATTGTAGAAAAATCCTTAATGAATTTTCTATAAAAGCTAGCAAGACCATGAAAACTTCTAACATCACTAACACTAGTAGGTTTTGGCCACTCCCTAATTACTTTCACTTTTTCTTGATCAACATGTATTCCTTTATCATTAATAACATATCCAAGAAAAGTAATTTTATTAGTGCAAAAAGTGTATTTCTTTATATTAGCATATAACTTTTCTTTTCTAAGCACGTCAAAAATAGCTTTTAAATGTGTTACATGCTCATCTAAACTTTTGCTATATACAAGTATATCATCAAAATAAACTACTACAAATTTTTCAATGTAAGCACGTAAAATATGATTCATCAATCTCATGAAAGTACTAGGTGCATTAGTTAGGCCAAAAAGTATAACCAACCATTCATATAAATCATGTTTAGTTTTGAAAACGGTTTTCCATTCATCACCTTCATGCATTCTTATTTGATGATATCCAAATTTTAAATCAATTTTTAAAAACACACAAGAACCATGCAATTCATCCAACATATCATCTAGCCTAGGAATAGGATGTCTATACTTTACTGTGATTTTGTTGATGGCTTGGCAATCAACACACATTCTCCATGATCCATCCTTTTTAGGCACTAACAAAACAGGAACTGCACATGGACTCATGCTTTCTCGCACATACCCCTTTTCCATAAGCTCACTTACTTGTTTTTGGATTTCCTTGGTTTCTTCGGGGTTGCATCTATATGCTGGCTTATTTGGTATGCTTGCACCTGGAATGAAATCAATTTGATGCTCAATTCCTCTAATTGGTGACAAACCATTAGGAACTTCTTCGAGAAAGAGATCCTCATTTTCCTGCAAAAGATCAACAATGACACTAGGCAAACTCTTGTCAATTTTGTTAGAAGCAATCAGAACATCCTTGTACATAAGTACAAGTAAGGGCTGCCTCATGGTTAAGGCTTTCTTCACATCACTCATTTTGGCATAAACACTCATTTTTCTTTCACTCGAACTTTCTTTGTTTTCTCTCCCCTTATATTTCCCAATACTCTCATTTTTATCACTCAACTCACCATTTTCTTTTTTCTCTCTTTCTTTTTCCCTCCCTAAAGTTTTGGTTAATAAAGACTCAAGCTCCTCGTATTGTTATTTTATGCGTATTTGGTCCTAAAAAATTATCTTTGGAGGCAAAGGTCCAAGCTGATATTTTTGTCCATCTATGATTAAAGAATAACGGTTCTTGAATCCATCATGTATTACCCTTCGATCGTATTGCCATGGTCTCCCCAATAACATATGACTAGCATACATAGGTACCACATCACACCAAACTTCATCCTTTTATCTACCAATTGAAAAGGAAATTAACACTTGTCGATTTACCTTTACTACACCATTATCATTCAACCATTGTAACTTGTAAGGTTTTGAATGCTTGATAGTAGGTAATTTCAGTTTCTCCACGAGCAAGGTGCTTGCCACATTTGTGCAACTTCCACTATCAACAATCACATTACACAACTTGTTAGCAATCAAACAATGAGTATGAAACAGATTTTCACGTTGTTCATCATGTTCATCATTTTCATTTTGCAAACTAAGTATGCGTTAAACAACTAGATTTTCACCTTTAGCATACTCTACATCACTAGTATCCTCTAGAATGTCTTCATCATCCCCTTTCTCACTTTCATATTCTACAATTCCATCCCTCATGATCATAATTCTTTTATTAGGACATTCGCGTGCCACATGTCCATGCCCAAGGCACTTAAAACACTTAATACCTCTAGTTTGATTAGGTAGATTCTCACCTTTACCCTTGCTGCCTAATTCATTTCTACCTTTAGTCTCATCAATTTTAGGCTTAACAATGGGTTTATCATCCTTTTTACTCCAATTCAGTTTCCAAGAAGAAGAAGAACCCGAATAAGGTTTTGAATCATACCTTGTGTCTTTTCTTTTGAGTTGCCTCTCAATCTTCATGGCCACATTCACCATGTCTTCAATCTCCACATAATGTTGCAATTCTACAAGATCAGCAATGTTTTTGTTTAATCCACTCATGAATCGAGCCATGATGGCCTCACGATCTTCATCCACATTAGCCCTTATCATGGTTATCTCCATCTCCTTGTGATACTCATCAACACTCATGGAACCTTGTGTCAAGGTTTGCAATCGTTGATGCAAATCCCTATAGTAATAGCTAGAGACAAATCTCCTCCTCATGATTTGTTTCATCTCCAACCAAGTCTCCACGGGCCTTTCACCATTTCTACGCCTGTCTTTACACAATTGATCCCACGAAACAATAGCATAATCAAAAAATTCAATAGCGGCTAATTTTACCTTTTTCTCTTCAGAGTAGTTGTGACATTCAAATATCATCTCCACTTTTCGTTCCCACTCCAAATAGGCATCTGTATTATTCTTCCCTTGAAAAGAAGGAATTTTCATTTGGATGCTGCCTATGTTTCTGTCCACACCATCAAAACGTCCTCTCCTAGTTTGCCTCCTAGGATTAATATCTTGACCAATTAGAGTAACTTGGTCATCATCCACGTCATCGCCACCATCATATTTATCATTGACAAAGGTTGGTTGTCTCCCACGTTGTGGTTCACCTTGTAATCTATTAATTGCATCTTCATGCCTTTCTAGATAATCTCTTACATCTCCCATCACTTTGAACATACGTTCAAATTGTTGCTGCATTGCTTGAACTAAAAGATCATTGGATGAAGAACTCGCTTCTTTATCTTTAGACATGTATACAACCTGAAAAACAAAGTTAGAACAACCTCACCAACACTCCCTCACGTTTTTTTTTTTTTTTTCACTCTAGATTTGATTTGCTCCACTCGTGTTTCACACTTTTTTTTTTGTCTTTTCTCTAAACTGATCTTACCACTCTTACCTTTTACCTCTCTTGTTTTGTTATTTGAGTTCTTAGATTAACTAAGGTACCTAAACAAATAATTCAGATTATGGCAATTCAAAAAAAAATAGTGAAATTGTACCGCTTTAAAAGCAAACAAAAGATAGGCCAATTTAAAGGTGTGTGTAATGCACTTTAATCATAAGCAAAGACTAGATTTTTTTTTTTTTTTGTTTTTTTTACGAATGAAGAAAGATTTTCAAATCAAAATAAAAATTCAAATGAACAAAGATCAAATTCTGTAACTTGCAAGTATTCTTTGAATCCATTTTTTTTTTCTAATTCTGATCTCTTTTTTTTTTTTTTACCTTTGATTTTCCCTCTTTTTTTTTTTTAGCCTTCAATTTTCTCTTCTTCTTTTTTTTTTAGCCTTTGATTTTCTCTCTTTTTTTTTTTTTTTGACTTTTTGATCTTTTTTTTTATACCATAAAGTGCGGAATTACAAATAAGAATAGTAATAATGCAAGAAGCACAATAATGGAGATGAAAGAAGAACAATAATTATAGATATTGGCCAAAAAAAGAAGAAGAAAAGAAAAAAAAAGAAAAAAATCTAAAAGATAGCAAATAAATAGATACGCAAACCTCAAACTTGAGTCGAGCTCTGATACCAAATGATGGAAATCTTCAACTTAGCAATCATATACCCCAATAGCTAAAGAGCTATGATACATATGGAATGCAAATTGACCCCCTTCAACGATTTGAAACAAGATGGATCGTTTAAGATTGAAGTTAGGAAAACTATTCTAATCATATAATCAATGGAAATTTGATTAAGTAATTAGAATAGTACTTTGATTCCACAAACTAAGAAGCTTGATAAGTTGAAAGGAAAAACAAAGATTTTTCTTTGGTTTTGAATGCCACAAACAGAAATGCTTGATAAGTCCAAAGTTCATGCAAGAACTTAAAAACAAAACACTCACCGGTGTTGTAAGTTGAATATACTTCTCCCTCCTCCTTACAAAGAGGGTCAGCCTTGTTTATATAGTACAAATGTCAAGTACAAAGGGAATGAATATATTAAATGACATTCATATTCCTAATGCATGAATGTAGATTACTCATGAATCTACATTAAATTGTTTTGAATAATTATTAATGAATAAGCCCACAATTCCTAATATGGTCCAATATGGCTGAATGACTTTTATTCTTCAAAGATGGCTAAAAATTTATCCTTCTCTCAAGGTTGGACTTTCTCTTCATGATGTTGACTTATTTGAATCAGGTTGATTATTTTAGGCTCTTCTTATATCCATAGAACCTTGACCAAGTTTTGACTAGCTTGCTCCTTCTAAATGTCTTCTAATAAACAAGTTAAGGCTTCTTTTATCCTTTTAGTTTTCGCTCTTGTCATTGGTCCTCGATAAATAGTTAAAGGGTCTTTGACAGAATTATAATCAACTTGCTCATTCATATCAGTCAGCCTCGAGGATAAGGTTGATTTGAAGAGGACGGGTCTGTTAGGACTCTAACTAGGAGAGTCATAATAGAATTTTATTGAAATGAGCATTCATGTAAAACCTACCTAGTTGACCCCTATTAAAAAGGTGAAGAGGTCGATTAGGGTTAGTTGGGAGGTTGCTTCTTAAAGTAGGAGTTTTATTATGAGTTGGTTAGAAGTAGGAATCTTGAGTAGGAGTCCTATTAGGAGTTAGGGTTTAGAAGCCTTATAAATAGTCATGTATTCATCCTTTTTTGACAAGCAATGGATGAATCTTCTTAACAGCAACTTGGAGGAAGGAACCTCTATAAAGTTCCAAGGAGGTCGATCCCCTAAAGAGATCAACCCCAAGCGTAGAATCTGCTAGGGTTCTAACGCCGTGTCAACATTTGTGACACATTCTGCAGCTAGTTAGATAAAGATGCATCGAGGATGGGAGTTGACAGGAAGATGTACATTTTAGTTTAAGTCATGTATCAGTTGTTTCTCTTTATTGACGTATAATGGTATTTGAGCTTGTGTATCTTTGCTCACCATAATTGCAGGTGTATTTGCTATAATCGTCTCGTCTGTATAATGAAACTGATCTTTGTTATAGTTATTTTAGATAAATCTAAGCCTTTTACAGACTTATTAGTGGATAAGTATAATTTTATGATCAAAATGCAGATTTCTTTTATGAAGTAACAGAAGCAAGATGCTTCGGCAAAATCTAACGAGGGCACTATACCAAATGAAACCAGATCAAATCCGACACAGGTGACGTTGATCCTTCTGGCACAAAACCTGACATGAATAATGCATTTCTCAGTGGAAGAAGATGAGGTAAGAATTGAAGTAATGTTTTCTTCTTTGCTGCATCTTTCTAGACAGGATAATTTTGTTGCTACGTTGAATCTCTAGTATCTATCATGAATTATTTGTGGACGCCAATGTTTCAGTCTTGAACGTACCAGTTGGTACTATGACATTCTAGTTATTTTACAGGCTAGATGAGTCTATTATCATTGAGTTTGGCGTGGTTGGAACAACTGGTTCAATGGTTCTTCTCGAGTGGCATCATTGTAACAACTGGAAATTTAGTTGGTTTAAATTTGGCTGTTTAAAAGTGATGGTTAATGCATCACATAAAGAGGATGGAAAAATGGCCCGTTGTGCCTACCCAAGGTAGACTTAAAATGTAAAGCAGAATGCTAGCCAGGAAGTCAAGTCATGAATCCTACTTAGATCTGGAAAGATTAGATTTATATGCTGTAAAGGATCAGTGTTTTCTTTCTGCCTTCTACTTGCTATGCTACTTTCCAAACCAATACTCATTTGTATCATGTTTCTTGACTTGCTAGCAATTGTATCATGAATCTTTTTTTTTCTCTCATAATATATATGTCGGATATATTGGATCCCTTTTTACCTAGGATGAGAGTAAGCCCTTAAATTTGACATCATATTCCAGGCTTATCAAGCTCTTTTCCGAAGAGGGCAATGGAACTTATTTGGACTTGAGTCTACGTATGAGAGCTCACTAGGGTGATCGAGATAAAACAAAATTAAGCCCCAAAGATCATGCTCAGGTAGAAGTTCAGATTGCGACGAGACTAGAAGGACGAAAACGAGTTGAAGATGCAAGTTATCCGATACCGGGATAATACGGAATAGATTTTGAAAAAAGGTTGATAGTATAGTTATATTTGCTAGAATAAGTTTTTCGGATAGAAAAGGAATAAACTCACGATAATATTTTAATAAAATAAAAAAAAATAGCTCATCATCAATTTTAAAATTACAAAGGGATATAGAAAGTTCATCATCCCAATGATAATAAACAAGGATACAAAACTAAAAATAAAAGACTCATCACTTAAAAGATTCACCATTTAAGGAAGCATTTAAGAGATATAAAATTTAATAGAGAACTTCAAGAGAGCTTTTGCCAATATTATTATTTTCTAAAACTCTTTTTTAATATTAAAATATTAAAATAAGTACTAGTGCATGAAACAATCCTTTATGCATATCGAATTACAAAATTAAGTGTTTTATAGTTGGTAACTAACTCCTTTAATACATTCCTTGGTTATAAAAAAAGACACATTGAAACAACTTTAACTTTGTCTAAGAATATGTTCATGAGCTATCATATTTGAGTGGGTTGGGTTAAAGGCTATGAGATAGCATTGTGAGTTGTAGAGAATAACATAGGATCAATAAGATCCACATGAGCTAATTATAGCAAACTAGGCACACCCGTGTTAATCTTCCCTAGTTGAAAAAGACTTATCTTCGAGTTTTCATTTGTTCCATCAACATGATTATGATAAGGACTTAAATCAACCACATTGAATGTTGGGGATACTCTATAATCTTTAGGTAGCTTAATCTCATAAGTATTCTTGTCAATTCTTTTAAGCACCTTGAATGGACTATTAGCCTTTGGTTTCAATTTTCCAAATTTGCTTGATGGAAATCTTTTCTTCCTTAGATGAATCCAGACCAAATCACTAGTGTTAAACTCCATGAGTTTTTTATGTTTGTTGACAGCTTGCATGTACCTCTCATTTTGCTTGCATGTGCCTAATTGTAACGAATTAGGCACTCCTGTGTTAATCTTTCCTAGTTGAAAAAGACTTATCCTCACGTCCTCATTTGTTCCATCAACATGATTATGACAAGGACTTAAATTAACCACATTGAATGTTGGGGACACTCTATAATCTCTAGGTAGCTCAATCTCATAAACATTCTTGTTAATTCTTTTAAGCATCTTTAATGGATCATCAGTCTTTGGTTTCAATTTCTCAAATTTGCTTGGTGGAAATATTTTCTTCCTTAGATGAATCCAGACCAAATCACTTGCGTTAAACTCCATGTGTTTTCTATGTTTATGGGCAGCTTGCATGTACCTCTCATTTTGTTTCTCAATGGATGCTTTAACACCCTCATGCAGCTTCTTTATCAACTTACCCCTCTTATCAACATCTCTAGTAAATTACTGGTCCAAAGGACCAATAAGATTATCATCATAAACAACCTCAAAATGACTCTTACCAATGCTATGATGCATGGAACCATTATAGGCAAACTTAATTTGTGAAAGAATGAGATCTCATTATTTATTGTTCTTGCCAACATAGTTTCTAAGCAAGTTTCCTAAGCTTTTGTTCGTTACCTTAGTTTGCCTATTGGTTTGTGGATAATGTGAACTATTGAAATTCAAAAAAATACCCAATTTTCTCCAAAGAGTTCTCCAAAAATGACTAAAAAATTTTGAATCTCGATCAGACACTATAGTTCTTGAAATTCTATACAATTTGAAAATCTTCTTGAAATACAAATCAACAATATGAGATGCATTATTTGATTTATTGCAGGGAACAAAGTGGGACATCTTTGAAAATCTGTCAACAACAACTATTGATGGAATCCTTGTTCTATTGAGTTCTTGGCAGTCCCAAAACGAAATCAAGACTTACTTCCTCCCATGGAGCATTAGACATTGGTAATGGAGTATACAAACCAGAATTTTGACTTTTTGTTTTTGTCAAATGACACACTCGGTATTGCTTTACAAGTTTCTCCATATCTCTGAACATCTTAGGCCAATAGAAATTTAATTAAATAAGAGCTAGAGTTTTGCAATTCTACCATATTGAGCTGAAATCCATATCATTTTCATAGAGATATTTAAATGTCTCAAATCCAACCATTTTGACTTCCATTGTTGATAATAAAGAATGTTCAATGCATTAGCAATTACGTTTTGAACATCATATTTGTGCTTAATTATAAAGTTATAAGATTGCAAGAACACCCAAGCTACATGACTCTTGTTTAGCTTGTGTTGGTGATTAATTAACTTCAATACCTCATTATTAGAATATAGGATAAATGGATTAGTAAGAAGACATTGACTCTAATGAGATAAAGCTTGATAAATAGCATAGAACTTATTATCATAGGTAGAATATCTCCTTCTTGTATCATTCGGCTTCTCACTAAAAAAAGACAATAGGCTTTCTATCTTGACTCAAAACAATATCAATTTCCACATTAGAGGCATCACATTCAACCTCAAGCACCTTATCAAAATTAGGTAGTACTAAGATAAGAGCTTCGATTACCTTTCCTTTTAATAGCTCAAAAGCATTATTAGCCTCATAGTCTATTTGAATTTATCACTTTCTAAGCATTCGGTAATTGGAGAGACAATAAAGCTGAAATCCTTGATGAATCTTCTATAAAAGGAAGTTAAGACATGGAAACTCCTCACATTATGCAATGAAGTGGGTGTTGGTCAATTAAGAATAGTTTCTATCTTACTTTGATTCATCATGATGTTACTTTTTGAAACAATATACCTCAAAAACAATACACTAGGAGTAAAAAGATCACACTTCTTCATATTAGCATAAAGCTTTTACTATCTCAAAATAAAAAAGATCTTCTTAAGATGATTCATATGCTCCTCTTCACTCTTGTTGTACACCAATATGTCATCAAAGTAAACCATAATAAAAGTCCCAATGCAGGGCGTAAGTATATGATTCATAAATTTCTTAAAAGTGCTAGGAGCATTAGATAGCCCAAATGGCATAACCAACCACTCATATAAGCATTCTCTAGTTTTAAATGTTATTTTCTACTTATCTCCCAACCTTATTCTTATTTGGTGATAATCACTCCTCAAATCAATTTTAGAGAAAATAGAAATACCACACAACTAATCAAATAAATCATCTAACCTTGGAATAGAAAATTGATAGTCAATTATGATTTTGTTGATGGCGTAGTTGTCCACAGGCATTCTCGAAGAGCCATCCTTCTTAGGCACCAACAAGGCTAGAACAGCGCAAGGACTCATGCTCTCCTGAATTAACCCCTTCTTCACTAACTCATTCGCTTGCTTTTGAAGTTCTTCATGCTCCTTAGGACTCATTCTATATACTGTCTTGTTAGGTAGGACAACCCCCGGAATAAGATCAATGTGATGTTGGATATCTCTCAAAGGTGAAAGACAATATGGAATCTCTTCTAACACAACATCTTGAAACTCCTCTAGGATTGGCTTCATGATTGTTGGTGTCTTCTTATGTTGTCATTCTCCTCTACTACTACTAGAGCCAAAACATGACCACTTCTTTCTAATTCATTATAGTATTCACCATATGACATAAAAGTACTGACTTTCTTCTTTGGTGCATTGATTTTAGAATGTTGTAATGGAGTTCAAATAATTTCTTTTCATTCACCTTAAAAGAATATGTATGTTTGTAGCCATCATACAACACCCTCCTATCATAATATCAAGGTCTACCCAATAACAAATGACAAGCATTCATATGAGCAACATCACATGGAACTAAACATATTTTAATTACTTTGATGTCATTTCCTTTTTGCAGTCAGCATAATTGGTAAGGATGTAGATGAGAGATTGTGTCCAACTTTAACTTATGCACTATCTTTCAAAGATATCATATTCTCAAAACTGCCACTATCAATGATCACCAAGCAAGCATACCTTTCTATGAGATGTGCATTTAGTGTAAAATATGTTTTTTCTCACCCAACTTTCATCGTCAGCCACATAGGACACTTGTAAGCTACGCTGTAACATAATAGACAAACTATGATCAGCATAAGTAATGTCTTCCTCATTATCATCATATTTTAGTTTGTCATTGGCTTCATCTTTTTTTCCATCACTATGATATTCAACCAAAGTAACAATCCTCCTATTTAGATAATCTAAAACAATAAGCCCAAAATCATGACATTTAAAACATTTTCGGTCAGGGGTAAAAGAATTAGGTGTTTGTTTGTTACTAGCAGATCCTTCACCCTTGTCTTACATCTTTGATATCATCTTGCTACGGAGAGTATGCTTGAAATTTTCTCCTTTTATATAGCATTTTTTTGACTCGTACCAAGAACTCTTTTCAAACTTCTATTGTTTTTTGAACTTTTAAATCCAACTTGCTCACATCATTTAAAGACTAATATAGTTGGAGTTGAATCACTTTAGCAATCTCATATTTCAGACCTCCTAAGTATCTTGCAATTGTTTGCTCTTATGGTTCCAAAAGCTCTCTTTTTAATATGATATTATCAAACTCTACTATATACTCTTCCATACTAAGATCTTTTTGCTTGAAATCATAGATTTTGAGAAAGATCTCTTGCATATAGTTGTTATGTAAGTATTTCCTCTTCAACTCCCTTTTCATTTTCTCACAATCTTACGCTTCCCCTCACATTCTCTTTGCTTTTTCATATTTTCCCACCAAAACGATGTATTTCATTTGAGTTTTGAGTGTCACAAGCTTTAACTTCTTTTGTTCTAGTGGTTCATGAAAATCAAATATTCTTTCTATTATATTAAGTCAATCATTAAAGTCATCAACATTGATTTTACCTTCAAACACCGAAATATCTAATCTTAGGTTGTATTTGTTTTGCCACTCATCTTGGACTCCATGCATTGCTTGAAATCTTCCTGACTCCCTTGAGTGAGGAGGTGTATCATCATCAGAAACATACTTTTGGATATCATCTTCATGCTGGTTGTTTCTACTTCGGAGTTCTTCAATGATTTCATTTTTTTTTTTATAGACTATGTAGCAGTAATTACAGTCTCAAGAACTCAACAGCATCTTTATCTTTATGGTCGCTACCTTCACCAATTATATCTTTTTCATTTTACCTCATCATGATATCTAAACTTTAGCTCTAATACAAAAATGATATCGGGGTAATGTGGAATATATTTTGAAAGAAAATGATAGTATAATTGTATTTGTTAGAATAAGTTTTTCAGATAGAAAAGAAATGAACTCATGATAATACTTTAATAAAATTTAAAAAATAACTCATCACTAAGTTTAAAATCACAAAAGGATATAGAAAATTCACTACCTCAAAGATAATAAACAAGGATACATAACTGAAAATAAAATGCTCACCACTCAAGGAAGCATTCAATAGATACAAAGAGAGCTTCTGCCAATATCATTAGTTTCTAAAACTCTTTTCTAACCCTAAAATATCAAAATAAGTAGTAGTGTATGAAACAACCCTTAATGCATAGAAAATTATGAAATTAAGTGTCTTACAATCAGTAATTAACCCCTTTAATATATTTCTTGGTTACGAAGAAAAGTACATTGAAATAGCTTTAACTTTATTCGAGGAATACATGAGTTATTATATTTGAGTGGACTGAGTTAAAAGGTTATGTGATAACATTGTGAGATGTAGAGAATATCATAACACCAAAAAGATCTATATTGTAAAAAATTAGGTACTCCCATGTCACCCCATACCCGTAATCTTAAAACGAGAGTATAGCTAAATAAATCCAAAGATCCTTTTTTTTTTGTATTTGTTTGCACATTAGTGATCTGCTTTTTAATATGGTATTTATATTTCTTGTGATTTGTGTGATATGATGCATTAATAACCTGAAAGAAGCAAAAAAAACTCATTACCATGATTGAAGCTTTCCAAAAGGACATTTTTCCCTGACCAATCCAAATACAAATTCATTCTTTCATGCCAACTGTTATACATTTATGTATCTAACAGCCGCCGGGGCCAAACCCAATGACATGCTTTGAGACGTCATAAACCACGTCCAACCCCCTCTGTTGCACATTCCCTATTATGCCCAGATCGGTGTCAGCTCTATTTGCAGCGAAGCCAAGGCAAGCTTGCGACAAGCTCGCAATGTACAGTATTCCCGTGATGTCCAAATGGATAGTAGCCCCGCCACCCAAGTGCAACGCCACCTCTGGGACCGTCACTTTGTCGAGTCCGCTGAGGTCGTAGCATGTGTCCAGAATCGACAGCGCCGGTGCCGATTTGTATGCTGTCATCTCCTGCCGGAAAGCCGACCGGAGGGCAGAGTATGCCGTGGGCGGTAGCCTTGTGATCACCGTACCGGAGTCGATGATGGTCCCTGCGACGGAGAACACGGTGGGTGGTACCAACAGTCGCTGACCGCCAACGCTTATAGCCGTTAGAGTAAGGTAGTAGAACGTCGGCGAGCTTGCGCCCGACAGCATCGGGGTGAACCGGAGATCGGAGGAGGGGTAACCACCACCGAATCTCAAGTAGCCTGTCGAGCTCGAGGTCGGTGGCAAGCAGTAGGTAAAGACTCCACCGTACCTCTGATACGTCTGAGAGACAAAGGACGGCTTGTCGCGGCCGAGACCGATCAGGCCGGCGGCCTTGCCGAAGAGGCCGTCGTTCCGCTCGCCGCACCCAAATCGGAAGTTGGGGATGACGTCGTAGGGCGTCAGCCAGAGCGTGTCTTCCGCGTAGAACCCCACCGTGTAGGAGTTATCCCCGTACTGGACCCCGTAAACGCAAGTGGACGAGCTGCAACCGGAGGCGCCGAGGTCGGTGCAGTAGGCGGAGCTGCAGGAGATGTTGAGGTACGTGGAGGACTGGGATGGGTCGAAGATTGGGTCTTGTTGCTGGTAGCAGGTGACGACGCAGGGCTGGCACTGGATCCACGTGATGTCGCTCCCGGTGTCGAAGATGACGGTCTGGTCCCTCTTCGGGGTGCCAAAGCCGACGATGACCACGTAGTTTCCGGTGCCGAGGGAAATGCCGCTGTGGGCGGGGATGGACGACGCTGCCAATGCATCCAGCTGTTGGTCCTGCTTGGGGGCTGTCGAGACTCGGGCGTGGAGACTGTCGACTCGGGATTGATCGTGGTCGAGGATCTGCTTGTGAGAGAGCTGATGATGGAGGTCGAACGGTGAGCACGGGCCGTGCCGGTGGACGACCGTCAGGCTTGTTTCGTTGTGGCTTACTCCATCTATATATGACGTGTATATACATTTGAAGGAAGAACAAGTAGATGCAAGCTTAACAAAAAGATGATGCGGATGTTGGTTCTGAACTTGGTCAAAATTATCGTGGAAGAGTCTCGGATTTTGTTTGCGAAACCTACGTAAGATTCGTTGTTTCTGAGTTTTGACCAGTAGGTGTTACTAGTTGTGAATCTGCCGTCCAGGGAATCCCCAGAAAGAAGAACAGAGAAAGAAATATAATGGTAGGAAGTTTCCTCAATCATTTGAGGAAGAATCTTGGCTTTTGCTTACGTAAGCGTCGTTGTTTCTGCATGTTATGTTATGGGGGCCATCCCAAAGGGTTTATCGGCAGTGAGTTTAGCGTATGGATCCAATGCCGACTGCTTGTCTCTTTTCCTACTTTTTGTTTTGTTTCTTCACGGTCCTTGTTGATCTCTATCTACATGCAATTGGGAATAGGGATACGGAAGAATTGACTGCATAAAGAAAGAACTCAGTTTGTTTCGAGCAAACCATCACAGCAAGGAAACCTGATCTAAGTTTTGATTTGAACGTTACTTGCAGATTCTTTAATTACTTGACTCTGTAGAAAAAGATCGACACAGCCAGTAGGGGTGCGCGGAACATGAACATGAAAGTCAGCACGCACACCTTTGTACGATGAACAAGCATCGCTCGGCAGCAAAGAACGGATTGTGACATGTTGATGGGTTATTCCTCCTCCATGAACTTGCCAGCATATACCAAGACATGCAATAAGGAAGGCGAGATAGCAAATGACACAAGGAACGGAAGCCATCAGGAAGGGAAATAGAGAGAGAGAGAGACGACGACGACGACGACGCCTCCTTGCTGCTGGATAAATAGCATCTTGTGCGAGAGTACGGCGCCTTGTCCGATGGAAAGAATTGAGGAAGCTTTGGCCAACGTAGGGGCCTACAACTGCTCCCAGTTGTGGAAGCTTTCACGCCTTGGATACATCAAATAAGCAAGCTATAGCTGGCTCGACGGTGACGGGATAACGCCCAGCCTATTGTAGCGGTACTATCCTTTCCCCTACACCAAATGTTTAAGATAAGGTATGCGCGCCTTTCGGATTCTTCCTCATGCGCCAAGACGATAACAAGACCAAGAGAAGTGATATCCGCGGTCTTTCGCCTAAACCATGTTACTACCTGTTATTTCGCTTAGGCCACACAGATATGATCACGTACTTGATTTCTTTCTTTCTTCCCCATAGTTTAACGTGGGAATGATTTGTTGTCATCTGACTGGATTGGACCTCATTCTACTGCAAAACAAGTTTAAGGGTAGAGAGGAAAGAAAAAGGAAATAGAAAAGAATATTGTTCTTGAGACCTGTATGTATGATACTAATAACACGAGATGTGCTTTCTCTTTATCTTTACAATTTCACTCTTAGGAGTTTATCACTTTATCATATACATCTCCCTTAGGAGTTTTCTGCATTTGATACCATCTCGATTATGACCAACCAACCAATCATATGAAACAGCTTGCTGAACATCTTTGCCTAGCTTAGTCAAACTTAGCTTAAGTCCTCACAGCATTATTGTTCTCCTTCAATATTATATCCACTGTCGGCTAGATATTATTTGTGTTACACGCTATTGATTCTTAGTCAGGAGCTGCTGTTTACTGCAGCCCAGATATGGGAAGAGAAAGAAACTGCAAGTTGTGGTCCATCTTATCATCGACTTGTTTCACTAGCGACCACTTGTGCTTGTGATTCTAATCTCGAGGAGCGTTTGAGTGTCTGCGAGAGAGAGATGATCGATGAGCAAGCTTTCTATAATAGATGTGCAGTTTGAGGATATCACGATGGCTAATATGAATCACCCACCAAGTTTTATATGTAAAAACAAAGACTTGCTGCATTGACTATGAAGAAAGTGTGCCAAAGGAGGGATTAATTAAATACATAAAAGTCTACTACTAATGTGTATGAGATTTATCAAACATAAGAAGAATCATGCATCCAAAGGTTGCTGCAGCAAGCACTAGGGAATGAAGTTGGATGTGATAAGCTAAAGAATTGAGGAACTTGGAATCAGAAATTGGAGGTTGAGAAATTAGATGAATATAATTTGGACGACAAGACGTGAAGATATTATATTTGGTTAGACATCCAGAGGTGATCCATTGCTTTGTCTGTCTGATGTGTGGGAAGCACATTTCACATTGTACAGGTGGTCGATGCACCAATTTAAACAAAGAGAAGACAGAGCGGTATATATATATATATATATATATATATATATATATATATATATATATATATATATATATATATATATATATATATATATATATATATATATATATATATATATATATATATATATATATATATATATATATATATATGGTAGGTAGCACATGGTTTTGATAGTACTATTATTATTACTAGTACTTACTATTATTATTACTAGTACTTATCTTGTGTTATTATTAATAATTATTTTATTTTGGAAGGATAAGCACATTTGACATGCCATTATGGGCTGAAGATATAGAGAGAGAGGCCCAAGTTTTGGCTTTATGGGCTGTGGACGGAAGAGAATCTGCTCACCATCGTAAGAATAACGATCGAGGAATTGCGCCATTATGGTGCGAAAGTTTTTTTGTCTTTTTTTGCCCGCAAGTACTCCAAGTGTAAATCCCGACGTGGAAGTCGGTAATCTGACCGCAACTCTTCATATCTTGTTGTGTTTTAGCACCAGGAAATAGGCCATCAGTGGGTTCTGATCACCTCCGTCGTTGCAAGCTCGTGAGATATTATCGGTTTCCTACTAAAACAATGTTTCTGGAAGTTCTTTCTTATCACTCTGATGTACATACAGTATGTTTACGGGCGAGTATTCGTCTCTTCCTTTCTTGTTGGGAAAAAACAACGGAATAATTCTTTTCCTCTTTTGAATATCAAATAAGTTTCTCATGAACTTATATCAAAATCATATATTAATCATAACAATATAAATAATAGAATAATAAATCAATCATACAGTAAAATCAAATTTTTAATATAAAAATTGAGTAAAATCATGAGACCGTAATCCACCTCAAACTTTCACTATCAATAATAAAGATAACAAATTTACAATAAGCCTTCTCTAAAATAGCAAGAGGATTACAATAATATCAAGATCATATATCTTGGCTCACATCTTCATCACATATAGATGGATTTCATCATAACAGAATTTTAGGTCTTATAAAATGGGTATAACAGGAAATACCTCAGAGAGGATAAGTTGCAGATTAACACTGTTAAGATTGTAGAGCTTGTTGTAAAGATTCTCTGCATAAAATTTGGGTCAAAATTGACAAAATTTAACCCATGAACGTCAAATAGAAAACTCAAAATCCTAATTTTTCTCTCTCTCTATTTTGTCCTCTCGTTGTGCGGTGTCATCATTTTCTCGTTGCACGCACAAATGCTTCCTCTCGTTCACTACCTGTATCCCTTTTTTTTTTCTTTACTTTAAATTACTGATTTGGGCTAGGCTATAAGCCCAAATCATTAGACCAAACCCACATATGGGTTGGACCCAACAATTCTTCCTCCCCAACTTATATAGTGGGTTGTACCAAGTCCGCTCTTCGCTTATATGTTTTAAGCTTCTCCTTAGACAAAGACTTTATTAACACATATGATCTATTCTCATTGGTATGCACATTTTCCAACTGTAATTCTTTCAACTCAAGCACATTACGAATCCAGTAATATCTCACATTAATATGCTTGGATCTAGAATGATATGTTGAATTTTTGGAGAGGTGAATGACACTCTGACTGTCACAGTAAATAATATATCGTTCATGTTTCAAGCCCAATTCTTGTAGAAATATTTTCATTCATAAAGCTTCCTTACAGGCTTCAGTAATTGTTATATATTCTGCTTTTGTGGTTGATAGAGCAATACAATTCTGTAACTTAGATTGCCAAGAGACTACTCCCTCTACAAATGTCATCAAGAACCCCGAAGTAGACTTCCTAGAATCAATATCACCTTTCATGTCTGCATCTGTGTACCCTTCTAACACAGGTTCATCACTGCCAAAACATAAACACAATCTCGAAGTATCTCTTAGATATCTTAATATACATTTCATTGCTGTTTAATGTTCCTTTCTAGGATTATAGAGAAATCAGCTAACAACTCTAACAGCATGAGCTATATCTGGCTTAGTACAAATTATAACATACATCAAACTGCCTACTGCAGATGAGTAAGGTACTCTAGATATTTCTTCTTCTTTTTTCTCACTTATAAGATATTATTTCGAACTAAGCTTGAAATGACCTATAAGTGGAGAATAAACTGCTTTGGCTTTAATTATGTTGAATCTTTCAAGAACATTTTCAAGGTCTCTTGAGATAGTCAAATCTTCCTTTTCTTCCTATCATGAAAAATCTTCATGCCAAGTATTTGTTTCACCGATCCCAAATCTTTCATGGCAAAAGACTTATTTAACTCTCTTTTAAGCTTTTCAATTTTACCGGTATCATGACCAACAATCAGCATATCATCAACATATAACAGGAGAATAATAAAATCATCATATAGAAATTTCTTCATAAACACACAATGATCATATGTAACTCTATTATACCCTTGGCTCATCATAAAGAAATCAAACTTCTTATATCACTGTCTAAGTGCCTGTTTGAGTCCATATAAGTTTTTTTTAAGTTTACACACCAGGTTTTCTTTTCTCTTAACTTTGAAACCTTCTGATTGCTCTATGTAAATTTCTTCTTCTAAGTCACCATGAAGAAATGTAGTTTTCACATTAAGTTGCTCAACTTCTAAATTTATGCGGGCAGCCAAACCAAGAATAACTCAGATAGAGGATATTTTCACCACAGGAGAAAATATTTCTTCAAAGTCAATACCTTTCTTTTGACTAAATCCTTTCACAACTAGTCATGCCTTGTATCTTTGTTGTGAGCTATTATTTTTTGTCTTCAATTTGTAAACACATTTATTCTTGAGAGTTTTCTTCTCTTTATGTAACTTTACCAAGTCATAAGTGTGGTTTTCAAGTAAGGATCTCATCTCTTCTTATATGGCTTTAACCCACTTATTCTTATGCTCATGTAGAATAGCTTCTTAGTAAGTTTTTGGCTCTCCCCCATTAATAAGTATAACATACTCATGTGGAGGATATCTGATAGATGGTTATCACTTTCTAGTGGATCTTCTCAATGGAATCTCAACTGGTGGTGGAGGTCCTTATTCAGTTGATTCAACATTATCAACTATAGAAGTCTCATCACTAACATTCTCACCATAATCTTCTTGTTTATTTCTCCCATGATTATCATAAACTACAAGTGAAGGAACTAGACGAATATAAACAAAAGTTTTTGGCTTATCAACATTATCACCATCATCAAATAACTGGTCTTCAAGAAACACAACATCTCTACTTCTAATAATCTTCTTATTCATTGGATCCCATAATCTATACCCAAACTCTTCATGACCGTATCTCAAAAAGATACATGCTTTTGCCTTTTCATCAAGCTTGAACCTCTCATCTTTAGGAATATGAACAAATACTTTACACCCAAAGACTCTCAAGTGATTATAAGATATATATTTTTCTTTCCATACTCTCTGAAACATCACCTTTTAGAGGAACTGATGGAGAAAGATTTATCAAATCAACTATAGTTCTCATAGACTCCTCCCAAAATGACTTAGGTAACTTGGCATAGAAAAACATACACCTAATCCTTTCTTCAATAGTTTTATTCAGCTTTTCTGCCACACCGTTCTACTGAGGAGTTTTAGGAACTGTTTTCTCAACCCTAATACCATGAAACCTGTAATAATTCTTAAAAGGACCTTTGTACTCACTACCATTATCTACTTCAACACACTTTAGCTTTTTGCCAGTTTCTCTTTCAACACTGACATGAAACTCTTTGAAAACATCGAGTACCTAGTCTTTAGATTTCAAAGCAAAATCCCAAACTTTTCTAGAATGATCATCAATAAAAGTAACAAAATATAGAGTGCTTCCAAGAGTTCTAGTTTGCATAGTACAGACATTAGTATGAACTAAATCAATAACATCTTATCTTATATATGATGGATATGTATGAAATGTAACTCTTTGTGTTTTTCTAGCTAAGCAATAATCATAAGATTTAAGAGATGTACATTGCAACTCTAGTAAGAACTGCTTTTTAGTAAGAGTTTGAAGTATATTCTCGCTGATATGACTAAGTCTCTTGTGCCAAAGATCTATACTTTCACCCTTCTGAATTTCATTAATCTCTCCTTTGTGTAGCTTAGCTTCCATGACATAAAAAGAGTTAAGCGTCTTTTCTCTTACCATAATTAGAGAACCTTTAGTAAGTTTCCATTTGCTTTCACTAAAATAATGTGTAAATCCCTCATCATCAAGTCTATGTTAGGATCAAGAGTGCACTAAGAGGGGGGGGGGGGGTGAATTAGTGCAGCGGAAAACTTTCATCGGTTAAAATTTGATTTCGTTGAAAACTATTTTGGAAAGATCTTTAAATTGAAAGCATACGGAAGTGTAGTTAATGTAAAGCAATGAAGACAATTTGCAGTTAAGATAAATAGCAGAAAGTAAATGCAAACTGAGATTTAGAGTGGTTCGATCAATCTTGACCTACATCCACTTTTGGCTTCCTTCTCCGACGAGGTCACCGACGTCCACTAGAGGCCTTCCTTCAATAGGCAAAGGCCAATCACCTTTTACACCCCTCTTCTCCTTTTACCAGGTTTAGGAGACAATTCTTACAAGCACTCACTTACTCATCTCTAAACGGAATTCTAAGTTTAAGGCTAGAGGATGGATCTCTCAAGTGATTTCTATAGCGTTTCTTTGCTTTTAGACTCTTTGTGCTTGTGTGCTTTAACTGGGGATGAGAGGCGTATTTATAGGCTTCAAGTTGATTCAAACTTGGAGCATAAAACTTTCCCATCCTGGGTTCCTTGGGCATGGGCGATACCATCGCCCAATGTCAGTTTGACTAACAATGCCTTAGGTGGTACCACCACTCAGGTCTGGCAGTACCACTGCTTGGGGCGTAGTGTTGGGTGGTACCACCACTCGTACTGGTGGTACCATCGCTTGACATAGCCTCGAAGACTGTGTCACGACGGTAAGACTTCTTGGGGCATTGTTTGAGCTTCTTATTGGCCCAACATAGTTCTTACATGGGCCTAGCTAGCCCCTAATTGGGTTTGCCCAAATCCAAGCCCAATTACGTGCTAACTACGAAATCCTAAGACATTTGCTAAGCAAAACAAGTCCTTATGTCTATTCTTCTGGCGAGCTTCCGGCGAACTTCTAGTAAACTCCTGGACTTCACAACGATCTTCTTGGCGAGTTCCGACGAGCTTCTTTGGCAAACTCTGAGACTTGTTGGCTGGTTCCTCCATAACTTCCGACTAACGTTTGGACTTCCGATGAATCTCGAACTCCCAATGTAGTCGCGTCCTTGACTCCGGGACTTCATTTTGCTTTATGCCTTACTATCGTAGTTAATCCTGCACATGTAAAAACACACTTCAATCTAAACAATTAATACTAAGCATTAATCAAGTTGTCTGGTATGTCATTGGTCCTTCGACGCTTCGTCCGATTCTTTGGCGCATCGTCCTTTCTTGCGGCCTATTGCCTAATCAGCCAGTTGACTCCACAACTTTGATATCCTTGGCGCAATGTCTGCTCTTCTTGGCCCGATGCCCGAATCCACGGCCCGAAGCCTTCTATCGATACGTCGACCGATCCATCGACCCAACGTCCAATCTTCTAACATGTTCCTCCAGCCCAATTGGATGATATGGAAACCAATAATGAAAGATCTCTTGTATTGTAAAGATTTGTATGGACCTTTGTAGGGGGATAGTGCAAAACCCACAACTATGATAGATGATGAGTGGAAGAGGTTAAATAAAAAAACAGTTGGGTTTATTTGACAATGGCTTGATGATAGTGTCTTTCACCATGTTTCTACTAAAATTTATATATATTCTCTTTGGAAAAAGTTGGAAAATCTCTATGAAAGAAAAACAGTTAGTAACAAAGTTTTTTTATCAGAAAACTTGTGAACCTAAAATATAGAGAGGGTGCTTCTTGTTGGGAAATCAGCGGGGGCGACATTATATGCGCAGCGGAAGAACAAGAAAACAAAAATCCCCGATTCCCAAAAAAAGATGTTCGTCGTCGTGCGAAGATTGGTGCGCAAAAATCCGCAAAACACAAAACTGCATATAGAGATTGTGTTACCTAGGGAGATCGTATATCCCTATTTCCTTGCAGATCCTTAGGAGAGGGTGAAGGAGGTCAAGCGTCCTCCTCTCTAGCGGTGATCCACACAGCAGGGTTGCGACGACCCTCCTCAAAACTCCAGGCCTCTAAGGTGGAGAGGGAGAGGAGAATAGGAAAGGCAAGCAAAGACTCTAGCCTATGAGGCTATGAATCCCTCCTATTTATAGAGATCCCATGTCAAACCCTAATGGGTCCTTCCCTAGTGGGTATTGGATCTGCATCCAATAAGACAAAGGGGCTCAAGCCGGATATCTCATATCCTAACCCTCTACTCATCGCAATGCCTACCATATGTGTGTGACCCTCTAGGCCCAATATCGAGCTGGCCGTGAGTCATACCTCTGCGTAACTCCTTCTAACTCGGTGAATTATTATCTCTGTAATAATTCACTGACTCATCGACCACTTGGGCGATTAGGCCACTACGCCAGTAGTCCCCGAACGATCTGAGGGAATCCAATCCATTGGACCTGCGTCCTCGCCACCATGTACCTATAGTCCCTCATCCATCTAATATCCCGTAGACCGATATCGAACATGGTGTTGTCGTGACCCATACGGTTTCTACTGAAGTCTCGCTATAATCGGATTCTCCCGGAGAACTCTTTCTCTCTCAACCCAATGACCCTCGCCGGGATTTGTCTGAGCAAGAACACATGGGATATTCCTCTCATGACGCCGAGAGTAGATGATCCTCTATCGACACTCAATAGCCCTCGTAAGGTCGACTACCACTCCCAATGACCACCAGTACTAGATCCGGGGACAGCCAAACCTATAAGTCTGGTATCAAAGAGTGGAGCACTCATACAGACATCCTTGGTGTCTCAAGTCTAAGGACCGAGATACACCACTAGGACTACGGAATCGCTGTCGACAATAAGGCATCATCAACCATCCAAAGATTCCATAATGTTTGGGATCAATCAAATGAACTCATTCTCCAATTAGCACTGCATTATATCCCTAGTGTCCCTACACGAGCAACTATGAGACCAAACTACATCCATCATATGGACGAAGTATACAAAGACACCGCCTATCCGGTTATCACGATGTCCTCTCGAAAACCTATGACCGGGATTATTTAGGATATGTGTTTAAAGGTGAATTGATCTCATTATCGGATCTCATCACGATCCGATTCCCATTGCACAAATCCAAGGACATCACAATATATATATGCATTTATGCAATAGTTATAAAGTGATATACGCCAAAAATATAATAAGCAAAAAAGATTTTGTATCAAGTCACGCGTGCCATCACTCCACGTGATTGGCTTTGTCGGGCACCTATGACTAGCAATCTCCCACTTGACCTAAAGCCAATCACCTATATGTCTGATCCCCATCGACTCTGTGACGCCAAAGATAAAATGAGACAACGGCTTTGTCGGTGGATCTGCAATGTTATCTTCGGATGGAACTCTTTCCATCGCTACATTTCCTCGGTTACGATCTCTCTTATAAGCCGGAACCTCCTCGAAACACTTCGATGAGACCCGGGTTCCCTTATTTGAGTAATCACCCCATGGTTGTCGCAATATAAGGAAGTCGACTTATCGCTATCTCAGATCGACTCCCAAATCGATGAACTTCTTCACCCGCACTCCCTCTTTTTTTGCATCTCGATGCAAATGTACTCCGCCTTTGTGGTGGTCGAAGTCGTGAAGGGTATCTTGCTTGGAACTCTTCCAAAGACACTCGCTCCTCCATTCAAGGTGTACACATACTCTGAATTCGACTTGCTATCATCGACATCGACTGAAAACTTGAGTCGGTGTAGCCTTCAACCTTAAGGCTATTACCTCCATATACTAGTAAACCATCCTTAGTCCTTCTCAAGTACTTAAGGATACACTTTACTGCTTTCCAAGCTCCAAAGCCTAGATCCGCCTGATACCTGCCAGACACTCGAGAGCATGCGCTATATCAGGCCCAAGACATAGCATGGCATATATGATAGACCCTATTGCTTTGAGGCATAAGGTATCATATCCATGTTCGCCCTTTCTTTCTTCTAGAGTCTTTGGGGACATACTGTGAAAGCGATATCCCATGTCTCATCCAGGTGATGAGACTCTTGGAATTTTCCATACCAAACCTTTTGACAATAGTTTCTATGTACTGGACTGGGACAAGCCAAGCATCCTCTTGGATCTATCTCTATAGATTCTAATCCTCAAGATATAAGATGCTTCCCCCAAGTCCTTCATGGAGAAGTGTCTAGATAACCAAGCATTTATCAGGATAGCATTCCTATGTCATTCCCAATGATGAGGATGTCATCCACATATAACACCAAAAGGTGATAGCGCCCCACTTACCTTTTCAGATACACAAGGCTCATCTTCGTTTAATCGAAGTCATAAGATCCGATTGCCTCATCAAATCTTATATTCCAACTTCGAAGCTTGCTTTTAGTCCATAAATGGATCTAAGCAACCTACACACCTTATCTAGGCAGTTCTTGGACACGAATTCCTCAAAGTTGCATCATATACACCTCCTCCTCGAGGTTCCCGCTGAGGAATGCGGTTTTCATCCATCCATCGGATCTCATAATTATAGTGTGCTGCAATAGCCAATAGAATTCTGATGGATTTTAGCATTGCTACGGGTGAGAAAAAGTTTCGTCGTAGTCAACACCTTGCCTTTGACGATACCCCTTAGCCACTAGCCTTGCTTTATAGGTCTCTACCTTTCCATCTACTCCCATCTTTTTTTTAAAGATCCACTTGCAAACCAATGGGTACAATACCTTCAAGCATCAACTAGGTTCCAAACCTTATTGGAGTACATAGAATCCATCTCGAATTCATGGCTTCTTTCCACTTCCTGAGTCTATACTCATAATAGCCTCCTCGTAGGTCTAACGATCAATATCCTCATCATCCTCCTTCTAATATGTCCCACATATATCTCTCCAGTGAGGATGGGATACTCTATCGCACTGTAAAGTTGATACTTGTGTATTAGGTACTTGAAACAGCATTTGTCAGAGTGGTGCTTGAGCTTGGTTCTCCAACCTCGCCAATTCTATCATTCTCCCACTTGTCTCCGCCAAGAATGTGTTCCTTCTCAAGGAACACTGCTCTTTAGCTACAAAGACCTTTTGGTCCTCGAGATGATAGAAATAATACCCACAAGTTTCCTTGGGGTATCCCACAAATTTGCATCGCCTCGTCCTTGATTCTAACTTATCGGGGTTGTGTCTTCTAACATGGGCAGGGCAACCCCCAATCTTAACAACCTTAAGATCAGGCTTCTTCCCTTTCCATATCTCATATGGTGTAGACACTACCGACTTAGTTGGAACTCTGCTTCGTAAGGTAAGTCATGGGTTTTAGGGCATATCCCTAATGAGATGGGTAGGTCGTGAAAAAACTCATCATGGACCGTACCATATCTAATAATGTACCATTTCTCCTTTCAGAGACACCATTAAGTTTGAGGTGTATAAGGAGGTGTCCATTGGGATAATATCCCATGGTCCTTGAGGAACCGAGTAAACTCTGTACATTTAAGTATTCACCTCCTCGATCCGATCAAGAGTTTTGATACTCTTTTCCAATCTGGTTCTCCACCTCATTCTTATACTCTCCTCAATTTCTCAAAGGCCTCGGACTTGTACTTCATTAAGTACACATATCCATACCTTGAGAAATCATCAAGAAATGTAATGAAGTAGGAGTAACCTCCAATGGCATGAGTTGACATGGGTCCACATACATCACTATGTATGAGTTCCAACAACTCATTGGCTCTCTCTCCCAGCTTCTACTAAATGGAGATTTGGTCGATTTTCCACAAATGCAAGGCTCACAAGTCGATATGACACATAGTCGAATGGATCTAGATATCCATCATTTAGCAACTTTTTGAATCCTTCTTTCATGGATGTGACCTAGCCTACAATACCACGGTATGCACTTTGCTCAACTCATTTCGTTTCCTTTTGGACACATTTACATTCATGATATGTGGAGTGGTGTCTAACATAAATAAACCATTATGCAATGTTCCTTTCGTGATGATCTTATCATCTAATAATATCGAACAACCATTGTTCTCAAAAAACAAATTTATATCCACTAACTGTTAATCATGAAATGGAGATAATGTTTTTGATAATAGAAGGAACAAAATAACATGCATCTAATGCAATAAAAGCTCCACTAGGCGATGTAGGGCGACCTCGCCAACACTAATACAACAACTTTTTTGCTCCATTACCCATCTTGAGGTCCATCTCGCCTCTCAGAAGTCTCCTAGGTCTTGCCGAAACCCGCAACGACTTGCATATATGATAAGCACTACCGTATCCAATACCCATGTGTTATCATAAGAGTCCCACAAATGGAGACCGATCATAAATGTACCTCAAGCTTCATCAAGCTTTTGTTTCACCCTTTCTCGCAAGGTACTCTTTGCGCTTTTCTCTTCCAATGCCCATCTTTACCACAATGGAAGCACCGGCCTTTGTCCTTTGTTGGGTCTTTCTTAGCAACCTTTGCTTTACCTTTGTTTGCCCTTGCCCTTTCCCCTTCTTAAGGGACCTTTTCTGCTTTCCTTTTCTTTTCTGGTCTCACCATTAGTAGAGAATTGGCTTCTTTTCTTAATAGTACTCTCTGCCTCCCTCAACATATTGAGGAGCTCTGGGAGAGTCACCTCAAGCTTGTTCATATTAAAATTCATTATGAACTGTGAAAAGGAATCTGGTAGGGACTCAAGCACAATGTCCACACACAAGTTATCCTCTAGGACCATTCCTAGACCTGCGGAGTTTCTCTATCCACTCAATCATCTTTAGGACATGGTTCTCAACCGGTGTCCCCTCACCATCCTAGCCGGAAAAGGCTCTTGGATATCTCATATCGTTGAGTCCTTCCCCTGTTCCTCAAACAATTTATGGACATGTAGGAGAATGGATCCGCATCCATCTTTTCATGTTGTCTTTGTAACTCGAGTCATAGAGCCCAACATATAGCATTGAAGCAAGAGTGGAGTCATCAATGTACTTCATGTAGCGGCGATCTCATCCTCGCTTGCCCCTTCTTCTTCGGGCGTAGGCATCACTATATCAAGGACGTATACGATTTTCTCCGCCGTGAGAACAATTCTCAAGTTACTTGAGCCAATCCGTATAATTTGGACCAAGATGAAGCGGTTGACATCAAGTATGCCACGTAAGGGATTTGAAAGCGACATTTTCTGAAAAATAAAGATGTAGCAGAAATGAATAACATGCAGATTTTGCAAGAAATAAACTATCAAGATATGGACTTCTATCTTAATATGCTCCCACTATTTTACTAACGAAGTCACGCGACACCCTCAAAGATTGAAACGGAAGTCTCCAAAGAACTTCTAGTGGGGATCGATCCAATCGGCGCCTTAGTGTAACCTCGGGGGACTCGACCAATCACACTAAGCCTAAAAGGTAGGCAACTCTTGCCGATCACAACTCCTTGTGATTCCCATCCTGTTCGGCCTCCGAATCACCATGGCCTCGAGGGACTCGACCAACCATGATGCTTTCGCTTAAGTCAACACCTTCGTTACAAGATGAGTCCGATTTGATGATATACCCTCGAGGGACTCGACCAAGCATACCATGTCCTCAGTCACCGGTGACATCTCTATGTCGTAGCAAGATAGCTAATCGCGATATAGGTGAGTCTCGAGGGACTCGACCAACTCAACCTACACCGAGAATCCTGCCTCCTACTATAACGATGGAAGGCCACGTGGGTCAATCTAATTGCCTCACGTTTACCGACTTAATATTATCGAGAGATATTTCTATAATTTGGTCTCCTAATATGACATGTCACACATATACATATTTAATATATATCTACATCGCATGCAAATATATATACATATCTAGTATGTGTATAAGCAATCACATTAGATGATCATGGACCACAACCTAATATGATTAGGCCCGAGCCAGTAGGCCTAATCACTCACATCAAGATCTATGTGTGCAACGGTGTATCTCCATGCCCTTGTGATTGTCCATCTCGTCCTCGTCGGTTCCGTCGACATCTTGATGCATCTCCATGCATCACGCGATCGTCCGCCTCGTGGGTCCCGCTTATCGCATCCACGCCCCTCGCTGCGCCTCCTCATGTGATTACAACTTAATCATAGGCACGCAGGCCCGACAATAAACGAAAATATAATGGAGGTTCGCAGAGACCTCAATAATAATAATCACAAGTACACATCACACGGTCCATGATCATCCGTCCACACATCATACATCACATGTATAAATAATCATCATCATGTAGGACTACTAGATAATAATAAAAAAACTAATAATCAACTAAATCTTTTAATTAATTAATATTTTTCTGAAATCGGGGGACATGTAGGGAATTTTTTTCAATTCCTAAGGGTATTTTCGTAATTTGGACAAAAGACAAAGATTGGAATTTCTCAAATTCACAGGGCAAAACTGTCCTTTTGCCCAAAACCCTAATTTTTTGCTGCTGCTGCCGCCGCCCGCCACCTACCTCGGCACGCTTGGGCGGCGGGGGGAGGGTACCTACCCCTGCGGCGATTGCCCCGTGGCGGCGGCATTGGCCACTGGGTTGGCGCCTCGCCGGGCGCCGCTGCCTCATGGCGGTGCTGTCCATGAGCGGCCGCCCTCCGTGTGTTGGGGGGTTTCGTCACGGAGGCAATGGCGATAAGCGTCGCCTTCATTTTGCGGCGGCGCCGCTCCCTTCTTGGCGCGGCGGCCGCTGCTCTGGCGGCGGTAGCCGCCCCCTCTGCGGCCTCTGCCGTGGGCTGCCAGCCCGCGCCGGCAGCAAGCTCTGCTGCAAAACAGACCGCCGACCGGTTTCTTGCGGACAAGGGCTCGCATTCTGCCCCCCCTCGGCTTACAGACGCGACGCCAGATCGAGGGCAGCAACTGCTGCTGCCCTTCCTCGCTTTTAATCCAACGATTTTGACGTCAATATTCTTCCTAAACACAACACACGCAGTTCAAAACCAATCATTCGTACGAACAACCCGCTCGATACCACTTTGTTGGGAAATCGGGGCGACATCATATGCGCAATGGAAGAACAAGAAAACAAAAATCTCCGATTCCCAAAAAAGATGTTCGTCGTCATGCGAAGATTGGTGCGCAAAAATCATAAAAACACAAAACTGCATTATAGAGATTGTGTTACCTAGGGAGATCATATATCCCCTGCTTCCTTACATCCTTAGGAGAGGGTGAAGGAGGTCAAGCGCCTCCTCTCTAGCAAAGGATCCACACAAGAGGGGTTGCGACGACCCTCCTCAAAACTCAAGGCCTCCTCGAGGTGGAGAGGGAGAGGAGAATAGGAAAGGCAAGCAAAGACTCTAGCCTATGAGGTCAGAATCCCTCCTATTTATAGAGATCCCATGTCAAACCCTAATGGGTCCTTCCCTAGTGGGTATTGGATCTGCATCCAATAAGACAAGGGCTCCGCCGGATATCTCATATCCAACCTCTACTCATCGCAATGCCTACCATATGTGTGTGACCCTCTAGGCCCAATATCGAAATGGCCGTGAGTCATACCTGTCCGAACTCCTTTTCTAACTCAAAGGAATTATTATCTCTGTAATAATTCACTTTCGACTCATCGACTACTTTTACGTGCTAGGCCACTACGCCAGTAGTCCCCAGCACGACAGGGGGAATCCAATCCATTGGACCCATCATCTCTCCTCGCCACCATGTACCTATAGTCCCTCATCCATCTAATATCCCGTAGACCGATATCGAAAGCATGGTGTTGTCGACCCATACGGTTTCTACTCGAAGTCTCGCTCTAATCGGATTCTCCTGAGAACTCTTTCTCTCTCAACCCGAATGACCTCGGCAGGGATTTGTCTCGAGCAAGAACACATGGGATATTCCTCTCATGACGCCGAGAGTGGATGATCCTCTATCGACACTCAATAGCCCTCGTAAGGTCGACTACCACTCCCAATGACCAAATGGTATTTTAGATCTCGGGGACAACCAAACCTATAAGTCCGGGTCTCAAAGAGTGGAGCACTCATACAGACATCCTTGGTGTCTCAAGTCTAAGGACCATATACACCACTAGGACTACGGAATCGCCGTCCCGACAATAAGGCATCATCAACCATCCAAAGATTCCGTAGTGATCAATCAAAGGAACTCATTCTCCAATTAGCACCTGCATCAGATCCCTAGTGTCCCTACACGAAAGCAGCTATGAGACCAAATGCATCCATCATATGGACGGTATACAACACACCAGTCTATCCCATTATCACGATGTCCCTCTCGAAAACCTATGACCGGATTATTTAGGATTTGTGTTTAAAGGTGAATCGA
The DNA here is from genome assembly GCA_900464855.2 of Musa schizocarpa. Lineage (NCBI taxonomy): Eukaryota > Viridiplantae > Streptophyta > Magnoliopsida > Zingiberales > Musaceae > Musa > Musa schizocarpa. Next base: position 27,840,815 of record LS990920.1, on the reverse strand, counting down.
TCTCATTATCGTGATCTCATCACGATCCGATTCCCATTGCACAAATCCAAGGACATCACAATATATATATACATTTATGCAATAGTTATAAAGTGATATACGCCAAAATATAATAAGCAAAAAGATTCTGTATCAAGTCACGCGTGCCATCACTCACGTGATTGGCTTGCTGGGCACCTATGACTAGCACTTCTATTACTGAGCATTTGAATGAAATACAGAGTATTACTAACCAGTTATCCTCTATAAAAATATCTCTTGATGATGAGTTATAAGCATTGTTACTTCTAAGTTTATTACTAGAAAGTTAGGAGACACTGGTGGTTTTCCTTAGTAATTTTGCACCGGATGATGTTGTCATCATAAGTCAAGTAACAAGTAGTTTGTTGAATAAAAAGTTGAAAAGAAAAAATTCAACAACATCTTAGAATAATTCACAAACACTTATCTCAAAGAATAGAGGAAGGTCAAGTCTAAAAGCAGTTCATACATGGGTAGGAGCCAAGTCAAGATCAAGAAAAGATATTGTTTGCTTTAACTGTGGTAAGAAAAGACATTACAAGAACCAATGTAAGCAATGTAAGCAACATAAGAAGAGCAAGAAAAAGAGAAAGAAGTGGAGTTTACATAGTCAAAGGATAATACTACAACTATAGTACAGGGTGGTGATTATTTGATTTTGTCTCCTTCTGATGATATTTTTTCTTATGTGTGTCAGGATCTTGAGTGGGTGATTGACACATGTACTTCCTATCATGCTATATCACGGAGGGAGTTTTTTACTATATACAGGTCTGAAAATTTTAGTATTGTCAAGATGGGCAACTATGACACAGTAGACATCATTGGCATGGGTGATATCCATTTAAAGACCAACCTTGGCTATAAGTTGGTGCTTAAAGATGTGAGGCATGTGGTTGACTTGAGGCTAAATTTAATTTCAGTTAGAATACTAGATGATGAAGACTATGATAGCATATTTTACAAAGGGCAATGCAAGTTTAGTAAGGGTTCTCTTATTGTGGCTAGTGAAAAGAAATGTCATACTTTGTATAGGTTGCAGGCCAAAGCTTGTGGTGAGCGAGAAGGGGCTGCAAGCTTTTTCTAAGAGAGAGGTATTGCTAGACATCAGAGGTACTCATCTGAACCCTTGTATTGATTGTTTGGCTGGTAAATAACATAGAGTTTCATTTGCTAGTCCTACTTTGTCTAGAAAAATGCATGCCTTAGACCATGTTTATATAGATGTATATGGTCATTTGAGGATAAAAACTCCTGATGGATCTGTTGATGTTCGTGGTATAAGTGGTGCACTTTATTTTGTCACTTTTATAAATGATTTTTCTTGAAAAGTTTAGGCCTATGCTTTGAAGACCAAAGATCAAGTGACTAATGTCTTCAAAGAGTTTCATGCCAGGGTTGAAAGGGAAATAAAAAGGCAATTGAAATGCATAAGATCAGATAATGGTGATGAGTATACAGGATTATTTAATTATTATTACAGGTCACATGACATCCAACATGAGATGATAGTTCCTAGTACACCTCAGCATAATGCTATTATAGAGAGAATGAACCGCACCATTATGAAAAAGATCAGATATATGCTTTCACAGGCCAAGCTATCCAAAAAGTTTTGGGATAAGGCTTTAAGGACTGCAGTTGATGAGATCAACTTTTCACCATGTACAACCCTAGATGGTGATGTTGTAGAGCATGTATGGTTAGGGAAAGATGTTTCCTATAGGCATTTGAGAGTGTTTGATTGTCGTGCATTTGTACATGTTCTAGACAATGAGAGGTCTAAGTTGGATAGTAAGACTGAAGAATGTATTTTTCTTGGTTACTCATATGATTAGTTTGGTTATAGGCTTTGGGATCCAGAAAAGCAGAAAGTATTTAGAAGCAATGATGTAGTCTTCTTTGAGGATCAAACATTTGAGGATTTGAAGAAGAAAGCACCAACTAAGATTTCTACAGAATGATTAGCAGATTGTGACCCAGTTACTCCTCCAGTATATCAGGGTGATGGGGGAGATGTGTAGGAAGATGGTGTAGAGCCTGATGTTGATCTACCTGCAGGACATGTTAAGCAAGAAGAAGTTGGAGAGTAACTTCCCGCAGAACCTCAGTTGAGAAGATCTTCTAGACAACGTCAACCTTCCAGAAGATACTCTACAGATGAGTACGTGATACTTACTAATGCAGGTAAACCAAAGAGTTACCAAGAAGCAGTTGATAGTAAGCAGAAAGAAAAGTGGTTAGTTGCTACGTAGGAAGAGATGTATGCTCTTCAAAAGAATCATACTTATGATTTGGTACTACTACCAAATGGAATAAAGACCTTACCAAAAGAAAGACAGGAGATATACCAACAACTGGTTGACATAACTTCACATTGAGGAGTTATGGGATAATCTTCCTAATGGGCTGAAGGGGGAGGTTATTGGGCTGACCGCCCATATTCAGCCCATAGCTCATCCCTGCTTAACCTAACCCTAATTTATATTAAAGGGGGTGTGGTGGCTACGAAAATAGCCATAAATAGTGCAGCAATGAGGGCAACAGTCACGTGATCCTTGTAGCAACAAAAAGGAGGAGAAAAAGATAAAAATGCAAGGAGAAAGAAAGGGAAGAAAACAAGAACAACACAGAGAGACTGCTCTCAATCATCTAGCAGTGTTCTCATCTTATATTAGATCAAATCTACAATAGATTCTTACTGTGATTACTTAGGGAGAATTAGGGAGGATTTAGAATATTGAGCACAATGATGTAATCCTTGTATCCCAGTTATTCTTTTGTAATTGTTATTAAGGTTTTGGATAAGAGATTAAGATTTGTATATTTATTATTATTATAGTGGATTATCTCTAGTTTGTCCCGTGATTTTTACCCTTCACGTTGAATAAGTTTTTCATGTATATTTTGGTGTTCTATTTAATTATGATTTTATTTAATTTTACTATATATTATGATTTATTCATATAAAAAATTATTTCTCTTTATATTCCGCTAAAATATGTTTGGTCTTTTATATTTCTAATACAAGTTATATATCCCTTTCACGAAAAGGCGGTTCTCAGGATACGATAGGCATCCATCCATCCATCCTGTTCAGGATGGAATTGCATTTCCAAGCTTCCAACATTTTGCATGCAAGTTTACATCGATCGACGAGGATATATTAGGAAGCATACGCCTCAAGTCTTCCAAGTCAATTTCTTTTATCTCAAGTAATCGATATATTATGAATAAAAAGTGTGAGAAGACGCCATCGTCATTTTGTAATATCCATGAAATTTATTTAGAATTTAAGTATAATTATCAGTAGCTCCGATAACCATTTGATTCTAATCGGAACAAAATCAAAATTGAATCGATTTATTGATTCCAAACCGAATCAGAATTTGTTGAATCGACAGTTAGAAACCAAAACAGATGGTTTCGGAATCAAATTGTTGTTTCTATGATTTTAAAATTTTAATTATTTAGAAATAAAATTATAATTTTTTTTATATTTTAATTATTTTAAATTAAAAAATAAGATAAATAATAAATTAACGATTTGAATCAAACTATCGGTTGCTCTTATTGGTTCGATTCCATTTCGGTTCTTGATTTTAGAAAATCGGAACTGTTAATTCCTCCAGAATTATTATGATCAGAAATAATTGTTTTAAAAAAAAATAAAAAATAAAGTATTAGGACAATTTAGTACATAACTAATCTATAGTTTCTCGAAACTAATCTTTCTTTTCTCAAACGAGGAAAACATTCTCTTGTGATGATTCTAAGATTAAGGTAAGTATTTGATGACTTTTATTTGGCTTGGTTTCAAGACTAAAACATATATGCTTTTAACTAATAAAATTATATGATTTTCAAGTATTGAATGAATTATTGGTTCTTTTTAGATATCTATTTTGATATTGCGTTCGTTTAAAATGATCAAAAAAATATTTGATTATTATAGTTTTAAATATTATATTATTTATGATGCTTAGTGTATGATTGATTTTAAATTATTTAATTAATTGGCTAATATATATATATAATATAAATTAATTATTAATCTTCAAATATGTAAAGTAAAATAATATATTGGATTTATAAGAAGATCACATCATCGTATTTGGAAGATCTTTATATAATTTGTCAAGTCAGATCAATCTATTGATGTCACGAGTGATACAAAAGTCTAAGACGGCACACGCAAGACGTGGTGGCATGACAATCTTATCTTTGATCGGGGAACCTACCGAAAGAAAGATTTGAGTTGATCGTAATGTAGTGTGTTTTAGCTCACACTCCCTTTATTTGCCACAAAGAAACATAATGTCACCAATCAACTCGATCCAAAGCATCCTAAACATAATAATCTTTTTCATTTGTAGCTCGAGAGAGAAAATTAAGAACCTGATGGGATATAAAAAGAAATCACTTTTGTATATAAACAAATATTAGCAAGTCATGATATGCAGTAGAATTAAATTAAATCACAATCAAATATAAAAGATATACGTAGAAAACCCTTCAAATGTGAAGGGTAAAAACACAGGGTAAACTAGAGATAATCCACTATGAGAATAATGAATATATAAATCTCAATCTCTTGCCCTAAACCCTAGCAACAATCACAAGAGAATAACTGGGATACAAGGATCACGTTACTGTCCACAATATCTAAAACCTCTCTAAGTAATCACAGCAAGAATCTACTATAGATTTGATATAACCTGATATGAGAACACTGTTAGATGATTGAAAACAGTCTTTCTGCATTGTCCTTGTTTTCTTCCCTTTCTTTCTTTTATTTTTTTGTCTTTTTCTTCACCTCTTTTCTGCTTCGAAGATCTGATAAAACCTACACCTACATTCGCCTGAATATGGGTTGTTAGCCCAACAAAACCACCATTTAGGCTGGTTGATAAAAAGGGGTGAGAAATTTTTTTTTTCTTCTTTTCCGTCTATGAGCCTTAAAACATCCTATTTGATTACTTGTGACGTGCAGTGAACCTTTTCGATAATTAAGATTTATTAATGTTTCAACGTTAGAAAATATTTATATGTAAAAAGAGGATAAAAAATAGTCTCGAGAGAATCTATTAACTTGAAACTTCTTTTGGATTGAATTGATGTTAATTCTAATTAGTTTGATTCATTGTTCAACAAAGAATTTCTAGGAGGAGATAGTTGGAGGATGGACTTGAGATGATAATCACAAACTGTTGCTGCTTTTGTTTGTCTGTTTAGGTATCTTCTCACTGATCTGTGTTATAGATTGTCCTGTTGCTGCTTGTTCTCATTAACTAACTTCTACTTTTTCCTCTCTCTTTAATCTCCACATGATTTGAGCTTTTGTGGCACGAAGAATTGGCCTACATCTCCTCTGATGTTGCCTAGACAAACCTCCTTGTTCACCATCTTCTACTGAGAGGAGGGGAAACGAAGGAAGAAGAGAACATCTTGGTTGTTTGATATAAAGCGCCACATCAATGGTGATCGGAGGCTGTGGGCCTGGAAAAGCATTCCATCCGTTTGGCACATGTGCTTTCCCATGGTCCTCTAATATTCCATTTGTTTGCTACTTAGTTTCAGAGTTCAATGAGAGAGTAAGCAATGATAGAAGGTGGACTATTTGGATCTGCTTCTTTTTCTTTGTTGTTGCTATTGGATCTGTGGATGATCGCTTGTTCTAAGGTCTTGCTTGTTGGGGATAGTAGGAGGGATCTACCATCAATGAAGACCCCACAATTGGGTAATAGAACCGAAAGAGGATTGGAGCTGGGAGAGGGCGTGCAGCCTCAGTAAAAGAGACACAATAAAAAGAAGAAAAGAAAGGATTAGGAGACACAGAAATCTCCAGACTGTTACAGAAGATTGATACTCTTGATGTCTCCCTTTCGGATATGGGTCATTCTTTTAGCTGCTCTCCTTGCAGATACCATGTGTCCTCCTAATCTATTGCATCCCAACAATGTTAGAATTCTCCACCCTTGGCAAATTACTAGAGAGAGAGAGAGTGGATCTGGATACAAGTTGCCAAGCTCTGCTGCTGCAACAACTAGAACTACTTCTACAACTATCACTCCCCACAACAGTGGATGTCCTGTGAAGGGAGCTACTACATCTCGACATGTTCTGTTCAGACTTAGGGATGCAAGCCCCAAAACTCTCCCTTTCCCCTTGTTCTCCACCTTCATCCCACGTCCACTTCTGAGACATGCTTAGCTCACTCAAGACCGATGGAGGAGGAGCTCAAGATACCCACCTTCGTCCCGATCCTCACCATCCGAATCCTCAACCTGGCCTGATATCCTCGACTGTCAATGCACGGCAATTACTGATCAGCTGTGCCGAGCTCCTCCACTGCGGCGACCTCCCCGCTGCTGAACGTGCGATCTCCATCCTCACCGCAGCAGCAGCCCCCTATGGCGACTCCATCGACCGCCTCATCCGCTTGTTCTGCCGTGCCCTCTCTGTACGCATTGGCAGGGTTTCTCCCTCCGCCGCCTCCTTGGGGTCCCTCCAATCATCCTACTTGTTGTTCAATCAAATGACCCCATTCCTCCGCTTCTCGCACCTCACTGCAAACCAGGCCATCCTCGAGGCTGTGGATGGCCACCGCCACATCCACATCCTCGACTTCGACACCTACTACGGCCTGCAGTGGCCGCCCCTCCTCCAGGCCATCGCCGACCGCTCTGACCCTGGTGATCCTCCCTTCATCCGTATCTCTGGCACCGGAAGCAGCCTCGAAACCCTCCAACGCACCGGTGACCGGCTTCGAAATTTCGCCCACTCTTTGGGCCTAGAATTCCAGTTCCACCCTCTTCTCCTCCCTCCTTCCGTTCACTCCACTAACACCAGTTACAATTTCACCCCATCTTGTTTACAATTCCATCCCAGCGAGACTCTTGTAGTGAACTGTGTACTGTTCTTGCACAAGCTACAGAGAGAGGACGGAAATGACGACGGATCTCGGAAGCTGCAGGCATTTCTTCGAACTATACGAGTGATGAACCCATCGGTGGTCACGGTGGCAGAGAGAGAAACAGTACACAGCTCTCGGAGCTTCATGCAGAGGTTCGTGGAGGCCCTGGACTACTACACGGCAGTGTTCGAGGCATTGGAGGCGACGCTGCCTCCGACAAGCGAGGAGAGAATGGCGGTGGAGCAGGTGTGGCTGGGGCGGGAGATCGAAAGCATCGTGGGTGGGGAGGGCGACGGGCGGAGGGAGCGGCACGATCGGTGGGATAGTCTAATGCGCGATGCCGGATTCTCGAGCCTCGCTCCCAGCACCTTCGCCGTGTCGCAGGCGCGGCTGCTGCTCCGCTTGCATTATCCTTCAGAAGGGTATCAGCTCCAACTGGTGAGGGATTCCTTTCTCTTGGGTTGGCACAGCAGGCACCTCTTCTCTGTGTCTTCTTGGCACTAAAAGGCTACTTTCATTTGAAGTGGATTCTGGGATTATTGGAGATGCGATAAAAAATGAGGACGAGGGACGGAAGTTATAAGATACATCTATATATATATATATATATATATCTGATCTTGGCTAGAAACCCTAACCCTAGCTTGGTCTATATTCTAACGGGAGGAGGGAGGCAGCAAGGGGATAACGTACGCACGTTGCATGGGAAACCTTGGATTTGTGAACACAATCGACAAGTGCCTTCCTGCCTTCACGTAGGGTTTTCTCCCTTGCTTCTTCGATCTTTTATGTCTTTGAACTGTAGCGAGATCATGTACTCCATGTAGATTGGTCTGCATTGATTGTTGCGCTTTTTGGTTGAATTATTACGACATTTCATGCAGGGTATCATTGCAGTATGCTGCTGTTATATATCTCTCTTTCTTCAGTTTATGCTGCTAATTGGCACTCACCAGAGTCCTCTCTCTGCTAATTGGATCACTTTCTCATTGATGGTCATGCTTGATCACCACTACATATTATCACATAGATTGAGCAAGCTTTCTTCTTAGAAAAGGAAAAAATGAAAGAAAATAGAGTCCAGCTATTTGTCATGTGTCTAAAAAGATGTTATCTGTTCTTCTCTCGTGCGCCTGTCTGAAATAAATGCCTCTTAGTATCCAGTGAAAGTGCATCATTTCTCCATGCCAACCTGCTTAAATCCTGCTTGCAGTTCCCTTTAAGCAAAATCATGGTTACTCGCAAGACCAAGCTTTTGCCAACCTCCTTTAATTTACTCCACCTTTTGGCATAAGTCATTCCACTCGGAGGACCTTTTCCTTGGGATCTTCCATGTCCGATGAGCTTTCATGATTGCCTACCTGCAAAGCTAGGGCTTGTCGAATAAAATGGAACCTTTTGTGAGAAATAAGAAAACCGGACTCAAAATTGCTAGAAACATTGGATTTATGTATCCTCGAAAGATAGACAGAAAAAGAGAGGGGCAGTCAAGATAGTCTACATTTTCTATTATTGCTGATGTACATTTCTTTTTCTGTCTTCCTTGTTGTAAGGACTTTTAGGCTAAATAGTATAGATAGATGAAGGGCTTATCCAGTTTTCATTGTTATATCTGAGATTGATATGGAGACCATTGAAGATATATTCTTTTTATGGTTATATGTTTGTTTGTGATGGCCCTGAGTTACTTTGTCCTTAATTACTTTTAATCTTTTCTTATTAGCATTCTCTCTTTAGTTTGAGTGTAGTTGAGATTCTTATGATAATACTGTAGTGCATGGATGGATGTAGACTTTCAAGCTATTCATCTAAATTTGTCTGTTATTTGTTCTGTGCTTGTCACTCTACTTCTCCATAACAGTAGTCACATGCAGATTGATTTGTGTCAAACGCAGATACCTCCTTATACAACGCAATATACTGCATGTATCATGCTCTCATTGTCATGGAACAGAAGGAAGTAAAGTAGAAGAACATGGAATCAGCTGAAACTGGATTAACTGATTCAAGCATAACTATCATCAATTGGTTTCTCTTATGATGTGAATCAAGAAAAGAATGCCATGTGGAGGTGGTTCTTCTTGGAGAAACCAGAAAGGGTTGGCAAGAAGGGGAAGCAGTGTAGACAAAGCTGTTGTACAAGTGAAAAAGATAAGATTCTACGTTTGTTTGCGTAGTGATTGAATGAGAGGAAGGACAAGATATGATGAGATTACTGCTAAGAACTGGGCTTCTTCTTTCCCTCTCTTGGTAGAAAGAGTGGAGAGACACACACCCTAAACTTTCTCGTTCGTGTCCAAATGCAAATGCCAACACTCAGGAAGGAGACATCACGCCCATGTGTGTGGTGGGTACGGACGGGGGGGGGGACAAAGGCATAGAAGCTAAACATGTCCATCGTACAACTTCGAGTAGAAATCCTTTCTGTACCACGTACAATGATTCATTGATTTCGTTGGCTACCAGAGGGATCTGATATTAATGCAGAATCCAACATTCCCGCAATTATTGTACTCGATGCAACCACTCCTCTTCTTCTTTTCCTTGCTCCCAAGCTCGTTGGGTTAAGTCCCTTCATGCATGTCATGCACTTCATCATTTACAGGTTAGAACATGCAGCTCATGTTTCTAAGAGTGATGTGCTCCATCATTGGACCGGGGAGAGTTAAACGCGGATTCATGTATGTTCATGGCTAAGCATGCTAATGGTGGGTTTGTTGCGGTGAATTAATACTGAAAACATTGCCACCACTACTTCCCATCTTTCGACTGGTACATGAAGAATACAAATCTGGAGTGCTTTTACAACTGTCAATTATCTATAAAAATGACATCCGATAGGGCCACAGTGTAGTTCACCAGCCTTTGAGATGAGGCTCACATGGACATGGATTGACTTGTCCTCAGTTGACTGAATGTGTGTATATATATACATATATATTTATATATGTATATATACATATATATATATATATATACGTATATATATATTTATATATATATATGTATATATATACGTATATATATATACATGTATACATATATATGTATATATATACATGTATATATATATATATATATGCATGTATACATATATATATATATGTATATGTATATATATATACCTAACTGGACTTTTGGAAAACAAAAAGTTATATGTATGCTGTACCCAAATCTAATCAAGATCTGAGCCAATTAAATCTGAAAGTAAGATGGTGTGGAACTCAGATTCATACGCTTAATGGCCCAGCAGTAGTGTCTCTCAGATGAAGAATGAGACACGGGAGCAACAAGAAAGCGCCCGTTGCGTGTTGGCGTTTCAGTGTGTCTGACACAGAAAGATCCTCCGGCGATTCTAAAGCCACTCGTCGCAGCTGCAGCTGTGGGAACCGTGAAAGCGCTGTTTGCTCCTCATTTGCTACAGTGCTCCGACATCTGATGCGCAGCAGCGATCAGAAAGCATGGGAGTTCGTGGTCCACCAAGCACAAGCACAGGGGAGGACAAGCTCAGCTTCCATTAGTGAGTGATCCTATCTGGGCATCTTGTGCATTCCTCTCACAGGATCACATGAGAAATTAACTCTGGCTTCTTAGATCTCTGAGAGGAAACCACCGGAAGCCAGTGTTAATGGATTCCCCAGCTGGTGACAGGGATGTAACAAAGCCACTCTTAGTGCATGCTTCCAAGTGATCGGAGTGTTTGTATATGGGCAGACCTGTGAAAAGTGGTACGTGTGAAAGTCGCACACGATGGAGCTCTGATGCTCCAAGAGGCATGTTTCTGGATGACTACGACAGATCTACATGAAGATTAGTGATGCTCCAAGAGGCATGTTTCTGGTTGACTAGGACAGATCTACATGAAGATTATTGTTCTTGGAAGACAGCGAGTTAGATTGCTGTTTCCTTTTATTAGTGTTCTTGGAAAGGAGATAGGGGATTGGGATATGACTGACGAGATGAAGCGCGACGGTGTCACCAAAAATGGCTTTATTAATGACAGAAATACAAAAAGAGCCATCTGCGAAATCTGACTCGTATGACGCCCAGCAATGACTGTGTTGCCTAATAATTGGCACGCATTGCACCGACTTCGACAGACGACACACGTGTGGTGGCAGCGAAACTATGCCAAGAACGTGTAAGATCTATCGTAGATTATGTTATGACGTTCCTCCCTCTCTCTCTTGCCGTCTGCCACCCTGACGAGAACGTGTTTGTTCTTTCTTCGTCTCTCTCTCTCTTCTCTGACGACGTCTGCCACCTCGATGAGAACTTTTTGAGCTAGCAACAGTTGCAATCTTTCTTCATCTCTCTATCTATCTGCATCGTATTGTCAGAGTCTAGCAGTGGCATCAGCTCTTCTAAAGAGCTATTTAGATTCTGTATCTATCGATGATTGTTTCATCAAAAGATAGAGCTAACAGTTCTAATATCTTGACCACACAGGAATCAGCTGTAAACTCTTTCTATAGTCACAGATCTCATATCCTGTAAGACGAAACAAGAATGTCAAAGGTATTTGTTTATGGTGTTAGCATAAAATATGTAATCATACTATCTGTAATGCGAAAAAAAAATTTATGTCGAGATTAAAATCAAATAAATTGGATCTAATAATATTACGATGCGTACCTTTCTTGTTGTTCAGAAGAATTTTATCTGGTCTACAAGCGCTCTATCTTCTGATCTGAAATATCAATCTGCAAGGATCTGCAAAGAGAACTAGATCCTTCTCATCTCTTCCTATCTTTTCACAGGATCATCTAGATTGATGGATCAAGGGATTAGGGGAGAGAGAGATTGAGAGAAAAATCTTAATCTCTTAATTGCTGAGATGCTACTTAGATGCACATTTAACCCCTAGAGGTCCTGTATGTTAAATGCCTACTTAGCTCCTAGAGATCCTATCTATTTATAGGCGAGAGTAGAGGGTCTAGGATAAGTTAATAGGAGAGTTCTTCCCATCAAAGTTATCTCCTAGGTTATCTCCTAACCAATCCTATTTTAATATGAACTTCTTTTCTATTGGCCAATAACCATAATCAGAATCCAATGATATCTATAATATATCTTACCTAATTAAATAAGGCCACATAACCTAACATTCTCCCACTTGGCCCAATAATTGGTAAGATACAAAAAGACTTAAAATAAAAAAAATAAATAAATAAAATTTATTTAAAAATAATTTGACTCAATTGGATTCTGAAATTTTTTTTTGAAAAAAAACTATATACACGTGGGTGAATTTTAGAAAATAGGCCAATAAGTCCAATACTAATAATAATACTACATTAAGTCTGACTAACAATATGAGTCATAGCGGTTGTATGCCTTTAGTGTCACACTTTCTTCTATGTACCACAATACTGTTAGCCTTTCCTAATGTAGTTCAAAATGATCCATATAATTTGTCTTGTCAAGACAATCCCATCATCACATTCAACCATAATATGTACATATATAATTGTGAACAGGATAGCAGAAACAAATAACTTAAAGTACGTAAGCAAGAATGTCAATTATAGTATCCACTCAAACATGTATCACCATATCCTTTATGGGTTGCTCACAAACTCAATCATAAGAACATGTTCTTTCAAAATACTTTAAACTGTAAGTCCTAAGTGAATGAATCAACAATCAATACAGTGGAACTCAAGTAATTAATTGACATTAGATGTTTCTAAACTCATCTTCTCTAACCATCAAGTACTTTATACCATAATGCATATAGATGCAATAGTACTTGTCATTCTTAGAGAAGAAAACTACTACAATGTCATAAAATATCTTCAACGACTTGGTAATTGAGTCTGACTACACCAAGTCTTGAGATAAAAATTTTGCAGTCAAAAATTTGATTAGTGGCCTCAAAGCATGCCACAAAATCAACTTCTATTAATAATAATAATAAATTACCTCTCTAATTACATAGATATTAATCGTAAGGTGGACTTCCTATTATCGAGGCAATTTATATAATCAGCATCTGAAAAATACCATTATTTCAAGCTGATATAATTTCATACATGTGAGCATATAATCTTTTGTCCCTTCCGGATATCACATTACTTTCTCTGTAGTCTTTTAATGTTTTTACTTCTGGGTGACTTCAATATATACCCAACATTTAATTGTAAAAACTGATATCTTTTCTAACACAGGCTTGAGTATAAACTTCCAACTGCGCATATACAAAGAATATCTTCATTATCTGATTCTTTTCAAGTCATTTTCAAGCATTTACTATTGACTAAAACTTTGCTTTTTATGATTGATTGTACAAAGTTGTATATTAAAATTATTTCAAGACTCGGTTGATATATCCTTTCTAAGACAATCTTAATAATCATTGAGGTCTATCCTTGAATTACTCAATATTAATAATATAAGATATCTCATTCATATCAACCATATTAAAACTTTTAGTGACAAATTTCTTGATTTAGTATAGTAAATCAAGATCACTATTGATAAGGCAAAATATTATCCATATATAAGACCAATATAATAAACTTGCTCCTACTGATATAAATACTGATTAATAATATTTATCTTAAATCTGAAATAATGATATCAAGAACCTTTATATATCATTGCCTTAAAGCTTGTTTAAGGTCATAAATGGATTCCTGAATTTGCATACCAAACATTATATTTCTTTCATTTTCTTTATAAATCATTTAGAGTAACCCATATAAAGCTAGATCTATTAAAAAATATTTTCATATCATTATGATATAACTTAAACTCATAATGAATCATTAATGTCATGATGATTCTTAACGAGTTCATTAAAAATCTTGATACATTTCTTATGAGTAAAGCTTTTAATCACAAGTCTGACCATTATATCAATATTGTCCTTTGAGCCATATTTATATAATAGACTCTTGTATAATTATTGGATAATTCGATAAATTTATCAGACACCATTCTGGTTATTAATTTGAACTCTTCTTTTATTGCATCATATTACTTTTTAGAATCATTACTTTTCATGACCCGTGACAAAAATAAGGGATCCATTCTGATTCCTATATCATAATATAATTCTTATAGATATACAACATAATAACCATAAATGACATGATTCCTTTCCCTTTGAGATATTCTCAAAGTTATCAATTATGGTTATTCTACAAGACCATTAACAATAATATCAATATAATGTGAGAGTTTAGTAATGTTATTTTGTTGTTTACTTTCATCAAATCATTTAATGATTTGAGTAACAACAATCTCTCGAATAATAAATGAGTATTAACTTGTATCTCCTATATATCAAAATTAAATTTCGAGATTTTCACTCTCATTGATTTGCTATTTTATATGAATCTTATGTTACCAGATTTAATTGTCCTCGTACTATGATTAGAGCAAAAAGATATGTATCCCTTTTAAAAATTTTCTGAATAGATAATAAAATATTTAAAAATAATTATTAAATCTAATTTTCTTTTATATAAGTTGAAGATCCTTATCTCCATAAGATAATCTCAAATATATAAATATCTTAAGTTCGATTTCCTATCATTTCATAACTTAAAAGAAGTCATATAATTTACTTACTAGGAACACCATTTAAGATATATATAGTTGTCCTTGGAGCTTCTTCTCACATTGATTTGGGTACAAAAGAATAATCTATTATGCTCCTAACCATATCTATAAGGTATGATGACATCTTTCAGCAATTATATTCTGCTGTAACACATCTAGTAAATCATGTACCTTATTTGTCTAAGGATCTAGCAAAAGAATTGGGTTCATCATAAATACCGTAAAATTTATCACCCTTATTAGATATGATGATCTTGATTTTTTAATCTAATTGTCTATCAACTTCATTTATATGCACTTCAAGAGTGTAAATTGTCATAGACTTTACATGAATTAGATATATATAATCATATCTCAACAGATTATTTATATAGTGATAAAATGTCTCTCTTTAATGAGATAAAAGTATAGAGTGATAAACATAATCTCAAGGAATTTATAAAACTATATTTCACTTCAATATTTAATTGTAAGATCATTATAAACTTATGATTCATATTAATTCTATATAGACTATTATACAAAATTCAAAGGTTAATTTTATTGAATCATAGTAAGTTTACAACCACCAAAATGGAAATAATATTATAACAATTCTAGGTAAAGAACATAAATTCCTAGAATTATAAGAACATAACATGGATTCTTAAGATTTATCAAATTGAATCATCTTTAGATATAAGCTATAAATATAAACTAATATCGCTTTCACTTTAAAATGATTCCCTACATTGATAAATATCTCATTCTCTTTTGATTTTATCTCTCTTCATTTTTTATTTTAATAAAAATATCTATTATTGGTAACATATGATAAAGCATTAAATTAATCCATCAATAATATTTGTAATATTTGATTTGAACCATACAAAGGTTATAATTATACCTTTTTTATTTTAAAATCAAATCTTATAGTATATTTCTTCTTCACATAACTTTATTTGCTACAAAAATAACACTTTATTATGAAGATATTCTTTTATGAGTTTATATAATAATTATAAACTCGAGTGGAATTACGCTTCATCCTTATTTTAGTGTTACCTACTCCTTAAGGAGTACTCAAAATATTATGAGTCTTAGCTTACAGCTTTATCATTTATTTTGAGGATATAATCTTAAATTCCTCAAATACTATCATAATAAGGTGTCAACTAATGACTTATAAGATAATTTAAATTAATCCTTAAATATTCTCATGCGCTAGTTGTAAACTGTACTGGAGTCTAAGTATCATAAAATTGAGTATTTCATATCTTTCTTGATTAGTCACCTCAATTATTTATTTCACAGAACTTTCAGTAATTAAATTTGTATTATGTTCAATTAATCTGATCAAGGTCTCACTCACTCAATACAACTTATATATGCTTAAGTCATTTATTTCAGAAAGTATAGGGACATTTACAGAAACACAATAAAGGAAGTGCCACAGTAATAATATAACATTAATCTTTTGAGTTTCCAAAATATGAAGAACTATTGATATCATCTATATTTTACTTTTGGGTGAAATATCAACATATCTAATTTTCACTCAAAATCACTTATGGAGGACTGATATCATTCTTGTGGAATAGTGTTATTACCTTTGGGTATACAACCCTAAACTGCAAGAATATCCAAAACAGTATCATCCTACCCCATCACATAATTATTTGAAATAGATTCTCCTTTGGGATTATCTAAATCTCATAATTATATGTGCCATCGTGAATATTATTTTATTTAATATTATTTAGGATGAATTCCATAATATATTTTATAGATTATTGGTCCAGGTCACTTTGGTGACTATAGGACCAATACAAAAAGATAAAATACAGTCTAAAATATCCCATGAATTACATGAACTTTATTGTAATTCATATCTCATAAGTCTATCATCTCAGGCTACTTTGGTAGCTACCGATCAGATAAAACTTAGGAAGATAAATTATAAATAATATTTACTAAATTTCTTTATCCTGATTCATACTGTCATTATGAATATTATTTTTATTTAATATCATTTAGGACTAATTTCATAATTTATTTTATAAATTATCAGTCCAGGTCACTTTGGTGGCTGCAAGACCAATATAAAAATATAAAATATAATCTAAAATGTCCTATAAATGATAAGACCTTTATTGTAATTCATATCACGAAAGTTTATCATCCAAGGTCACTTTGACAACTACAAGTCAAATAAAACTTAAGGAAATAAATTACAAATAATATTCATCAATTTTTTTAATTTATGTTAAGCAGTTCAATAATAGAATAACAACCATAATAATTATTGAACATTAATGCTAAACAGTTTCAATAATAAAATAACCATAATAATTATTGAACATTAATGCTAAGCAGTTTCAATAATAAAATAACCATAATAATTATTGAATATTAATGCTAAGCAGTTCAATAATAGAATAATCATAATAATTATTAAATATTAATGCTAAGCAGTTCAATAATAGAATAACCATAATAATTATTGAACATTAATTAGCAAAAGAAAACTCATATGATAATCATTATAACATATAAATCATGTTTTCATTGCTTTCATGTGAAAGGTAAACATAATTTCACAATTTCAAATATATACATGTGAATAACTAAATAAATATCCAAAAATAATAATTAGATTTTATTTATCACATGTATAATCAATAATTCATATGAGAAAACTATAAAGTAAACCAAAATTTACAATTTTTTTTAATAAAAAATTAAATCCAATCAAATAACCAAAATATATCATGATTAAATTCAATCATAATTATAATAAATCATATTTATCAATTTTATAATTGAGAATATAACTTAAAATTCTCAATTTCATAAGAATAAAATTGTAAATATATGACATGATATAAACTGAAATTAAGAAATTCATGAAGGGTAGAATTGTAATTTGACAAAATTAGACCTGAGGGTAAAACTGTAAATATGTTAATAGAACATAAACTAGAATTACAAAATTTGCAAAGGGCAGAATTGTAATTTTATAAAACCCTAACCTCAAGGTCAAAATCGTAATTATGTCAAAACCCTAATCTGCCTTGCTACCGCGTGCCGCTGCTCGCGCGCACGGTTGGCCGCGGCTGTTCCCAGCGCGCGGCCGCTGCCGTCGCGGGGGCTGCCTCTGCCCACGAGCGGCCGCTGTGACGATTCCTGCTCGCGCGTGGCCGCCGCCTGTGCACGGCCGTCGCTAGTGCGCGGTTGCCATGCTGCGGCGCTGCCTGTGCCCACGCGCGACCGTTGCCACTACCTGCGCGTGGCTGCTACGGTTCCTGCTCGCGCTTGGCCGCTGCCCGCCGCCTTGGCGCGGCCGCTGCCCACTTTCCACGAGGGTAGCGGCTGTCGCCATCTGCGGCCACCGCCCTTTCGCATGCGCCTTTTGCGGGTGCCACCTCTATGCGTGAGGGCAGCCGCTGCCTTCACATGGGCTGCGGTGCGAGATGCCCATGGTGCTGCCACCACTCGCAATCGAACCTCTGCCTGCGCACGATCGTGATGCGCGGCTGCGGGGTGATACACGACCCTTTCTTCGACAACAATCAACAGAGATGATCATCTCAATAACATCGATGATAGTAAATAGTAAATTCATCGATCAAACATAAAATTATATATTGCTCATAAATAGTAATAGAGCAAATCATATAGAAAGAAAACATATCAATAATATCCGACGAATCATTCAAGCATCGTAAAAAAAAAAAAAAAACAATAATAGATCTAATATATTTGATCTCAAGAACTTGGCTCTGATACCAATTGTTAGCATAAAATCTGTAATCATGCTATCTGTAATGCGAAAAAAAATTTTATGCCAAGATTGAAATCAAATAAATTGGATCAACAATATTACGATGCATACCTTTCTTGTTGTTCAGAAGAATTTTATCTGATCTACAAGCGCTCCATCTTCGGATCTAAAATATCAATCTGCAAGGATCTGCAAAGAGAACTAGATCCTTCTCCTCTCTTCCTATCTTTTTACAGGACCATCTAGATTGATGGATTAGGGGATTAGGGGAGAGGGAGATTGAGAGAAAAACCTTAATCTCTCAATTGCTGAGATGCTTCATGCACACTTAACCCCTAGAGGTCCTGTATGTTAGATGCCCATTTAACCCTTAGAGGTCCTGTCTATTTATAGGCGAGAGCAGGGTTTAGGATAAGTTAATATGAGAGTTCCTCCCATCAAGGTTATCTCCTAACGAATCCTATTTTAATATGGACTTCTTTTCTATTGACCAATAACTATAATCAGAATCCAATAATATCTATAATATATCTTACCTAATTAAATAAGACCACGTAACCTAAAAAGAGAAAAAATGATAGCCTTACTTACTCACATAAGAACTAAGTATGAGAGACTAGTGCATGGAGCCCAGGATTACTGCAGAACCGTGGGGTTCCTGGTCTGCGTTCAGTATTCCCCATCTGTTCCATGCACGGATCTACCAGCAAGAATCTTTTGGGCTGGCATTTGGATTCTTTTCTCTTTGGTGCATGCTCGATGCTTCTTTGTGTGGGACGGTCTCACATCTCTTCCTTGATCAGAGATTAGGTTCAATCACATACAGAATCTGAGTTGAAAGCCATCTGAGACCATTATTTAGTTGACGCAGGTATCGTGGATTGAGAGGAGCGAATGAAGAATTAGTTTCATAATATATGATGATATTTTGTTGTCACAAAGTGGTAGAACTTAGTCTTATTTTTATAAAAGAAAATGCTTGAATGTTCGATACTATATATTCTTTACAATTGATATAGTTGGTGGAATGTGATAGACTTGTGAAAATACTATGTTTTCTTCAGGCATGATTTATCACTACGTGCATCTTTCTCTACGATGTAAAATCATCGAACATTGCAGCTGCTTTACCTAATACCCTAGTTTTATTTCACGGTGGAAAATGTCTATTACTGTAGTTTATTTCGTAGGGTAGGTAGGGTAAAACTATTTATTACTATTGTTATGCAACTGGAGCAATAGCTCAATCTTTACCTTGGGTTAGTAACTAGAGGAACCGAACCCTAGTGTTTTTTCTTTATAGTATCCCGATAACTCCTATTATGACAATTTTCAACTGCAGGGAAGTCGTACTGTGGCTGATAGCCGCAGGGAGAGACTATCGAAAACCGTAAGTAGAGGCATATTTTGTTAATTATCTTATGTGACCAAAGCAAGCGATTATGGTGCAAGAGTCCATCCCATCCCCATCCCAATCCACGTCGACGACCGTGGTTGTCTCGTATCAATCAGATCACAGTGCTCCCACTTTCCACCACGTTAATGGAATGAAAGAGGCGATCGAGTCACTCGGAGCACAAATTTCAAGGAGGAAAAGTAGATCGTTTTAAAGGTTGATTGGTCCTCCTAAGTTTGTGAAGTGAAACTTAATTTTGATCGAGTTACTTATCTACCGATAAGTAGATGAGATTTTCCTAACTGTACGAGGAAATCTTTTTTACTCTGTTAAGGAAAATCCTTTGAGGAAAACTCTCCCTCCTAATCTGTATAAAAGGAAGAGAGATATGTTAATAACAATCAATTTCTTCTACAACTTGTTTATCTATTTATTTTCTAACATGGTATCAGAGCAGTTCCTCCTTCGCGACAGCAGTATCGCCGTGTGTTAGCCAAGCGGCCACAGTAACAGGCTACCTCAAGCGGAGTCATTGAAGAAGTACAAGACACGGATTCAGAGCCAGTGCTAACGAGCACCGTCTTGGCTCTGCTCATCCACTCCTTCTCTTCTTTCATCACCGATCTTGCTTTTCTTCGCCGACCTTGCTCTTTCTCCTATTTGCTGCCTACAGCAGACACTCTCTGTCGTCGTCACACAAGGAGGAAAATATTCTCTCACTGCCTCCTCAATAGCGGTGAACGGCGAACAGTGGTGTCTTCCTCGCTTCGCCAGCCAATTAGCCGTGAATCGCTGCATCTTCCTCTACCAAGAAGCAGTTTTACGCCGCTTCCCTCTACACAATGGCCCTCCTTAATGGCGGTGTCCTCCTCCTCAATAGCGACGAACGACGTGTCTCTTCTCGCTTAGTCTTCCTTGTTTAACGACGGTCGTGATCTTCCTCCTTCGCTATTGCAACCGCTTCCCGCCAAGAAGAACAACGAATCGCTGCGCATCTTCCTTCCTCTACCACAGCTTTTACTACCGCTTTCCTCTATACATCTAATTGTTGTAGATTTCTCTCACTGCAGTTTCCTTGAATACCGTTGCAGTTTTTGTATTATCTTCTAGCGAAACTGCAGCCTCTACAATCTGCTGCGATAGCGGTAATCCACAACAGCGAACCACAGGTCTTGAAATCTGCTTTGTTTTTTCGCGCCCATCTTCCCGGCGAACTTCATACCTCTACAATCTATCAGCAAAAGCGGTAATATACAACAACACCCCCTCCCATTCTTCACCTTGTGTGACCGAGTATCACACAAAAGTTCGCTGCATATCTTCCAAAAAAAAAAAAAAAAATGTCTTCGCTTCACTTCTTCCGATATTTCGCCCTGTAGGGACTCCCACTTCTTGTTCTTCTCTGGGGCTTATCTCCATCAATGCTTTTGCACACCATCCCCTTTAAGTTATCAAAGGGTGGCAACTATATCGCCCCGGCAGCTCAATTTTCTAATCTTTTATTTGGATACGACTTGTTAGGTTACATTGATGGCTCTTTTCGCTTGTCCTCCCACCATGCTCAACGCCCCACGCGATCCCAAAACGAAGACTCTAATCCAGCTCACAAACTGTGGCTACGTCAAGATCGTCTCATCCTCCAAGCTATTCAAGCTTTAGTTGCTGGATCCGTTGCTCCCTTGATATCTTCATGTGTAATAGCTGCCGATGCATGGTCTACACTGCAAACCACCCTGGCAAATCATTCGCGTACTCACAAGCTCAGTCTTCTATCCAAGCTTATGGTGACGAAACAAGAGAGAAGTACTATATCTGATTATCTACAACATATAAAGGTTATAATTGATGACTTAGCCTTGATAGGTCATTCCCTATGTGACGAAGAGGTTGTCATTCATACCCTCAATGGTCTCAACACCGACTACAAGGAATTGGCTGCTGTAATTCGGGCACGCGACTCGCTAGTCTCTTTTGAAGATCTCTATGATAAACTGACTGACTACGAGATGTACTTGAAGCGTGCGGACAAACTGCCTGGATCAACTGTCACAGCTCAAGTCAGTCATAAGTCCAAACGGAAGAGCACTCGCTACTCGCCGAACATCACCCAAGGTTTGGCTAATGCGCCTCTTGATTCTGTGAGTTCCATGCAACACCCCTCCTATCCTCCTAGTCATCACTTCTCGCAAAGTGGTAACTCCAGCCATCATTCGTCTTGGCATCCTGCCCTACCGAGCCATCAAAGACGAGTCGTTTGCCAATTGTGTGACAAAGTCGGCCACTCCGCTAAAGTTTGCCGGTCTCGTCCCCGCCTCCCTGCTCCATCACACTGGCCTCAGGCAAATCTCTTAACTTCTCCGACACCTAGCCAGTCCAACTGGATTGTGACTCTGGTGCCTCTCATCACATCACCGCTGATCTTCAGAATTTGTCTCTTCACAATCCCTATGGCGGCAATGAAGATATCATCATCGGTGATGGTAAAGGACTTCCTATAACTCATACTGGTTCCACAATGCTTAATTCTGACTCTAATACATTTACCCTCGATGATGTTTTATGCGCCCCTCATATTAAACGCAACCTAATTTCTGTTTCTCAATTTTGCAAACATAACAATACTTCCATTGAATTCTTTCCTGATTCATTTCTTGTTAAGGACTTGAGCACGGGGGCATCATTGGTCCAAGGCCCGAATAAAGACAACATTTACGAATGGCCGTCAACCTCTCAAATAACCAAACCCACTGTTCATTCTTCTGTTGCGGCTCCAGTTGATGTGTGGCATCGTCGGCTTGATCATCCCTCGTCCTTTATTCAGAAGAAATTATTATCTCATCACTCTCTTCCTCTTTTTAAGTCCACTAATTCTATGATGCATTGTGATGCTTGTCTTAGTAATAAGAGTCATCGACAGCCTTTTGGCTCATCTTCCATTTTCTCCTCTAAACATTTTGAAATTATATATACTGATGTTTGGGGTCCTGCTCCAATCTTATCTTTTGATAAGTTCCGATTTTATGTTATTTTTGTAGATCACTTCTCTAAGTACACATGGATATATCCTCTTTCTCATAAATCTGACGTTTCTCGCATTTTTTCCACTTTCCAGAAGTTGGTCGAAAACTATTTTCAGTCTACCATTAAAACAGTCTACTCTGATGGTGGCAGTGAATATCAAGCCCTGGCATCTCATCTCTCAGCTTGTGGCATTCAACACCTCATGTCTCCCCCACATACTCCTCAACTAGTTGGTTCTGCTGAACGCAAATATCGGCATATAGTAGAAACTAGACTCACACTTCTACATCAGGCTTTCATGCCTTCAACTTTTTGGACAGCAGCCTTTCAAACTGCTGTCTACCTAATTAATCGAATACCTACACCAGTTCTACAATACCAGTCCCCCTTTGACACACTATTTCACAAACCCCCTAACCTTCATAAACTCCGAGTGTTCGGTTGTTTATGTTATCCTTGGTTACGTCCCTATGGCTCTCATAAGTTAACATCTCGATCTACTCCTTGCGTCTTTATTGGTTACTCACTTGAACATAATGCTTTCCGCTGCTATAATCTCCACACTCGTAAAATCTTCATATCACATCACGTTGTCTTTATTGAGTCTAACTTTCCTTTCTAAACCCTTCCATATCCTGCCATACATACCACTTCACTATCTCACTGGAGTATACCTTCGGACCAATCGGACGAGCCTCCCATGACTTCATCTACTTCCTCCCCTCCTGATCTGCACTATATCACTCCAGTTCAACACTTGCCCGTTTCCTCTGTTCCTACTTCACTCCACTCTTCTCCAATTGATGAGGCAATATGTTCCGAAACACAACCATCCTCCTTACCTCCTTCTCGCCCAAGTGCCCCTGACGTGTCTCCGCTTGACCCGGCTTGTGCCACAGATCCTTACCCAATATCACCTCCCAATCCTGTCGTCTCCAATCATCCTATGACCACTCGCTCTAAGCATGGTATTTTTAAACCTCGTTAGGTACTTAACCTACAAGCTATCATGAATTCCTCATCCCCCAACGTTGAACCCACCACCTTCACTCAAGCCCAAAAATCTCTGCATTGGCGTACTACCATAAGTGAGGAATATAATGTCCTCCTCCATAATTCAACGTGGGATCTCATTCCTTTCCATCCTTCACAAAACATCATCGGGTGTAAGTGGGTCTTTAGAATTAAGCGGAACCCAGATGGCTCTATTGCCCGATATAAGGCACGCTTGGTCGCCAAAGGGTTTCATCAACGACCTAGAGTTGATTTCATTGAGACGTTTAGTCTTGTTGTTAAACCCACTACAATCCGACTTATCTTGAGTTTGGCTACCACTAAAGGCTGGCAATTACGACAATTGGATGTTAATAATGCCTTTGTACAGGGATCTCTATCCGAAGATGTTTTTATGCAACAACCCCCCAGTTTTGCTCATCCTCAGTATTTACAACATGTTTGCAAACTTCGGAAAGCCATTTATGGACTTCGTTAGGCTCCGAGAGCTTGGTACACTGAACTTAGCTCATTTTTTACTTCTGTCGGCTTTCTTAACTCCAAATCTGACACTTCGTTGTTTCTGCAACATCATCATGGAAACACAATGTATATTCTGGTATATGTGGATGATATTATTGTCACAGTCAACAATCCCATGAGCATCCAAGCGTTCATCAAACAGCTGGCAGCTCGATTCTCGCTTAAGGATCTCGGACCCTTGAGCTACTTTTTGGGCGTCGAAGCTACCTTCACATCTTCTGGTCTCCTTTTATCACAACACAAGTACATTCAAGATTTGTTATTAAAGACAAACATGCAGGATACAAATGCAGTTACAACCCCCATCTCTACTAGTGGTTCTCTCAAATTATCGGATGGAAGTCTTGCTACGAAACCCACTCAATACCGCCAAGTTGTTGGCTCTTTACCATACTTAGCTCTCACGCGTCCAGACATATCATTTGCCGTTAACAAATTACCACAGTTTATGCAGCAACCATCTACTCTACACTAGTTTGCGGTCAAGAGACTTCTACGATATCTTAAAGGGACCTTGAATCATGGACTCTTTTTTCGTAAACACTCTCCACTTCATCTTCATGCCTTTGTCGATGTTGATTGGGCAGGTAACCTTGATGATAGAACATCCACATCGGGGTATATTATCTTCCTTGGTGCTCATCTAATCAGTTGTAATTCTAAGAAGCAAAAGACAGTCGCCCGGTCTACAAGTGAAGCTGAATACCGTGCCATTGCCGCTACCACTGCAGAACTCAATTGGATCACGAATCTACTCCAGGAACTCAATATCGATTCCACCCCTACAATATATTGTGATAATATTGGAGCTACCTATCTGTGCGCTAATCCGGTATTCCACTCCCGCATGAAACATATTGCTATCGACTTCCACTTTGTACGCGATCAAGTTGTCTGCCGTCAGCTTTGTGTTTCTCATGTTTATATGGCTGATCAATTGGCCGAGTCATTTACGAAGCCTCTAGCTCGTAAACTTTTTGCATTACATCAGTCCAAGATTGGCCTCCTTGATCGAAGTACCATCTTGCGGGGGCATGATAAGTAGATGAGATTTTCCTAACTGTTTGAGGAAATCTCAAATCTCTCTATTCTGTTGAGGGAAATCCTCTAACCTGTTGAGGAAAACTCTCTCTTCTAACCTGTATAAAAGGAAGGGGGATATGTTAATAACAATCAACTTCTTCTACAACTTGTTTATCTATTTATTTTCTAACACCTACGTCTTGTATTTGAATCATCTTGTGGAGGACTCGGATTCTCTATTCCACTAGTAGATATTGTAAAATTATAGTAGTCGAGCGCGGTGAATAAGGAAGGATGGGAAAGATTTGGACTTGCTTCCCGTTCTAGATAATTGAAAGATTGATGAACATGTATGTTAGTGATCATTTTGGTTGTCAGCTTGTTGAAGAAGTGATGAAGTTGATCTGTCTGATGCATTTAATTTTCGGGTGTGTCGTGACTGAGAACAGAAGCATCTGGGCTGGTTGATGGATGGTGTACTTTTCATAAACCAAAGGACCTCGAAAAATAAATTACATCCGAGATAAGAAGGACCCCATCGAAGAGTTAAATCCAGAAATAATTTAATTAAAAGTCAGAATATCTGAGTGCCTAAAAATGCTCATCAGCATGTGGTAGAGGATCAATGTCTATAATACTTAAATCATTATATTTAAAGAGATTATTTTCAAAACTTTAAATCTCTTCTACTATCGAAGAGTAATCTTATCCATAAGTAATGTTAGTTTGGTAAGTCCCATAGCTCCACATCGAGAAAATAAGGCTGGTTATCTTCTATTGAAACTATCAATAAGAGTTTAAGCTTTGAAGTCAAATGCATCACAAGAAAAACCTAAGTGTTTGTTTTGAGTTTAAGTCCATACTCAGTTAAATAGTTTGGGCTTATAGTTTGGGTTTTTATTGTTTAATAGATTCGGGTGTTTTATGGCCTAGGAATATCTTCCTAAGGCATTTGTAATAGTCCATCTTTTATAGTAGTGATTTGCTCCTCCTTCGTCCGTGGATGTAGGTCACTTGGCCGAACCACGTAAATATGGTGTTCTTGTCGCTTTTATTTTTTCTGCTTTATTGTCTTTGTTGGGTTGCCAAAATTACCCTTTGGTAAATTTCCTGGGGCTAGCTCTAGCAAACTGGTATCAGAGCCTGGTTTCGGGATCTTTTGGCAATAATGATAATAACAAAGATCGTTGTCGAGAAATTCGACAGAAATATCAACTTCGGCATGTGGCAACTTAAGATGGAGGCCATTCTGGTTCAAGACAAAGTTGATTTGGCACTATAGGGAGATGAGAACATTCCAGATGGTACGTCAAAGGAAGATTTTGCGGGTATGGATAAAAAGGCCCAATCAAGCATTATTCTAAATCTCTCTAACGGAATTTGCTAGATTAAGAAGCAAATAAGTAAACATATTAAGTGGCTTCGAACAGATAATGACATGGAATTTTGTGAAGGTGATTTTGATGAATTCTACAAAAATGAAGGAATCGTTCGGCATCACACTGTTAGGATGACTCCTTAACAAAATGGTATGGCCGAACGTATGAACAGAACACTCTTGGAGAGAGCAAGGTGTATGATCTCAAATGCAGGGTTGACAAAGGGCTTTTGGGCAAAGGCAATTAATATAGCCTGTTACGTTGTCAACCGTGCTTCGTTTGTAGTACTTAACTTTAAAACTCCAGAGGAAGTTTGGTCAGGTACTCCTACTGATTACTCTGATTTAAAAATTTTTGGGTGTCCAACATACATGCATATAAATGAAGGAAAATTAGAGCCTCGAGCTAAAAAATATATTTTCCTTGGGTATTCTTCTAGGGTGAAAGGATACATATTATGGTGTTATGGTGTTCTGATCCCAAATCCCCAAAATTTATAATCAGTAGAGATGTTATTTTTGATGAATTGTTTATGTTATCTTCTAAAGAAGAATCTACTAGTTGTACAAATGATAGTGCGCAGAAGTAGGTGGAGCTTGAGATTGGTAGTTCTAATTCTTTTCAATCTAACTCTTCTATTAAAAAAATGTCGATATATAGTCCCGAGTCTACTAATGAAGATGATCTAGAGGAAGAGCAATATTCCATAGCCAAGGATAGACCACAGAGAAATATTCGACCACCACAAAGATATGCAAATTTGGTTGCATATGCTTTATCTATTGCAGAAGAAACAAGTGAAGTTGGTGAGCCTACTTCCTACTCAGATGCAGTTTCTTATGATAATTTTGCTAAGTGATTGATCACGATGAATGAAGAAATTGAATCTCTCCATCGGAATAGAACTTGGGATCTTGTGAAGCCGCCTTCGGGTAAGAAAATTGTTGGATGCAAATGGAATACTATTGCTGAGGGAAAAGGACTTGGTTGGTGTTTATTATTGGTGATTGCCCGTTGGGGCTTTTATGAAGAAGGTAGAGCAAGTTTTGTTAAGACATGCCAAGATAGAGATTTGTTAGTTTGGCAAGTCCCATAGTCCCACATCAGGAAAATCATGCTTGTTATCTTCTATTGGAACTATAAATAAGGGTCTGGGCTTTGAAGTCAGATGCACCACAAAAAAAACCTAAGTGTTTGCTTTAGGTTTAAGTCTACACTCAGTTAAATAGTTTGGGCTTATAGTTTGGATCTTTCTTGTTTAATAGATTTGGGTGTTTTATGGCCTAGGAACATCTTTCTAAGGCATTTATAATAGTCCATCTTTTATAGCAGTGATTTGCTCCTCCTTCGTCCGTAGATGTAGGTCAATTGACCGAACCACATAAATCTGGTATTCTTATCGCTTTATTGTCTTTGTTGGGTTACCAAAATTATCCTTTAATAAATTTCCTAGGGCTAGCTCTAACAAGTAACATAGCGTGTTTGGCAAAAAAAAAAAAAACACTAAAGGAAGGCCATCAAGTCCAGTAGTCCACTATGGCCTTTCGTTTCATACGTGGCCTAAAGAATCAAATCCAACACAACGACGAGCTACACAGGTGGAAAGTATAATGATATCAATAAAGATGAAAATATAACTCAAATAAGAGTTTTTCCATCCTTTTGGTCGATCAAACACAGTTAAATGTGAGATAAATAAATAATATTATTTTTGAAAAATATTATTTCAAAAAGTCTAATACATCCAAAGCCGTACTCGTAAGAAAACTGTATTCATCTCCCACCTAATTGCCATTAAAATATATGGGTTAATATCTATTTTAATCCTTGTGATTTTAATCATGAACCACTTAAACACTTATGGTTTACTCATGTATAAAATAATCTTATATTTTTAAAAACATAGTATATAAGCTTCTACCATCAAGTCTTAATTAACGGACGTTAGAATCTACTTACGCTGACTCATAATAAATAATTAATATGAATGACATATATACTTTAAGTAAAAAAATAACGATTCATTTTACTCTTTGGGGTTTTGGTTATGGACCACTTAGTTCCTTATGATTTTGTTTGTGTCTAAAATAATTCTTAAATTTTTTAAACGTATCATAGAAGTACCAACTATCAAGTTTGAGTTGACAAAGATTATAGTCAGTTTACGTGAAACTCATAGTAAACTATTAAAATAAAAATATATATAATTTAAATTAAAAAATAAGATAATTATCAATAGTGGGAGCAGATGTCTGTTAGTCAAAGGTGCCCTAAAAGTTAATCACGTGATTTATGACACATGTAACATGATATGCATTCTTTTTGTTTATTATATTTTAATATTTGATCACTTTAAATTATTTTATATATATATATATATATATATATATATATATATATATATATATTTGTAAATTTTGTAATCATGCACATCTTTAAAATTAAATGATGCTTTGGTGATTATACATGTTGTAAAGTGATGAAAAAAATTTGCTAGCTTATATGTTTTAAAACTTGTATTTCTCAAACACTTGATAGTTGCACTTCTCCTTTTTGTTGACGACGAAGGGGGAGAAGTCATGATGACAATCATGCATAGAATGATATATTGAAATTTTGATTATGCATGATTTTATGATGACATGCTGCTTGGATTAATGATTCAAATTACCTTGAATTCATTTTGAATTTAAGGTTCATCTCACATATGCCATATTGATAGGGGGAGTTAAGGTTAACTCTATCATTAATTGGTTGCCATCATTAAAAAGAGGAAGATTATTGAATCTTAGATTTTGATGATGAAACCAATTGATATGTTTGTCATCTAATATGCATTTAAGTGACATAGGACTAGCTTTGATCAGAAAAGACAAATTGATTAAAGCAGGAAGAATCGGACGTTGAGCTAGAGCAAACATGTCAGAAGATTGGACATCAGGCCAGAGGATCGGTTGACGTGTCTACAGAAGACTTCAGTCCGTGAATTCAGGCATCGGGCCAAGAAGATCGGACATTGCGCCAAGGAGATCGAATGTTGCGAGAAGACAACATGATGATTGGGCAATACGCCGAAGGAGAGGACGATGCATCGAAAGATCGGACGAAGCGCCGGAAGATTGGACAAAGCATCGGAAAAACCAATGACATGCCGGAGAACATAGGATTCGCTTGTAATCGATTATGTCTGGATCAATTTAGTTTAGAGTCTAATTGAGTCAGTTTAGAATGTAATTAAACTAACTCAATTAGGGGCCAACTGTACCTAAGTTTGGGCTATGTTGAGCTAAGTGAAAAAACCCAAACAATGACTAACAAATGGAACCATCATGGCACAATCTCCAAGACTATGTTAAGCGATAGTACCGTCGGTCTAGGTGGTGGTACCGCCTAGACATAATCTCTGAGAGACTATCAGGGTGCTAGGTGGTATTATCGCCAAACTAGGCGGTCGTACCGCCCAGTGTTAGTGTTGTAGGCGGTAGTACTGTCAGGACCCGGGAAACCCGGGATGAGACCTTTTTAGGCTCCAAGTTTGAATCTACTTGAGGCCTATAAATACCCCTCTCATCCCTAGTTAACATACACAAGTATAAAGGGCTTAAAAGTGAGAAAATACTGTAACAATTACTTGAGAGTTCCCTCCTCTAGTTCTAAGTTTATAATTCTCTTTAGGGAGGAGTGAGTGCTTGTAAAATATTGTCTCCTAAACTTATGAAACGAAGAAGAGGGGTGTGAAAGGGTAGTTGATCTTCACTCGTTGAAAGAAGATCAATAGTGGATGCCAGTGGCCTCAACAGAAGAGGAATCGGTGGAGTGGATATAGGTCACGATGACCGAACCACTATAAACTGGTTTGCATTTCTATTCTTGCTATTTATCTTCACTACAAACTATTTACTTTCTTGACTTCCATTACACTCTTCTGTATGCTTTTAAGTTAAATACATTTCCGAGATCAATTTTTATCATACGAAGATTTTTTAAACTAACATGATTTATTCGCTGCACTAATTCACCCCCCCCCCCCCTCTTAGTGCCGACTCGTTCCTAGCAGCTTGAACATCACAAAGAAAATAAAATATGCTATCTTACACATCTTAAAAGATGCAAAAGCTTTGCTAACTTTTATATCTGAAAAACTTGCTAGCTTGCATGATGATATATGTAACGATGTTTCAAAACCTTAAAATTATGTTAATACAATTATTCGAAATTATATTTCAAAAACTTGCTAGTTGCTCTTTTCCTTTTTGTTGATGACAAAGGGGGAGAAGTTATGATAATGTTCATGCATGAAATGATGTATTGAAATTTTGATTATGTATGATTTTATAATGACATGTGCTTAGATTTATAATTTATATTTGAATTCATGTTTCTATCAATATGGTATATTGATAGAGGGAGTTTAGTTAAACTCCGTTATCAATTGGTTATCATCATAAAAAATAAGGAGATTATTGAATCTTGGATTTTGATAATGAAACCAATTGATAGCATTTATGATTTAATCTGCGTTTTAAGTGTCACATGACTAGCTACGATCATGAAGAAATAAATAAAGTAAGAAGAATCAATATTGGACCGAAGTGAAATATGTCAGAAGATTAGACGTCGAGCCGGAGGATCAGTCGACGTTTCGATAGAAGGCTTCATTCCATGAGTTCGGGCATCGGGCCTAGAAGAGCGGATATTGCACCAAGGAAATTGGAATTGTAGAGGTCAACTGGCCGATTGGGCAACAGGTCGCAAGAGAGGTCGATGCGTCGAAGAATCGGATGAAGCATCGATGGACCAATAATATGCCGGACAACATTCTTTATATTTAGTAATAATTGTCTAGATCGAAGTGTGATTTTACATGTGTAGGATTAACTATGATAACAAGGCATAAAACAAAATGAAATCCCAGAGTTAAGAACACGATTTCGTTGGGAGTTCGAGAGTTCATCAGAAGTCCGAACGTTCGTCTGAAGTTCTATCAGAATTGACTAAGAAGTCCCAGAGCTTGCTAAAGAAGCTCATCGGAACTCACCAAGAAGATCATCATGAAGTCCAAGAGCTTGCCGGGAGTCCGGTGGAACATTGTCGAGAGATCATCGGAAGTTCACCGGAAGATCATCAGAAGCTCACCGGAAGAAACCTAGACTTATGGACTTTATTTAGCTTAGTAAATGTCTTAAAATTTATAGTTAGCACATAATAGAGATTAGAATTGGGCCAACCCAATTAGGGGATAGTTGGGCCAAGTTTGGGCTGTATTAGGCCAAGAGAAAGGCTCAAACAGTGATCAAACAAGTAAAATCGTCGTGACACAATCTCCGAGACTATGTTAGGCAGCCGCCAGTCTGGGTGGTGGTACCACTAAGACTCAGTCTCTGAGAGTGTATCAGTGGTAGTACCGCCCAGTGTCAGACTACAGACGGTGGTACCGTCCGCGGTGGTACTGCCCATACCTTGAAATTTCGGGGGTTTGAATTTTGGGCTCCAAATTTGAATCCATTTGGGGCCTATAAATACCCCAGCTATTTCTACATGGATTAGCAAGAAATATTGAGTAAAACTATGTGATTCTAATATTGTGAACCTTAGAAAGTTGAGTTCCCTCCTCCCTAGTGAGTTCTAAGGGAGGTGTGAGAGGGATACCTTATAAAAGAGGGTTGTAAAAGGTTGTCACCTAATCCTGTAAAAAGGAAAAGAGGGTGTAAAAGGGTAGTTGGTCTTTGCTCATTGAAAGAAGACCAATAGTAGATGCCGATAGCCTCGACGGAAGGGGAATCGGCAGAGTGGATGTAGGTTACGACGACCGAACCACTAAAAAAATCTGGTTTGCGTTTCGTCTTGAGCAATTTACTTTAATTGCAAACCACTTTATTTGCTTACTGCTTTCAATACATTTATGAATATGTTTTAAGTTAAAATCTTTATGAAACAATTTTCATTGGAATTGGTTTTAATCGAAACGAAGGTTTTTTAAACCAACGTAATATACCGCTGCACTAATTCATCCCTCCCTCTTAGTGCTGACTCGTTTCTAATAGTTGGAATCAGAGCCACGTATTTCTCATTTGGTTTAATACCCAAGAAAAATGACTCTTTTTGGCTTTCAAGAGGGTTACTCTCGCATTCATTGTCTCTTTTTCAATGGGACGGACTACATATATTGGAAAACTCGAATGAGATTTTTCTTGCTTTCGTTAGATTTAAATTTATGAAATATTGTTGAAAGCGATTTTCGAAAGTCTTCTCTTCCAATGAACCATTGGAATGATTTGGAGAAGAAGACTTTTTCTTTAAATGCTAAAGCTATGAATGCTCTATTTTGCGCTTTAGACAAAAAAGTATTCAATTGAATTTCTATGTGTGAAATGGCTTTTGATATTTGTTATACTCTTGAAATCATACATGAAGGCACTTCTAGAGTTAAAAATTCTAAAGTTAATCTTTTAATTCTGATTTCGAGCTATTTCAAATGAAGCCGAGCGAAACTATTGTTGACATGTACACCAGCTTTATGGATGTCGTCAATAGTTTAAAAGCTCTTGGCAAATATTTTTTGAATCTTGAACTTGTGAATAAAGTTTTACACTCACTTTCTAAAAATTGGGATTCTAAAATAACGACAATACAAGAAGCAAAAGATCTCAATATTTTTCCACTTGAAGAACTTTTCGGTTCATTATTGACATATGAAATGACTTGCAATGCTCATGAAGAGCTTGAGAACCACCTTCCAAAGAACAAGAAGGATTTTGGACTTAGAACAATCGAAGACCACTTGAGTATAAGCTCAAGTGATGGTGAACTTGAACTCCTCACTATGAAATTTAAAAAGTTCATGAAACAAAAATTAAAGAATAAAAAGAATGTAACTACTTGCTATAAACACAAGAAGAGGGAAGCACTTTGGAATAAAACGAGCTCCTCCAAAGATGATGAGAAAATTAACAAAGGCGAGGTGGCAAACTATGCTTTAATGACTTTCGTCAACAAGGTAAACAACTCAAACGAAACTCCTTTAATTTATTTCGAAATTACATGATACTTTCATGAGTTATTCTTAATTTAGTTTAGAATAATTATTTTTCATAAAAATTACATGTTTAATAAAGTAATGAAAATGCAAAAAAATTAGGATCATGCTAGATGTCTAATGAAATCATGCTTAATGAGTTTATCTTTCTAAATTATGCATGATGATTCTTACAATTTATGGATTATCGATTTTTACTATAATGAAAATGACTTTTTCGGTTTTAAACATGATACATGTTTTTATTTGGTATAAATGAAATAAATTATATGAATTGAAACAACTAAAAAGAGGAAAACATTTTTTTTGAAAATTCTTTTTCTCTATCTTATTATTTTTTATGAATATATTGATATCATTTTTATGAATCTCTTAAAAATGACTTTGTTGATTTAACAAGTTGAATGATTTGAAGATAAATGATGATTTTTCTCTTGATTATAACTTGTGATATTTTGATATCTCGATTTTGATCGGAGATGTTCTATGATTAATGAAATCATGTTTGATTTGAAGTAATGAATAATGATCATGCTTAATAAGTTTATCTTTTGAAATTATACATGATGATTTGAAGTCATGATGATTTTTGAGTGATTTATGCCTTATTGATCTTTGTCGTAATAAATCTTACACTTTCGATTTTTAAACCATGATGTATAGTTTTCATACGAAAATGACAAACGCATGCTTGTATGAAACAAATAACTTCAAATAAAACACATAAAAAGAAAAATATATTATCATTGGAATTAAAATAATGAATTTACTTATGTTATGAATTTTATGAATCTCTTGAAAATGATTTTGATTTAATGATTTAAATTTGAATGAGCTTTATCTTGATTTTTCGAGGTTTATAACTAGAGATTTATTATGCATCAATCAAGATATTATATCATTTATTTCTCCTAATTTCTTTTTGCAAATTACTAAAGAGAAAATAAATGATCAAAATGTTGATTTATTGATGAATGTTTCGTACCAACAATCATGAAGTGATAAATGGTTAAAAATGTTGATTTAATGTTTGGTATCATTAATGCTTTATTATCATGGGAGTAATGATGAAGGTTTTTAACACAAATTTTTGTATCATGTTTGATGATTTTATATTTTAAAATTATATATGAAGAGTTGAAGTGATGTTGGTTTAAATATATAAATCAACAATCTTTTTGTCAAATGAATCATGATTTTTGTTAATTCTTGAATTATAACTTGAGTTTTCTTTTTGAATCAAGATCATTTCCTATCATGCTTTCTATTTACAAAAAGTAAAAACTTGTTAAAAATGAGATATGATCTTTTGATATTCATTTTTGTTATTTACCTTTGTCATGATTTAAAAATTGATGTAAAGAAAAAAGAATTACAATATTGTATTCTTCCCTTCTGTTTGACAATGACAAAGAGCGAGCAAAACTTACTAGAAAGCAAAATTGATAGCTTGCACTTCTAAAAAAAAGAAAGAATGATGCTATCTTATGAATTTTGCTAAGTTACATATTTCAAGAAAATACAAAAATGATGATATCTTATACATTTCAAAAACTTGCTAGTTTGAACATCATAAAGAAAAGTAAATATGCCAACTTGCACATCTTTAAATTTGCTAGCTTGCATGATATAGAACTTGCAATCTTGAACATCACCAAGACTTGCTAGTTTACAAAAGAAGCAAAAGTGCTATCTTGCCTATCTCAAGAAACAAAACATGCTAAACTTGCACATCAAAATTTACAAACTTGCAAAACTCAAAATTATTGCTAGCTTGCATGATGATAAAACTTGAGATTATATTGCAACGATTTGAAATTATTTCTAAACACTTGCTAGTTATACTTCTTTTTTTTTTTATGACAAAGGGGGAGAAGTTATAATGATAATCATGCATGGAATGATGTATTGAATAATTTGATTATGCATGATTTTATGGTGACATGTTACAAATATCCATGATTAAATTTGCCTTAACTTGAATTCAATTTGAATTCAAGAGTTCTATCAAATATGGTATATTGATAGGGAGAGTTTATTTAAACTTCGAGAGTTAAGATAAACTCCGTCATCAATTGGTTATCATTATCAAAAAATGGGAGATTGTTCAATCTCAAATTTTGATGATAAAACCAATTGATAAGTATTTATGATTTGATCTGTATTTTGAGTGATGCCAGAAGCTTCGATCAGGATGAGACAATTAAAGCAGGAAGAATCATGTTGGGTCGATGAAAAATTAGTCAGAAGATTGGACGTCGAGTTAAAGGATCAATCGACGTATCAATAGAAGGCTTCGGGCCATGGATTCGGGCATCGGGCTAAGAAGAGCATATATTGCACTAAAGAAATTGGAGTTGTGGAGGTCAACTAGCTTATTGGGTAATAGGCCGCAAGAGAAGTCGATGCATCGAAGAATCAGACGAAGCGTCAATGGACCAATGACATGCTGAACAACATGATTCATGCTTAGTAATAATTGTCTAGATCGAAGTATGTTTTTACATGTGCAGACTTAACTATGATAGTAAGGCATAAAGCAAAATGAAGTCCCGGAGTCAAGAACACGATTTCGTTAGGAGTTCGAGAGTTCGTCGAAAGTCTAGACGTTCATCGAAAGTTCTGTCGGAATTGATCGAGAAGTCCTAGAGCTTGCCAAAGAAGGTCATCGGAACTCGCTAAGAAGATCATCATGAAGTCCAAGAGCTTGCCGAGAGTCCGCTGGAACATTACCGAGAGATCATCGAAAGTTCGCCAGAAGATTGTCGGAAGCTCGCTAGAAGAAACCTAGACTTACATACTTTATTTAGCTTAGTAAATGTCTTAAAATTTATAGTTAGCACATAATAGGGATTAGAATTGTGCCAACCCAATTAGAGGACAGTTAGGCCAAGTTTGGGCCATGTTGGGCCAAGAGAAAAGCCCAAACAGTGACCAAACAAGTGAAATCGTCATTGCACAATCTCCGAGACTATGTCAGGTGGTGGTACCGCTAGTCTGGGTAGTGGTACTGCCTAGACTCAATCTCTGAGACTGTTTGGGCGGTGGTATCGCCTATACACTGAAATTTCGGGGTTTTGAATTTTGGGCTCCAAATTTGAATCCATTTGGGGCCTACAAATACCCTAGCTATTCTTGCATAGATTAGCAAGAAATATTGAGCAAAACTCTATGATTCTAAAGTTGTAAACTTTAGAAAGTTTAGTTTCCTCCTCCCAAAGCTTAGAGAGAGTTCTAAGAGGGGTGTGAGAGGGATACCTTGTAGAAGAGGGTTGTAAAAGATTGTCTCCTAAATCTGTGTAAAGGAGAAGAGGGTGTAAAAAGGTAGTTGGTCTTCGTCCATTGAAAGAAGACCGATAGTGGATGCCGGTGGCCTCGACGGAAGAGGAATCAATGAAGTGGATGTAGGTCACGTTGACCGAACCACTATAAAAATCTGGTTTACGTTTCGTCTTGAACAATTTACTTTAATTGTAAACCACTTTACTTGCTTACTGCTTTCAATATATTTATGAATGTGTTTCGAGTTAAGATCTTTACGAAATGATTTTCATTAGAATCGGTTTTAATCGAAACGAAGGTTTTTTAAATGGACGTAATTTACCGCTGCACTAATTCACACCCCCACCCCCCCCCTCCCTCTTAGTGCCGATTCATTCCTAATAGTTCTCTCAATTTACACACCATATGGTTAGCACTAATGCCTTTAGAGTGAATCAATTTATATAAGAACTTAGAGCACAAATCTATCGGGATGTAAATATGATAATGAATGCCCCAGATATTCCCTATTCTCTAGTAACGAAAAAAGTCATGGAGGTAAAGAAGGCCGAGCAAAGAATTTTCTAAGCCCAATAAATATACCGCAACCATGATATGCTAAGGAATGATTATTTTTTGGCAATAAGCCCCCACAATAGATTCAGGGTAGCAATAGGGACAATCCAAATACCCTACACAAGGAAAAATGGGTCAGACCTCTTATTTTTCTCAACCAGCTCAAGCGTAAAGACTCACTTACCCTGAATATATGAAGCATTATATGAAGTAATGACCAAGATTTATTTATAATCTTTGTAATGACCAAGATAGAAGCAAGATAGAAGCAAAGGCAATCTTTGTAATGGGTAGAGTCTTTGTAATGACCAAGATAGAAGCAAAGGCAATCTTATCAATAATCTCAGGGTAGATTTATTTATAACGTTTTCTTGCAATGCATTAATTGATTCCGGAACTACATATTCTTTTGCATCATTAGATTGTATAGAAATACTAGATAAACCATCTAAAGTACTAAATGTGATATATTGCATAATTATTACATAATTATTCCATCAAGGGATATAATGTATTTAGGTTAGGGATTAGGATCTTATCCATTTCACAGTGTTGATAAAGAATTGATTGTATATATGATAATATTGAACATATAATATTTTGATGTTATATTGGGCGTGGACTAGTTGTATAAATATCATAATAAGAATACGGTAGTATTACAAAGTTTGTATTTGACTAGTTCTAAAGAAAAGACATTAATCTCTATTATTTTAATAATGAAAGCAAAGATACTCTTAAATAGTGGAAGCATAAGATATTTGACCAATATGATTGATACTATAGTGGAACGAGAGGTCAAGCCAAAGAGTATGTTGGTTATGAGCGAATTCCTTTAGGTGTTCTAGAGGGCCTCCCTAGATTGCCACCCAATAAGGAGATTAAATTTGTCAAAAACTTAATGTGCGGCGATGTATCAAAGTACCTAATAGAATGGTTCCAATAGAACTGAAGGAATTAAAGATACAATTACAAGAGTTTCACGATAAAATGTTTATTCATCTTAGTTTTTCACTATGGAGAGCATCAGTCCTATTTATAAAGAAAAATGATGTGTGATCAATTATTATCCTGAGAAAATGAATGTAATTATTGATGCATTGAGTATAAAATCGATCAATTTAGCTAGTTTATTAATAGTCAAAATACCTTTTTATATAAAAATATAAAAATTAAATATGAGATTATTCTTAGAAAATTAATTAAGAGATTAATAGCACTATCACCGGAGCCAACGCTTTTAGGAAAATAAAAATAAAAATTTATATGTCAAGGACCTTTATTTGAATCGATTGAAGTATGAGATTAAGATAGAGAAAAAAAATATTTTTATATTAATAAAGGGATCATCATAATTCGAAGTAGATAATGTATACCAAAGGGGTCTGACATAAAATAAAAAAAAATTAATAAAAGCATACTCATTTTTATTCTTAATGCATCTTAGAACAACCAAGATATACAAAGATTTAAAAAGCACTACTAGTAGCAAGGAAAAAAGAGAGATATGATCCAATTTGTTAAGAAGTATCTCACATGTTAATAAATCCAAATACAACATCAGAGGCACGATGTTAATTATTTAGGTCATTGTGAATTTTAGGTCATTGTTAATTTGTCTAATACTAACAAAAGACACGATGAATTTTAGGTCATTGTGAATGATTTACTAAGACAACCAGCCCACTTAATGACCTATTCATGTTAATTATTCTATAGATCAATATGTTTAATTATATATCTAAGAGATAATTAGACTCTATAATATGTCACTATCCATTATGTCAGATAAATGCTCTAGATTCATATCAAGATATTGGAGAAGTATATAAAAAGCATTAGGGACAAAGTTAGCTTTTAGCACTATTTTTCATCCTCAAACAGTTGATCAATAAAAAAATCATTCATATATTAAAGGATATGCTAAGAGCTTGTGTCATGAATGTTAAGGGATCATAGAGCAAATATTTACCTTTGATAGAATTTGTCTATAATAATAGTTACCATTGGGATGATACCAATTAAAGTACTATATAGTCGAAGGTACAAATTACTAGTTCATTCGGATGAGATGGGTGAAAGAAAGTATTTTAGGCTAGATTTGGTGAGAGAAATACTAGAAGCAATAGAAAAGATTCGCTAAATAATGAAAGTAACACAAAGTAGACAGAAATATTGTGCCAATAATATAGATTTTTCATAGAAAAGAAAAAGAACTTTATAATAATAAGATCGATTTAGTCAAAGTGCTATGGAGAAATCATATAATGAAAGAAGCAACTTGGGAAAGGAAAGAAGAAATACAAGAAAAATATCAAAAACTATTCAGGTAAAAAATTTCAAGGATGAAATTTTTATTAGAAGAGGAGGATTGTAGTGCTTGAGTTTTATGCATATTGAACTATAATCGCAATATCAATAGAAGTACAAATAATATGTTTATGTTGCTCTCGCTTAGTGATATGATTTGTAAGGTCTATGTTTCATAAATATAATAAATGATATGTTCATATTTTCAACATTTAAGATTAAAGTACATGATTTTTAAAAATATTATTTTTAGTATTATACAAAATATTGGTTGAGCGTATTAATATTTATATTAAACATAGTGCAACAAGCCCAAAGTATACTAACGGACTTGAATACGAGGTTAAGTTATGATAATAGACATACATATAATGATTAAAAATGATGATAAAATTTTAGTCGATCTTAAGTGAATCTCAAAGCTTAAATATATTTGATAATGATTAATACAAAGAAGCTCGAGTTTTAAACATTATATAGGTAGAAAATCACATAAATGGAATGATAAAATTTTAAATATAAAAATAAAATAGTATTTTGCTAAATATTGAAAAACATAAGTGAAATTAGAAGATGAGTTTAGATAAAAAATATATATATCATCTTTATCAAATCAAATTAATTCAATTCAAATTACTATAAATTAGAATTATACTAGTAAAAATTTAATGTCGTTACACTCTTATACTCTGTACACGGAATTTGTAAATCAAATGATCCTCGGAGATATAGATTCATCCGCCCGCATGTGAAAGAAACTATGGAATATGAGAATAAACAAATACGAGTCATGTGTCAAAAGCATAAAAAAGAAAGAAAAAAAACAAAAATACTACTACCTACTTAATTGATGGGATTGTCATGTTCAAATATTTAAAATCAATTTAACAATAATATATTTATTGACCTCTTATAAATTAGTTTAAATTTTTTACTTATTTTGAATAACCCTTAAGCCCAAACTTTTTATAATTTAGTGCATGCTAAGTCTTTAGACTACTTGTTCACATTCTGATGAAGACCTTACATAGTTGAGAGTACAACCTTGAGGCATAGTTAACTCATCAATGATTTCACACCATGAAGTATCATCATCATAAATGATAATTGTTGATAATGGAGTCATCTATTGACCATCAGCTGTTGTGCTCTCAATTTTATTAGTGGTTGTTGTTGGGAGTTTCATCTTTTATGTTATTATTGATTCCTTTCATCTTTTGTATCTAATAAATTTTTAGAATATTTAGAATGATATCTATCTATAATATAAATATTTTTCGAGAATATCAATCCAATTGGATCAAAATTTTAATTTGGTTTAATTAAATAAAACTGACTCATCCAACAAAATCGATTCATTTAAAATTTATATATATTTTTTTAAATTATTTAAACTTAGAAACCAATTAATCGATTAACATTAATCGATTTTGAATCG
Source organism: Musa schizocarpa (assembly GCA_900464855.2). Taxonomy (NCBI): domain Eukaryota; kingdom Viridiplantae; phylum Streptophyta; class Magnoliopsida; order Zingiberales; family Musaceae; genus Musa; species Musa schizocarpa. The sequence goes on along the minus strand of LS990920.1, from coordinate 27,799,570 downwards.
ATTCGACTAAATATAAGTCCAAAATGGATTTCAATTCATAATACCTTTAACCGAACACCCCTAATAAAAATCAATTAATCACAGAGAGTGTTTTTAAATAGAGAAGTGCACCGCTGATAAGATAAATGTTTCTGAATTGAGTGACCAACAATTCCAAAAGCCGGAAATGGATAATGTATGAAGCTACATTAATCGCTCAAGCAATACATCACAAGTGCACTGCGGTAACGAGTCTCTGCAGTAAGCCATGCCATGCACGAATCATGTTTACACCAGCAGATCAGCGTGGCAAAAAGCCTTGATTATTATTTGTATCACGTTCAGCAAAAGAAAGTGCAAGAGATACGGTAACAACCTATACTCCACAGCTAAGATAAGCTTAGCTATAATTCAAATGTCATATGGACAACTCAATCTGGTAGAGCAATAGGACCACCCTCCCTCTCTTTAAGAGTAGGATAGCAAAGTCTACGTCAACAATCTCCCACACAGGATCATGCTACCTGACTCTATTCTTTGCCTCTGTTCCAGCCTTTCGAAAAGAAGATCTTCGTATTGCTTTAAGTTCACGTACTCATCCATATAAAACGAAGACCGAGTAGTTCTGCCATCAGAAGACATGCTTACGTGGTTTCCTACTCCAAACTTGCTTATACTTCTGTCCCTAGAAACTATGGATGAGCTTTCAGTGCCTTCAGGGCTCCAACTCCCATAACTGCTTGCAATTTGATTACAGCTATTGAAATCGGTACTTGCTTCCTGAAAAAGATCAAATCAAATATTTGTTAACTGACAGCTCAAATGACTAATAGCCAACAGATTTAGTTTTATGTTGACTTATTAGTCAAATATGCCACCCAAGAATGTTGATCAAGGGGTATATATGGAACAGAAAACCAAAGTAAAGACTGACAATAGTAAAAGAAAACATGATATAATTGGTTTGATGAATCTAAAAATGATTGGATGAACTAAAAGAGAATAAGAAGTTTTTATCTGAAGATTTTTTTTCAGTTTCATCAGTAATTATTTACAAAGTAAAAAACAATAAACCAAGCAGACCGGTGTAAACTTATTGATGAAAAATACCATTAATCTCAAATTCAGATCATCATGTTGTTCGTGGCTCATGTAAGTAAAGAAACATATCCGCGACATTCAGAGTCCAGTTCAGATCCAAAATGAATGAATGAATGAATGAATGAATGACCAAACAATGCTACGGGCTGTATCATTTTTAAGTAGCTCCTATATGAAAAGAGAGAAAAACCATGACCACAAATGGTAACCTGTTTTGGCAGCGCTGCAGCTGATAAGTTATTTCCTGAGGACACAGGGAATCCTGCCTTACTCTTGCATGGTGAAGGACCAGAACTAGTTTCCCATTTCAACCAAGGAAGCAGAACACCATCTTTATCAACAGGTCCAGCAGCAGCTCCGGGCACACTTTCATGAGTTTCTGCTGCAGAATTATGTAATCCGGGATCTCTTATATTTGAGCTAGTATCACTTCTTTCTCCATCAAAAGAGGATATATCTGTATCTTCAACATTGAAAAGGAAATCTTCAAAGTACTTCTCTGCCTCTTCTGTCAAATGTTTAGACATTCTTGTTCTATCATGGTTCCTCTGCGGAACACACATATCCATTAGTTGTAATGCCATAGAAATTATCATGTACTCAGACATTCTATAGAACAGGATTCTTACTCTTCTAGACCGTGATTGCCTTTCTGGAACAGCAGAATTTTTTGGAGAAGGCAGCAACTCTTTGACAATTTTGCTGAGTTCCTGGCCGCGTTCCTCCTCTAATGCTAACTCAGCCAACAAGTCCTGCTTGCGCTTCTCTGACTGAAGTGCATACTAGTGTCAATGAAGGTAGAACTAATAGAAATCAGGAATCACACATTTAAAACAAACTTGATGAGGATCCTTCCACATTTCATTACCAAAACCATAACTGCAATTAATAAAATAGGCATCTCAAATTAACAGAAAAAAAGGACCCCACCAAGCCATAGACTCTTTGGTGCAGGAACACAAGTTTCAACCCATGGGATCAAGAGATTTGTGGTGTGTTACAAGTTCCAAATATCTTAAAGTATACACGAGAGAGAGAACACAGAAGATGAGTATACATTTATCTTAATCATTGAACCAAATTTATTAAAACTAAACCGAGGCAAGACCATGAAACCCTAGGGGGAATCAGCACAGCAGCTTATATTCTGATTTGTTGATATTATTTGTCTCAAAAGCTCTTAGAGACATAAAGCAATCCTATTCGTCTAACAATTTAGAGAATGAGTCTCAATGAACCTTTCATAACCACTGCATAGTTCATAGCACGACAGAGAAAATTGGAAAACATACCACCATGACAGTTTAGATAGACCATTGAAAAAAGCTGTACAATCACAATATTTTAAAAATATAGTCATAACATGCCTGTTCCAGTTCAGTTGTGTAGTTTCTTCTGATCTCAGCAATAGCTTGCAGAACTTCTGAACTCTTTGGTTGAACGCCATCACCACTGACAATGGTTGAGGGTTCATTTTTCACCATGACCTGTATCAAGTATGAGATAACAATATTGTTGGCAAGTTGTCTGAAATTGCTCGGTTCCATGATGATGCAAGGAAGATGATAAGGACAAGATAAATATGATCAAAAGAATAAAAGAGAAAAATAAATTTGAATAATCAAATATAGATCATGAGTTCAAAATTGACAAATGAGCTGAATAAAGGCACACACCTTTTCGAGTTCTGTCCTGATTTCTTTGACTGCGTGTCTTACTTCTTTGCGCATGACTTCATATAACCCAAAATCCTCCTCATCGCCTATGGGATTTTCTCCCTGTGAATTGCAAATGAAACCACAAAGGTTACAGTTTATTTGAGTCGCATAACAATAAGTATGATAAGATATTAGCATTCATATTGTTTCAGATAATAGCCATGGTCTATAAGGTCAACCTTTTCTGGGGCATAAACTGCCTGATTTGTCTTCTCAACCCCACACCTCCTTGAACAAAAATCCCGAGCTTCATCATCGGTTAAAGAAGAAGAATGGCTCTATAGAAAAAACCAAAGAATAAAATAAAAACATTTTGAAGATTGATTAGTTGTTGAAAGTAGATTCACTAAGACAAGCCTAAACCCTATGGTCTGACGATCAGCAAAGAGCACAGATGACATGAATACAAGAATTCTCAAGTTAAGTATCTCTTTCATCTTCTCGTATCACCTCTTTTCTGATATTACTTATATCTAGCATCATACTGTCTCCACCGAAAGAAAGAAATATCAATTCATGGTCATTAAAAATATGAGACAAATTACCGAATAGCTATCATGAGAGTGGAAGAAATCCTTTTGGCTCCCAGACCTTTTCAAAAAGTCACCATTCTTCACTGACCTATGTGATGAAGGCTCCTGCAGTTTCCCATTGCCATAGATCCTTGATTTAACTTGCGTGCTGGCACTGTGAGAATCCACATCATTCTGTAGTCAATTATAAAAAAACTAATATCAGGTTCTTTTTGGCATGACAACCTACCAGATAAGGTAACCTGCCAGCTTCTAAAGTTTCATGTTATGGTACAAGCTAAAGACTACCATTCTTCTTTTATTAAGATGGAAAAATACCTTCAAGGGTGCATGTTGAATCTTTGACACTAAATCGCTTGGTTCAAATATAGAACGAGTCAGAGCACGCGCACTAATAGGATAGATGTCCCAACCATATCTTTTCTTTTCCCAGATTGAAAACTTGCTACAGAAATTAATCCCATGCTGGTTGGTTCTGACAAATGCTTACCCAAAAAACCATGATATGGAAAACTTCACCATGTTGATGTTATGTAAGTCATCACAAGAGTAGCAAAACTAGCTTAGCAACAAGATCAATGCTTACCAAAGAAAGCCATGTTAAAGAAAGCTTAGTATTATTGATGTTAATAAAGCATCATGAAAGTAGAAAAAAGAGAAAAAACATTAAAAGATGTAACAACCAGAATGTCTTTGACTTCAATCAGTTATGTGAGATACATTAAATTATTTTTAACAAGGTTGTGTACTTTTGCAAGCTTCACATGTACAAATCCAGCATGTCGGGACCCTGATCCAGCATGTTAGAGGACCATTATCTATTAAACACAAGCAGGTGTGCCAGGACACATTCCAGAGTAACTGCATCCAAATCCAGCATGCCTTCGCTGGCATGTTAGGTACTCAACTATTATGTACATAACATGACGGCAAAATCATCATAGTGTATATTTGACTGTGTTTACTGCATCAGTTGCTGAATGCAGTAAAGCGGGCCTTTAGCATTTCCTCCTTTCATGATCATTCTATACATGACACTTCTCTAACTACTCAGATTTTTGGTGTAAATGCAGTTTCTTTTCAGTTTTGGAGTAGTCCGATCGGAAGAGCATCAAAATCGACCGAAAGATCGTTCATGCCACATCGGCCATTGGACGCTAAAAATAGCAACTTTTAGTCAACCTAGACTAAAACAGAGGGAGAGCGGGTACCTCCGAGTTGCTACACCGATGCCGATCAACGGAGACAGATCGCCGCCGCCTTAATACGCTATCCGAGACGCCCTTGGTCGGTGCAGCGTGGCGATCGGGAGGCCTCGACACGGACCTCCCGCGGCGGCGAGACGACTCCGTCTCCATCCGATAGCTCGAGACGGAACTCAAGGGCCTGGACCTGGCGGCAGACGGCTTGCTGTCCTCATCCGACTCGGCCCTCGCCCGGAAGAACTCATCGGCGATGTCATCGAGGCTGATCTCCGGGAACCCGGCCCCGCGCAACTTGTTGACAAACCTGCCACGGGGCGTCGGGAAGTCGTCAGGCTCCGGCGGAGGTGGGGGAAACCGGCCGGAATGGCGGCTGAGGCTCCTCGATCGGCGGTGGGGTTGGCCGCCGCGGGTGGAGGAGCCGGCGTCCCTTGCAGCGCCGCCTCCACCCCGACTGCCGATGGAGGAGCGCCCAGAGGTGGACCGGAAGGCCGCCGTCGCCATCTCGGCCGTGGAGCGGACAAGGATTAGGGTTGGGAGGAAGATTAGAAACTAGGGGATCTGGAAACGGCCGGCACGCGGGGCGGAGGGGGGAAACGAGTTAGGGGGATGGGGTTTGGGGACGATTCGTTCGTTTCCTACCCTTTACTTTCTCCTCATCGCGGTGACGTGCGTCGGTCAGAATCACGAGATTCCCACCGAATCATGTAAGAAGGCGCTCGGATTCGTGCTGGGACGGCGTTGGAATCGAACCGAATCGAATCGAATCGAATCGGGCGGAGGCATGTACGAGAGCAGGGGTCGGGAAGTCGGGCTTTTAATTGGTAGGGCGGAGGGATGTACATCCAGTGCTGCTGGGTCGTAAGAATTGGCAACGTTACTTGATGCTGTGTTGAATGATCACAGGAGAGTGTGTGAGATTTTGTTGTACGTCCAGATCGGAATAGAGAGTCGTAAGAAAACGAGGTTAGAAATGGCGCCAATTTTAAAAAAGGATACGGGTTGGGTTAGGTTAGGTTAGGTTAGGTTAGGTTAGGTTAGATGGAGACTGCTATGTGGGGGCCACGAAAGGGTCCCCTGCAGTGTTAAATAACAGGACAAGTTGGTGAGCGGGGTTAGCGGTCATTAGGTATGCGTGAATCATATGGATTTTTCTAGCTTAACTAACGCCCCTTCCACGACGCCCCTTGTCTACCTATCCTATCGCTCATATCGGTGAGGACCACTCCAGAGCGACGAGTGGCTCCCTCCCTTTGTCCAATAATACGACAGTCGGGAATGGAGGTATCTTATGAACAAGTACGTGGACTCATCTTCCCGACTTAAATACATTTCCTACCGATAAGAACGCCCCCGTCTTGGATACCTGTCGGCTATATCGGAGGGAACAATGTGGGCGCCGCAGGGGGCCACTCGCCGTGTTTAATAACAGGACAGGTGAATGACACGAAAAATCCAATATTGGCGACAGTATAAGCTAGCACGCTCAGATGTCTTGGTTTAACCCAACCCCCGTCCTCCCAATCTCCTTCCCCAACTTTTAGCCCCTTGTGCCACCCAACCAGACGATTCCGTCCACTTCTCCCATCCTATCCTCCGCGAATCAATCGTCAAAGCTCCTCCTCCTCGGTCGAATCGGAGAGCCCAAACGAAACCCTCTCCTCCGATCCAATAACCTCGCGTTGCGTCCTCCTATCGGCTTCATTCGTTGGCATTCTTTGAAGAAGCGCTGAGGGATCCGGGAAGGAACTAGCAAGTCCCCGCCTTTTGTCTGCCTTTTCTTCTTATAGGTTTCGATTCGTCTAATCCTTCGCTGTTTTTTTGCTATTTCCGTCGATTTTTGCATGTTCTTGATGCCTCTCATGGTGTCTTTCCCCGATTCGCTTTGGTTTTGTGTAGATTTATTAGTGGAGATTGGGATGGGTCAGCTAAGCCTTCACCGGATTTCAATTAGCTAACGTTTTCTGAATTCTACGCTTATCGGTCTTCGTGGACTTGAAGCTTTGGTATGAAACTGTGATCTTTTTACTCTTTTTGATGCCAGTGGTGTGTCGTTTTGTCCAGACTTGCCTTCCGAAAGCGATTTACCATGAATTATCGAGGAAATAAATGAATTTTTTTTTGCTCAACATCATATTCTTTTTTTCATATTTTGATGTATTGTATCTTAAAACATATCTGCCACAGCTGTTAGCAAACATGTTCTTTCTGTTCGTTATCTTAGATATCTGATTCTTGTGTTTTTGAGCCAAAGTTTTAGAATTTCATGGTTCATGATCTGCTCCATGTGAGATATTATTCTGCATTATGATAGACTGGTGAAACTCCAACGATTCATATCTCATGGCTATTTCTTTCTTCACATTTTCCAGGTAAATAGTTGGCTCTCATCCCGTATTGCTCTAAAATGGGTGGTGTAGTTGGGAGGAGCAACTCGATAAGGCGAAGTTCTCCAGAATCAAAACTCGAGGCAAAGATGGTTGAGGCTATGCAGCGAAGGGCATCTGAAGGAACTTCTGTGAAGTCATTCAACAGCATTATTATGAAATTTCCAAAAATTGATGAGAGCTTACGAAAGTGCAAGTCCATTTTTGAGCAGTTTGGTGAGTTATATGTTCACCACAATCAAACAAGCAAACATAGTGTTTACCTTAGATAACCTTGAACCTTTTGAGTTCTTGGTATTGATCTATCTCTAAAACCGTGATTAATAAAAGTTTAGATGCTAGTAATTGACACTAGAAGCATTAAAAAGGAAACAGTTCAATTTTTGACATAATAATTATAATCAGCAGATAACTTATGGCTGCCCATATTGTATATAGTGTTTCTTAGAATTTTGGAGAATTTAGTGGAACTTGGAATCGATTGACATGACTTCTTTACAGAAGAAAGAAAGAAATTTTATTAAAGAATGACTGCAGGTATAATACACAACATCAAAAAGTAAAATGTTTCAAAAGGTCCATTGGAGGTGAATGTCCATGTACAGTCAATCTTATTGATTTTCATGGATAGTCATATGTATTTGACTCACATATTCATGCTTAATTGATTTTTTTGAATCTTTTGTCTCCGCATTTATATTAATGCCATCATGTATTAGTATGTTATCATGTTAGGATAGGATAGTGCAGTTTTATAGGTCTGACACCAACTGGACATGGCCTGCCAGCAGGTTAGTCAAGCTTTCTTTATCTGGACAAGATCAAGTTGGGTCGAAAAGGGTCAGGTTGACTCATCGGGATGGGACGTGACTTGTCTTATATTTTTAGCGTGCGTTGAACTTCACTATCAAGGAAACACAATGTTTACCCAAATCTAAACCTAAGAAGCACAGAAACATGCTTTTGGTGGACGTGTCCATGTCCAACATGTGTCAGACACATGGACACACGTGGCAGATACTCATGTGTGGTGCTGCGTTTGTGTGGCCATCACGTGAGAGCCAAATTCTGTGCGAGAAAAGAAATCTGGAAATCGTCTCAAGGAAACATATATCAATATATCTAGATCTTGTTAAATATTATTTGATGATTTTAATTTTTTCAACCTATATGATGATATTCATTTGTTCACATTGTCGAGTTTAAAAAATTTAAGTATAAATACTATAAAACTCATGTTAATTGAATATTATATTTACATATATTAAAAAATACATGTGTCCTTGCCGTATCCGTATCCTAATTATTTTAAAAATAACATGTCGCGGTGTTCATTTCGTGTCGTGTTCGTGTCCTGTGTCCGTACTTCTTAGATCTAAACCAACGTAAAAATGATCCAAGAGTTGTCAAACTAGACATGTTACATGGATCAAGACAGGTCATCTTAGATGAGTTGGGTTTTGTTGAACCTGACTATTATATTCATGAGGACTCCTTTCTAATAAGGAGTATTGTTTATGTGTAACAAGGTAAGTACAAAGAATTGAACTCCAAGTAACTCAGAGACAATGTTGGAGATTCCTGATATTTTTAATTTTCTTATGGATAGATGAAGATTCAAATGGTGCGATAGATCAAGAAGAACTGAAGCATTGTTTCCAGAAGCTAGAAATCTCCTTTAATGAGCAGGAGATCGGTGATCTCTTTTTGGCATGTGACATTGATGAGAACATGGGTATGAAGTTTAATGAGTTTATTGTTCTTCTCTGCCTTGTTTATCTTCTCAAGGAACCGGCAGCTGTACAAGCAGTATCCTTATAAAAGTTAACAAATCAGTTATCTTCTTTTAGTTTATTACTATGAGGCTGTCTCCCTGATATGAGAATGACAAGTGAACTAATTCTGTGTTACAAGTTTTATTCATTTTTTAGTGTTATTTCCTGTACTTCTTATATGTGATTTACTGTATCAGAAAATTACTTAAATTAAGTTGCTTAGATCAATTCCCTGAACATTTTCAATTTCTATAGGATAAACTTTACAATAAGAAATTGGATGATTATTATCTGTAAAGTATAAGAAGTTGCATCACCTACAAGCACATGGAGCTGATAATTTTGATATTCACAATATGTTTAACAATAATAGAGCAAACGGAAAATTTGTTTTTGGAACAATTGAAATGTTAGATTGCTTGTTTGAACGAACAGGGGAGAGAAGGTTCACAAAATACAGAAATTCTGCTTTCAATATATAGCATTGAATTAATCTTCATTATCTGGCATGGTTCTTCCACATAATAAATTGCTTATACATTGTTCTTTCACTTCAATTATTAACACAGTAGAGTTTCTGTTTTTCCACACAGGTTGATATCTATGAGGCTCCATTAGTATGATTTGTTCTCAATTTGTTGGTACAATGTATTGGCATGTTTGAAGGCATTTCTTGCAGCAATTGTATTAATGGACGAATAAGGCCAAACCCATATGAAAATAATTATTATCTAAATGATTTCTTCATGGTACCAGTTGTTATCCAAGAGAGGTTGTTGATATATGTTTATGGTATCATTGTTCTTTCGCTTTTCAATCACTGGTTTATGTCAATCTTAGTGGTCAAAGGAATAAAAACTTTTACTAGTAATTGTAAGGATGACAGACCTAACAACTAGAAAAAGACTGAATGTTATCCAAGAGAGGTTGTTCTATGTCTTGTCAACATAAGGGATTCAATGCCCCATTTATTATACTTAAAAGTGATTAAATTTTATGTTTTTATAGTTGGTAAAGAGAGTATCTTTTCGAACAGCAAACAATGGTATGCTAGTAATGGACTTATGCCAAGGCTAACAGCTGTTATAACTACATACATAAGTGTGCACAGGGACTTGGACATCATGTCATTAATGTCTGATAATATTACTTTTGTCTTCAGCTCAGTTGTAAATTTCCTGTTAGAATTATGTTAGCGTGCACAGAAGATTTTAGTCATCATGTCATTGGCATTGAATAAGAGCAGCTCAGTGGTAACATTTCACAGAGACCTCGGGAGTAACAGAAGTTCTGAAGGAACAATAAAAACTAATAATAACTGGATAAAATCAGGTGACATGTAGTTTGAGGCGTTTTTTTCTTCATGATGCACCTTATATGCATGCAGACCACACACCAACACATATATGCACATGAGATTCTACTGTATTTGAAAAACATTATATTGAGAATTGTTGTATATGAAGTTAAGAATCTGTTTGCAAGGGGACCATTTGACATAATTGCATAGAACAGTACATCACAGGTCTCCAGAGCAGGTGTGGTAGTTTCAAATCTTACAGAGCAGGATTGTCCAAAATATTTGGAGCAGGTTCCTTAATATTATGGATCTCCTATGTTAGTCAATTTGTCAGCTATGAATACTTGCTTTTTTTTTTCTTCACATATTTTATACAGGGCAACCATGAACATTAATTTATATTAGGAACATTTTATCTTTTTTAATATGTGAAGTGTAGTGTTATTGCCTCAGCTTCTGCTTCTTAGTTGATGTGTGTTTTCCTGGATCTCTTGAACTTTTGTTTTCCAACTGTAGTCTGCTCTTGTTGGAAATATGCTCTGGTACTAAACACAAGCATGAAAATGAAAATTTTGTTCCCCGTGACTTGATTGCTAGAATTCCCGTATGGGGTTGCCAGACCTTGAGACGACTTTTGAGACTCTGGTTGATGCTTTTGTGTTTTTGGACGAGAACAAGGATGGATATGTTAGCAAGAATGAGATGGTACATGCCATAAACGAGACAACTGGAGGTGAACGCTCTTCTGGACGCATAGCCATGAAAAGATTTGGTCAGTTCTTTCCTCTTACTTGCAGTTCTTGCTTGCACTACCATGCGAAACTTGAAAAACAAATTATTTGCATCAATTACCATATTAATAGCCCTTTTCGGCTTAATTTGAAAATAAATGTTTAAAAGGTTTTACTATTTCCTGATTTGTCTATTAGGCTTTATTCTTTTTCTTGGAAATAGTTGTTGATTTGCCTGATGAATTGGTATCTATTTGAGCATGTAAATGGAAATTTCGAAAAAGAAAAACATGCATTGATTGTGGCTACTATTTAGTATTTAGTTTCCATTTACTTGTATTTTGAATCTGCGGATTCACCTAACAGTGTATTGACTTCCATCCAACAGAGCACAAGATCAATATTGTTTCAAACATAACCAATTTCTTCTGGTTTGCTGCAGAGGAGATGGACTGGGATAAAAATGGCATGGTGACATTTAAGGAGTTCCTTTTTGCTTTTACCCGTTGGGTGGGGATTGATGATGTTGAAGACGAGTGATCGTTGCATATCCATGTTGATCGGTTGCCCACAAGAAGGCCTTGCAGTACAGCAATGGAGCAAATTCCAAAGAGGCTCTGTGTATACATATATGTGTTCCCCTTTTTCTTTTGCAATAAGGACAACTGCTTTAGTACCATGTGAGTGATTGAAAGCCCTCCGATATCTGCTAAGTATATTCTAGTAAAGTTGCAAAATTTTAACTGCACGATTAGTATTTGACAAGCAAAATTACTGTTGAAGCCCAATTCTATGTAATTTCTCTCAGCAGGGCTCCATTGCCTGTCGTTGTTGGGTATGATTCTTCTGAGCTTTTCTAAACCGTACAAGCAAGTTCATAAATCCTTAATTATATGTGTATTGGGTATGATGTGCATACTATTATTGTTCATTGTAAGCAATTATCCAGAGTATTATGTTACAGCAATATAACAAGTGATCAGTTATATGAATTTTTTTTGTCGTCTATGAATTTGTACAATACAATGTCTTTATTTTATTGTTCTTGTCGAGACTCTTTACCACTTATTTCCTCTGGAAGAAGGCACTTTTTGATCTCGAGGCCACTAATTTTAGATGATTAATTTTGTCTTTTTTTTTGCTGAAGCTCGATATGTGTTTCAGGTCGGGACATATGTCGCAGTTTAACCTTCAAAGAAGATGATTTTGTTCAGTTGCCTTTGGCTATTCTGACTGTAACTAAAGACATTTTCTTTTACTGAAGTCTTTCGAGGAATTTAAAGTTTCTCATATATTTGTGGAAGAAAACAGAGGTAGATTTTATAACGTAAATTAGATTGAACTCTGATGTAAGAAAAGAGTTGTTTACACGTTTTAAGTTTCTAGAAAATTGATGAAAATCTTCGACTTAACAACCATATACCCCGATAGCTAAAGAGCTACGATACATAATACATATGGAATGTAAATTGATCCTCTCAACGATTTGAAACAAGATGGATCGTTCAAGATTGAAGTTAGAAAAACTATTCTAATTACATAATCAATGAAAATTTGATGAAGTAATTAGAATAGTACTTTGATTCCCTTAAAACGTCACAAACTAAGAAGCTTGATAAGTTGAAAGGAAAAATAAAGATTTTTCTTGGGTTTTGAACGCCACAAACAGAAATGTTTGATAAGTCCAAAGTTCATGCAAGAATTTAAAAACAAAACAAGATGGATCGTTCAAGATTGAAGTTAGAAAAACTATTCTAATTACATAATCAATGAAAATTTGATGAAGTAATTAGAATAGTACTTTGATTCCCTTAAAACGTCACAAACTAAGAAGCTTGATAAGTTGAAAGGAAAAATAAAGATTTTTCTTGGGTTTTGAACGCCACAAACAGAAATGCTTGATAAGTCCAAAGTTCATGCAAGAATTTAAAAACAAAACACTCACCAGTATTGTAAGTCGAATATACTTCTCCAAAATGTGTTCTTACAAAGAGAGTTAGCCTTGTTTATATAATACAAAGGCAAAGTATTAAGGGAATGAATATATTAAATGACATTTATATTCCTAATGTATGAATGTAGATTACTCATGAATCTACATTTAATTGTTTTGAATAATTATTCATGAATAAACCCACAAATCCTAATATGGTCCAATATGGCTGAATGACCTTTATTCTTTAAAGATGGCTAAAAATTCATCCTTATCTCAATGTTGGAATTTCTCTTCATGATGTTGACTTATTTGAATCAGGTTGATTATTTTAGGCACTTCTTGTATCCATAGAACCTTGACCAAGTTTTGACTAGCTTGCTCCTTCCAAATGCCTTCTAATAAACAAGTTAAGGCTTCTTTCATCCTTTTAGTTTTCGCTCTTGTCATTGGTCCTCGATGAATAGTTAAAGGGTCTTTGGTAGAATTATAATCAACTTGCTCATTCATATCATTCCCCCTTTCCTTGAAAGGATTCGTCCTCGAATCAGTGTCTTCATCACCTGTATCAAACAAAGATAAATCAGAAACATTGAAGGTTGCATTAACATTACCATACTCACCCGGTAGTTCCAACTTGTATGCATTATCATTGACTTTTCGAGAGACTCGAAATGGACCATCTCCTCTTGGCATTAGTTTATACTTCTTTTGGTTAGGAAATCTTTCCTTCCTCAAGTGTACCCAAACCCAATCACCAGGTTCAAATACTACTTGCTTTCGGCCTTTGTTGTGTTGTTTCTCATATTGTAGAGTTTTCTTTTGAATTTGTATCTGGACCCTTTCATGCAATGCTTTGACAAAATCAGCTTTTTGCTTACCATTCAAATTGGCCTTTTCCAAAGGTAAAGGTAACAAATCCATAGGAGTTAATGGATTGAACCCGTTCACAACTTCAAATGGGGAATGGTTTGTTGTAGCATGTACACTTCTGTTATAAGCAAACTCCACATGTGGCAAACATTCCTCCCAAATTTTCAAATTCTTTTGAATTATGGCTCTCAAAAGTGTTGATAATGTTCGATTTATCACCTCCGTTTGTCCATTTGTTTGTGGGTGACAAGTGGTTGAATACAATAGCCTTGTACCCAACTTGCTCCAAAGTGTTTTCCAAAAGTGGCTAAGGAACTTCACATCTCTATCACTCACAATTGTCTTTAGAATGCCATGTAATCTTACAATTTCTTTGAAAAACAGCCCCGCAACATGTGTTGCATCATCTGTTTTGTGGCAAGGAATAAAATGTGCCATCTTGCTACACCTGTCAACAACAACAAAAATAGAATCTCTCCCTCCTTTTAACCTTGGTAAATCCAAGATAAAGTCCATGGATATATCAACCCAAGGCTCACTAGTTATAGGAAGAGGAGTATACAATCCATGAGGCATTACTTTAGATTTAGCTTGTTTGCAAGTAATGCATTTCTTACATAATCTCTCAACATCTCTTTTCATGTGTGGCCAAAAGAAATGATCACTTAACATATCTAAAGTTTTTCTAATCCCGAAATACCCCATTAAACCTCCACTATGTGCCTCTCTCACAAGTAATTCTCTCATTGAACATTGAGGAATACACAACTTATTTTCTTTGAAAAGAAAATCATCATGCTTGAAGAACTTATTGTTGGGAAATCAACGGGGGCGACATCATATGCGCAGTGGAAGAATAAGAAAACAAAAATCCCCGATTCCCAAAAAGATGTTCGTCGTCGTGCGAAGATTGATGCGCAAAAATCCGCAAAACACAAAACTGCGTATAGAGATTGTGTTACCTAGGGAGATCGTATATCCCTGTTTCCTTGCAGATCCTTAGGAGAGGGTGAAGGAGGTCAAGCGTCCTCCTCTCTAGCGGTGATCCACACAAAGGGTTGTGACCCCTCCTCAAAACTCCGGGCCTCGAGGTGGAGAGGGAGAGGAGAATAGGAAAGGCAAGCAAAGACTCTAGCCTATGAGGTCGTGAATCCCTCCTATTTATAGAGATCCCGTGTCAAACCCTAATGGGTCCTTCCCTAGTGGGTATTGGATCTGCATCCAATAAGACAAGGGCTCCGCTCGGATATCTCATATCCAGAACCTCCTCTGCTCATCGCAATGCCTACCATATGTGTGTGACCCTCTAGGCCCAATATCGAGTCGCCGTGAGTCATACCGTCCGAACTCCTTCTAACTTCAAGTGAATTATTATCTCTCATAATAATTCACTCACTCATCGACTACTGGACGTACTAGGCCACTACGTAGTAGTCCCCTGCGATCTGATCTGGGGAATCCAATCCATTGGACTGGACGTCATCTCCTCTCGATTACCATGTACCTATAGTCCCTCATCCATCTAATATCCCGAGACCGGTATATCGAGCATGGTGTTGTCGGGACCCATACGGTTTCTACTCGAGTCTCGCTCTAATCGGATTCTCCTGAGAGAACTCTTTTTCTCTCAACCCGAATGACCTTAGCCAGGGATTTGTCTTAGCAAGAACACATAGGATATTCCTCTCATGACGCCGAGAGTGGATGATCCTCTATCGACACTCAATAGCCCTCGTAAGGTCGACTACCACTCCCAATGACCAATTGTACTAGATCTGGGACAGCCAAACCTATAAGTTTGGTATCAAAGAGTGGAGCACTCATACAGACATCCTTGGTGTCTCAAGTCTAAGGACCGGATACACCACTAGGACTACTGGAATCATTGTGTCGACAATAAGGCATCATCAACCATCCAAAGATTCCGTAAAAGGCGGATCAATCAAAGAACTCATTCTCCAATTAGCACTTTGTACTATATCCCTAGTGTCCCTACACGAAAGCGACTATGAGACCAAATTTGCATCCATCATATGGACGGTATCATACACACCCACCCTATCCTGTTATCACGATATCCCTCTTGAGTAACCTATGACCGGGATTACTTAGGATATGTGTTTAAAGGTGAATCGATCTCATTATCGTGATCTCATCACGATCCGATTCCCATTGACAAAATCCAAGGACATCAATATATATATATATGCATTTATGCAATAGTTATAAAAGTGATATACGCCAAAATATAATAAGCAAAAAAAATTAAAGTATCAAGTCACACGTGCCATCACTCACGTGATTGGCTTGGCTTTTGGGCACCTATGACTAGCAATCTCCCACTTGACCTAAAGTCAATCACCTATGTGTTCGATCCCCATCGGGACCACGTGGACGCCAAAGACAAAATGAGACAACGGCTTTGTCGGTGGATCTGCAATGTTATCTTCTTGATGGAACTCTTTCCACTTGTTACATCTCCTCGGGTCACGATTTCTCGATAAGGTGGAACCTCCTCGAACATGCTTAGATTTCGATGAGACCTAGGTTCTTTTCGCTTGAGCAATTGCCCCGTTGTTGTCGCAAATATAGGGAGATCGGCTCTTAAGCTACTCGGCACGACTCCCAAATCTGTGATGAACTTCTTCAACCGGACTCCTCCTTTGCTTTGCATCGATGCAAAGAATGTACTCCGCCTCGTGGTTGAGTCGGTGGTGGTATCTTGCTTGGAACTCTTCCAAAGACTTTGCTCCTCCATTCAAGGTGTACACATACCTGAATTGATTTGCTATCATCGACATCGGTGAAAACTTGAGTCGGTGTAGCCTTCAACCTTAAGGTTATTACCTCCATATACTAGTAAAAAGATCCTTAGTCCTTCTCAAGTACTTAAGGATACACTTTCTTGCTTTCCGATGCTCCAAGCCTGGATCCGCCGATACACCTTTCGTGACACTTTCGAGCATGCGCTATATCAAGCCTAGTACATAGCATGGCATACATGATAGACCCTATTGCTGAGGCATAAGGTATCATATCCATGTTAAGCCCTTTCTTTTCGAGTCTTTGGGGACATATTCAGTAAAGCGATATCCCATGTCTCATCGGTATGAGACCTCTCTTGGAATTTTCCATGCCAAACCTTTTGACAATAGTTTCTATGTACTGACTTTGGGACAAGCCAAGCATCCTCTTGGATCTATCTCTATAGATTCTAATCCCCAAGATATAATATGCTTCCCTTAAGTCCTTCATGGAGAAGTGTCTAGATAACCAAGCCTTTCTTGTGGATAGCATTCTGTGTCATTCCCAATGATGAGGATGTCATCCACATATAACACCAAAAAGGTGATAGCTCCCCACTTACCTTTCGTATACACAAGGCTCATCTTCGTTCTTAATCTAAGTCATAAGATCTGATTGCCTCATCAAATCTTATGTTCCAACTTCGGAAGCTTGCTTTAGTCCATAAATGGATCTAAGCAACCTACACACCTTATCTCAAGCAGTTCTTGGACACGAAATCCCTCGGGTTGCATCATATACACCTCCTCCTCGAGGTTCCCGGATGAGGAATGCGGTTTTCACATCCATCCGCCGATCTCATAATCATAGTGTGCTTCTGATAGCCAATAGAATTCTGATGGATTTTAGCATTGCTTCTGGTGAGAAAGTTTCGTCGTAGTCAACACCTTGCCTTTGACGATACCCCTTAGCCACTAGCCTTGCTTTATAGGTCTCTACCTTTCCATCTATTCCATCTTTTTCTTAAAGATCCACTTGCAACCGATGGGTACAATACCTTGGTAGCATCAACTAGGTTCCAAACCTTATTGGAGTACATAGAATCCATCTCTCGAATTCATGGCTTCTTTCCACTTCCTAGAGTCTATACTCATAATAGCCTCCTCGTGGGTCTCGGGGATCAATATCCTCTACATCCTCTGCTCCTAATATGTCCCACATATCTCTCAGAGGATGAGATACTCTATCGGACCTGCGTAAAGTTGATACTTGTGTATTAGGTACCGAATAGACTTCGGGTAGAGTGGTGCTTGAGCTTGGTTCTCCAACCTCGCTCAATTCTATCATTCTCCCACTGTCTCCGTCAAGAATGTGTTCCTTCTCAAGGAACACTACTCTCTTAGCTACAAAGACCTTTTGGTCCTCGAGATGATAGAAATAATACCCACAAGTTTCCTTGGGGTATCCCATAAATTTGCATCGCTCTCGTCCTGATTCTAACTTAACGGGTTGTGTCTTCTAACATGGGCGTGGGGCAGCCCCGGATCTTAACAACCTTAAGATCGGGCTTCTTCCCTTTCCATATCTCATATGGTGTAGACACTACCGACTTAGTTGGAACTCTGTTCGGAAGGTAAGCTACTGGTTTCTAGGGCATATCCCCTAATGAGATGGGTAGGTCAAATGAAACTCATCATGGACCGTGCCATATCTAATAATGTACGATTTCTCCTTTCGAGACACCATTGAGTGAGGTGTATAAGGAGGTGTCCATTGGGATAATATCCCATGGTCCTTGAGGAACCGAGTAAACTCTGTGCTTAAGTATTCACCTCCTCGATCGATCGAAGAGTTTTGATACTTTTTCCAGCCGGTTCTCCACCTCATTCTTATACTCTCTGAATTTCTCAAAGGCCTCGGACTTGTACTTCATTAAGTACACATATCCATACCTTGAGAAATCATCAAAGAAATGTAATGAAGTAGAGTAACCTCCAATGGCATGAGTTGACATGGGTCCACATACATCACTATGTATGAGTTCCAACAACTCATTGGCTCTCTCTCCAGTTCTACTAAATGGAGATTTGGTCAGTTTTCCACGAATGCAAGACTCACAAGTCGCATATGACACATAGTCGAATGGATCTAGATATCCATCATTTAGCAACTTTTGAATCCTTCTTTCATGGATGTGACTTAGCCTACAATGCCACAGGTATGCACTGTTCAACTTATCTCGTTTCCTTTTGGACACATTTACATTAATGATATGTGGAGTGGTGTCTAACATAAATAAACCATTATGCAATGTTCCTTTCGCGATGATCTTATCATCTAATAATATCGAACAACCATTGTTCTCAAAAACAAATTTATATCCACTAACTGTTAAACATGAAATTGAGATAATGTTTTTGATAATAGAAGGAACAAAATAACATGCATCTAATACAATAAAAGCTCCAATAGGCAGATGTAGGGCGACCTCGCCAACAACTAATACAGCAACTTTTGCTCCATTACCCATCTTGAGGTCCATCTCGCCTCTCTGTAGTCTCCTAGGCCTTGCCAGAACCTACAACGAATTGCATATATGATAAGCACTACTGGTATCCAATACCCATGTGTTATCATAAGAGTCCGATAAATGGGAGATCATGAATGTACACGAAGCTTCATCAAGCTTTTGTTTTTCGCCCTTTCTCGCAAGGTACTCTTTGCGGTTTCTCTTCCAATGCCCATCTTTACCACAATTGGAAGCACCGGCCTTTGTCCTTTCTTTGGGTCTTTCTTAGCAACCTTTGCTTTGCCTTGTTTGCCCTTGCCCTTTCCCTTCTTAAGGGACCTTTCTGCTTTCCTTTTCTTTCTGGTCTCACTAGTGTAGAGAACTGGCTTCTCTTTCTTAATAGTACTCTCTGCCTCCCTCAACATATTGAGGAGCTCTGGGAGAATCACCTCAAGCTTGTTCATATTAAAATTCATTATGAACTGTGAATAGGAATATGGTAGGGACTAAAGCACAATGTCCACACACAAGTTATCCTCTAGGACCATTCCTAGAACTGTGAGTTTCTCTATCCACTCAATCATCTTTAGGACATGGTTACAACCAGGTGTCCCCTCAGTCATCCTAGCGGAAAAGGCTCTTGGATATCTCATATCGTTGAGTCCTTCCCCGTTCCTCAAACAATTTTTTTGGACATGTAGGAGAATGGATCGGCATCCATCTTTTCATGTTGTCTCTAACTCTAGAGTCATAGAGCCCAACATATAGCAATCGAGCAAGAGTGGAGTCATCAATGTACTTCAATGTAGCGGCGATCTCATCCTCGCTTGCCCTTCTTCGGGCGTAGGCATCATCAGTATCAAGGGCGTTACCGATTTTCTCCATTTGTGAGAATAATTCTCAAGTTCTGAGAGCCAATCCGTATAATTTGGACTAGTAAAGGCGGTTGACATCAAGTATGTCACGTAAAGGATTTGAAAGCGACATTTTCTGAAAAATAAAGATGTAGCGAAATGAATAACATGCAGATTTTGCAAGAAATAAACTATCAAGATATGGACTTCTATCTTAATATGCTCCCACTATTTTACTAACGAGTCGCGCGCACACCCTCGGCCGACGCGAAACGGAAGTCTCCAAAGAGACTTCTAGTGGGGATCGGGATCCAATCGGCTCTTAGTGTAACCTCGAGGGACTTGACCAATCACACTAAGCCTAAAAAGGTAGGCAACTCTTGCCGATCACAACTCCTTGTGATTCCCGGCCCTGTTCGGCCTTGAATCACCATGGCCTCGAGAGACTTCGACCAACCATGATGCTTTCGGTTAAGTCAACACCTTTCGTTACAAGATTAGTCCGATTTGATGATATACCCTCGAGGGACTCGACCAAGCATACCATGTCCTCGGGTCACCGGTGACATCTCTATGTCGTAAGCAAGATAGCGAATCGTGATATAGGTGAGTCTCGAGGGACTCGACCAACTCAACCTACACCGGGAATCGGTTCCTACCATAACGATGGAAGGCCACGTGGGTCAATCTAATTGCCTCCTGCGTTCTGGAATTTAATATTATCGAGATGTTTCTATAATTTGGTCTCCTAATATGACATGTCACACATATACATATTTAATATATATCTACATCGCATGCAAATATATATACATATCTAGTATGTGTATAAGCAATCACATCGGATGATCATGGACCACAACCCCTAATATGATTAGGCCCGAGCGATGGGCCTAATCACTCACATCAAGATCTATGTGTGCAACGGTGCATCTCCATGCCCTGTGATCGTCCATCTCGTCCTCGTTGGTTCCGTCGACATCTTGATGCATCTCCATGCATCACGATCGTCCGCCTTTCGTGGTCTGCTATCGCGTCCACGCTCCCGCCTCCTCCTCATGTGATTACAACTTAATCATAGGCACGCAGGCCCGACAATAAACGAAAATATAATGGAGGTTCGCGGACCTCAATAATAATAATCACAAGTACACACATCACACCGGTCCATGATCATCCGTCCACACATCATACATCACATGTATAAATAATCATCATCATGTAGGACTACTAGATAATAATAAAAAATAATAATCAACTAAACCTTTTAATTAATTAATATTTTTCTGAAATCGGGGACATGTAGGGAATTTCTCAATTCCTAAGGGTATTTTCGTAATTTGGACAAAAGACGAAACCGGCATATCTCAAATTCACAGGGGGCAAAACTGTCCTTTTGCCCAAAACCCTAATTCCCTCTCTGCTTTGCCACCACCACCATTGGCGGCACCAGTGGGCGAGGGCGAGGGCGATGCCCTCGCCCAGAAGGCAAGACGCCGCCCGGCTGAAGCGCGCTGCTCTTTGTAGGGTGGTGCCGCCCGCCTCGTGGGCGGTTCTACCCGGAGGCAGCCCGCAGCGGTGCTTGTCGGCGGCCGCCTCTGCGGGATTTTTTTGCCGATGGGGCGGGGCCATAGCGCCACGCCTGCGGTGCCTCTCCGGCCGCCTAGCGCCCTGGCCTCTACCTGCGGGTCGATTGTCAGGGTCTATCCGTGGGGGCCGGCCCCGCCATGGGTAAGCTTCTTTGCAAAGCGGACCATTGGCCGTGCGGCAAAACCACGGCTGCAGCTAGGCATCTTGGCCGTATTTGTGGTGCTTACGGCATTTGCATGTCTGGTCATGGCCATGCGGTGGTGGTGCAGTGCATGTGGATCGAGGGCAGCAATTGTTGCTGCCCTTCCTCGCTTTATGTTAACGATTTTGACGTCAATATTCTTCCTAAATACAACACACCGCTTCAAAACCAATCATTCGCACGAACAACCCGGCTCGATACCACTTTGGGAAATCATGGGGGGACATCATATCATATATGCAATGGAAGAACAAGAAAACAAAAATCCCGATTCCCAAAAAAAGATGTTAGGTCGTCGATGCGAAGATTGGTGCAAAAAAATCAAAAAAACACAAAACTGCGTATTATAGAGATTGTGTTACCTAGGGAGATCGTATATCCCCTGTTTCCTTGCAGATCCTTAGGAGAGGGTGAAGGAGGTCAAGCGTCCTCCTCTCTAGCGGTGATCCACACAAAGCCGGGGTTCGCGGCGACCCTCCTCAAAACTCCGTGGCCTCAGGAGGTGGAGAGGGAGAGGAGAATTGGAAGGCAAGCAAAGACTCTAGCCTATGAGGGTCAGTGAATCCCTCTATTTATAGAGATCCCGTGTCAAACCCTAATGGGTCCTTCCTAGTGGGTATTGGATCTCGCATCCAATAAGACAAAGGGCTCGGCTTGGATATCTCATATCCCAACCTCTACTCATCGCAATGCCTACCATATGTGTGTGACCCCCTCTAGGCCCAATATCGAAATAGTGAGTCATACCGTCGAAACTCCTTCTAACTTCGGTGAATTATTATCTCAGTAATAATTCACTTTCGACTCATCGACTTACGGACGTTACTAGGCCACTACTGGCCGTCCCCCGCATCGATCTGAGGAATCCAATCCATTGGACTGTCGTCCTCGATTACCATGTACCTATAGTCCCTCATCCATCTAATATCCCGTAGACCGATATATCGAGCATGGTGTTGTCGGACCCATACGGTTTCTACTCGAAGTCTCGCTCTAATCGGATTCTCCCGAGAACTCTTTCTCTCTCAACCCGAATGACCTGGCGGGATTTGTCTCGAAAGCAAGAACACATGCGATATTCCTCTCATGACGCCAGAGTGAATGATCCTCTATCGACACTCAATAGCCCTCGTAAGGTCGACTACCACTCCCAATGATCAATCAGTACTAGATGCGGGACAGCCAAACCTATAAGTTTGGTATCAAAGAGTGGAGCACTCATACAGACATCCTTGGTGTCTTAAGTCTAAGGACCGGATACACCACTAGGACTACGGAATCGGCCGTCGACAATAAGGCATCATCAACCATCCAAAGATTCCGTAAGCGGATCAATAAGTGAACTTCGTTTCTCCAATTAGCACTGCATCTTTGTATCCCTAGTGTCCTACGGCGGCTATGATGAGACCAACTGCATCCATCATATGGATCGGGTATACTGAAGACACCGACCTATCCGGTTATCACGATGTCCCTCTCGGTAACCTATGACCGGGATTATTTAGGATATGTGTTTAAAGGTGAATCGATCTCATTATCGTGATCTCATCACGATCCGATCCCCATTGCACAAATCCAAGGACATCACAATATATATATATGCATTTATGCAATAGTTATAAAGTGATATACGCCAAAATATAATAAGCAAAAAGATTCTGTATCAAGTCACACGTGCCATCACTCACGTGATTGGCTTGCTGGGCACCTATGACTAGCACTTATCAAAACCCCCTTTCT
Source organism: Musa schizocarpa (assembly GCA_900464855.2). Taxonomy (NCBI): domain Eukaryota; kingdom Viridiplantae; phylum Streptophyta; class Magnoliopsida; order Zingiberales; family Musaceae; genus Musa; species Musa schizocarpa. The sequence continues at coordinate 27,776,398 of LS990920.1, read as the reverse complement.
CACATGCCCCAAAAACATTAGCAAAATCATGATTAGAATTATATAAATTTTTAATATACTCAAAACCCAATAATTTTGCATCAAGTTGAGAAATTAGAGCATACCTTCTAGAAAGAGTGTCGGCAACCACATTTTCCTTACCTTGTTTATACTTGATGATGTATGGAAAGGATTCAATAAACTCCACCCATTTTGCATGTCTACGGTTTAGTTTTCCTTGTCCTTTGAGATATTTCAAGGACTCATGATCGGTGTGTATAATGAATTCCTTATACCAAAGATAGTGCTGCCATGTCTCTAACACTCTTACTAAAGCGTAAAACTCCTTGTCATATGTTGGGTAGTGAAGACTTGCTCCACTTAGCTTCTCACTAAAGAATGCAATGGGTCTGCCTTCTTGCATTAAGACTCCTCCAATTCCTATTCCACTCGCATCACACTCATTCTCAAAAGTTTTAGCAAAGTTCGGTAAAGCGAGCAAAGGTGCTAAACAGAGTTTGTCTTTAAGCAAATTAAAAGCATCATCTTGTTTTTCACCCCATCTAAATCCCATATTTTTTTTTATGCATTCAGTTATTGGTGCAACAATTGTAGAAAAATCCTTAATGAATCTTTTATAAAAGCTAGCAAGACCATGAAAACTTCTAACATCACTAACACTAGTAGGTTTTGGCCACTCCCTAATAACTTTCACTTTTTCTTGATCAACATGTATTCCTTTATCATTAACAACATATCCAAGAAAAGTAATTTTATTAGTGCAAAAAGTGCATTTCTTTATATTAGCATATAACTTTTCTTTTCTAAGCACGTCAAAAATAGCTTTTAAATGTGTTACATGCTCATCTAAACTTTTGCTATACACAAGTATATCATCAAAATAAACCACTACAAATTTTCCAATGTAAGCACGTAAAATATGATTCATCAATCTCATGAAAGTACTAGGTGCATTAGTTAGGCCAAAAGGCATAACCAACCATTCATATAAACCATGTTTAGTTTTGAAAGCGGTTTTCCATTCATCACCTTCATGCATTCTTATTTGATGATATCCAGATTTTAAATCAATTTTGAAAACACACAAAAACCATGCAATTCATCCAACATATCATCTAGCCTAGGAATAGGATGTCTATACTTTACCATTGATTTTGTTGATGGCTCGGCAATCAATACACATTCTCCATGATCCATCCTTTTTAGGCACCAATGAACAGGGCGCACATGGACTCATGCTTTCTCCATTATACCCTTTTTTTTAAGTGTAAGCTCACTTACTTGTTTTGGATTTCCTTAGTCTCTTCTGGGTTGCATCTATATGCTGGCTTATTTGGTATGCTTGCACCTGGAATGAAATCAATTTGATGCTCAATTCCTCTAATTGGTGGCAAACCATTAGGAACTTCTTCGGGAAAGAGATCCTCATTTTCCTGCAAAAGATCAACAATAACACTAGGCAAACTTTTGTCAATTTTGTTAGAAGTAATCAGAACATCCTTGTACATAAGTACAAGTAAGGGCTGCCTCATGATTAAGGCTTTCTTCACATCACTCATTTTGGCATAAACACTCATTTTTCTTTCACTCAAACTTTCTTTGTTTTCTCTCCCCTTGTATTTCCCAAAACTCTCATTTTTATTTTTTTTGATAAGTATACTCTCATTTTTATTACTCAACTCATCATTTTCTTTTTTCTCCCTTTCTTTTTCCCTCCCCAAAGTTTTGGTTAATGATGACTCAAGCTCCTCATATTGTTGTTTTATGCGCATTTGGTCCTCAAAAATTGTCTTTGGAGGCAAAGGTCCAAGCTGATATTTCTGTCCATCTATGATCAAAGAATAACAGTTCTTGAATCCATCATGTATTACCCTTCGATCGTATTGCCATGGTCTCCCCAATAACATATGACTAGCATACATAGGTACCACATCACACCAAACTTCATCCTTATATCTACCAATTGAAAAGGAAATTAACACTTGTCGATTTACCTTTATTACACCACTATCATTCAACCATTGTAACTCGTAAGGTTTTGAATGCTTGATAGTAGGTAATTTCAGTTTCTCCACGAGCAAGGTGCTTGCCACATTTGTGCAACTTCCACTATCAACAATCACATTACACAACTTGTTAGCAATCAAACAATGAGTATGAAACAGATTTTCACGTTGTTCACCATGTTCATCATTTTCATTTTGCAAACTAAGTATGCGTTGAACAATTAGATTTTTACCTTTAGCATACTCTATATCACTAGTATCCTCTAGAATGTCTTCATCATCCTCTTTCTCACTTTCAGATTCTACAATTCCATCCCTCATGATCATAACTCTTTTATTAGGACATTCACGTGCCACATGTCCATGCCCAAGGCACTTAAAACACTTAATACCTCTAGTTTGATTAGGTAGATTCTCACCTTTACCCTTGTTGCCTAATTCATTTCTACCTTTAGTCTCATCAATTTTAGGCTTAACAATGGGTTTATCATCCTTTTTACTCCAATTCGGTTTCCAAGAAGAAGAAGAACCCGAATAAGGTTTTGAATCATACCTTGTGCCTTTTCTTTTGAGTTGCCTCTCAATCTTCATGGCCACATTCACCATATCTTCAATCTCCACATAATGTTGCAATTCTACAAGATCAGCAATGTTCTTGTTTAATCTACTTAGGAATCGAGCCATGATAGCCTCACGATCTTCATCCACATTAGCCCTTATCATGGTTATCTCCATCTCCTTGTGATACTCATCAACACTCATGGAACATTGTGTCAAGGTTTGCAGTCGTTGATGCAAATCCCTATAGTAATAGCTAGGGACAAATCTCCTCCTCATGATTTGTTTCATCTCCAACCAAGTCTCCACAGTGCCTTTCACCATTTCTACTTTGTCTTTACACAATTGATCCCACCAAACAATAGCATAATCAAAAAAAAAATTCAACAAATGCTAATTTTACCTTTTTCTCTTGAGTAGTTGTGACATTCAAATATCATCTCCACTTTTCGTTCCCACTCCAAATAGGCATCTGGATTATTCTTCCCTTGAAAAGAAGGAATTTTTCATTTTGATGTTTGCCTATGTTTCTGTCCACACCATCAAAACGTCCTCTCCTAGTTTGTCTTCTAGGATTAATATCTTGACCAATTAGAGTAACTTGGTCATCATCCACGTCATCGCCACCATCATATTCATCATTGACAAAGGTTGGTTGTCTCCCACGTCGTGGTTCACCTTACAATCTATTAATTGCATCATCATGCCTTTCTAGATGATCTCTTACATCTCCCATCACTTTGAACATATGTTCAAATTGTTGCTGCATTGCTTGAACTAAAAGATCATTGGATGAAGAACTCGCTTCTTTATCTTTAGACATGTATACAACCTGAAAAACAAAGTTAGAACAACCTCACCAACACTCCCTCACGTTTTTTTTTTTTTTTTTTTTTTTTCCACTCTAGATTTGATTCACTCCACTCATGTTTCACATAATTTTTTTTAGCTTTTCTCTATATTGATCTTACCACTCTTGCCTTTTACCTCTCTTGTTTTGTTATTTGAGTTCTTAGATTAACTAAGGTACCTAAACAAACAATTCAGATTATGGCAATTCAAAAAAAAATAGTGAAATTGGACAGCTTTAAAAGCAAATAAAAGATAGACCAATTTAAAGGTGTGTGTAATGCACTTTAATCATAAGCAAAGACTAGAATTGTTTTTTTTTTAGAAATGAAGAAAGATTTCCAAATCGAAATAGAAATTCAAATGAACAAAGATCAAATTCTGTAACTTGCAAGTATTCTTTGAATCCGTAATTTTTTTTTTCTAATTCTGATTTTTTTTTTTTTTTGACCTTTGATTTTCCCTCTCTCTTTTTTTAGCCTTTGATTTTCTCTCTTTTTTTTTTTTTTTTGACTTTTTGATTTTTTTTTTATATACCATAAAGTGCGGAATTACAAATAAGAATAGTAATAACACAAGAAGCACAATAATAAAGATGAAAGAAAAACAATAAATATAGATATTGGCCAAAAAGAAGAAGAATAAGAGAAAAGAAAAGAAAATCTAAAAGATAGCAAATAAATAGATACGCAAACCTCAGAGCCGAGCTCTGATACCAAATGATGGAAATCTTCAACTTAACAACCATATACCCCGATAGCTAAAGAGTTATGATACATATGGAATGTAAATTGACCCTCTCCAACGATTTGAAACAAGATGGATCGTTCAAGATTGAAGTTAGGAAAACTATTCTAATCACATAATCAATGAAAATTTGATGAAGTAATTAGAATAGTACTTTGATTCCCTTAGAACGCCACAAACTAAGAAGCTTGATAAGTTAAAAGGAAAAACAAAGATTTTTCTTGGGTTTTGAACGCCACAAACAGAAATGCTTGATAAGTCCAAAGTTCATGCAAGAATTTAAAAACAACACACTCACCGGTGTTGTAAGTCGAATATACTTCTCCAAAATATGCTCTTACAAAGAGAGTTAGTCTTGTTTATATAATACAAAGGCAAAGTATAAAGGGAATGAATATATTAAATGACATTTATATTCCTAATGCATGAATGTAGATTACTCATGAATCTACATTGAATTGTTTTGAATAATTATTCATGAATAAGCCCACAAATCCTAATATGGTCCAATATGGCTGAATGACCTTTATTCTTCAAAGATGGCTAAAAATTCATCCTTCTCTCAAGGTTGGAATTCCTCTTCATGATGTTGACTTATTTGAATCAGGTTGATTATTTTAGGCACTTCTTGTATCCATAGAACTTTAACCAAGTTTTGACTAGCTTGCTCCTTCCAAATGCCTTCTAATAAACAAGTTAAATCTTCTTTCATCCTTTTAGTTTTCGCTCTTGTCATTGGTCCTCGATGAATAGTTAAAGGGTCTTTGACAGAATTATAATCAACTTGCTCATTCATATCAAAAGTGTAATTCCATTGCAAGCAAATCCATGAATCAATCATGAGATCATTTTTCATGTTTTCCTTTGTCAAACACAGTGATCAGACTGTCCGATCCATGTCACTACAATTCCAACACAAATGAAACACGACCATCATATCCATGAAACCTCTCCCTGCGACTGATTTCAATGGCAGCAGGACAGCCATAGATTCACCTCTTCTACAACATGCAGAAAAACACATGGTGGACAACGATCCAGCCTCCAAGAAACATCACATTGGAAACCATTCACATATCCTCATTGCAAATGGAGCTGCTCGATGAATGCAAATGCCCCTCAGCAACCTAGAACTGGAAGTCTGAGCCTGTACCAGACTTCCCCCACCCACCAGAGTCACGTGTCGGTGGCTCACGGGTGGCAGACAAAGAACCATCTTGTAGAAGGCCTTTGAGTGACCCACCGCTGGTGCCACTGCTAGCTGCCAAGTCCTCTTCCGGTGACTCAGAGGTCGGAACAGGCATCGAGGGGTCGGGGCAGAGGTCACTAGGGACAGTAGCAGCAGCAACTCCAGAGCCAGATGTTTTGGCCAGCACGCCGCTGAGCAGCTGCTGCTCCTCGATCATCTTCTTGAGATACCTGCCTTGGGCCTCGATTCTCACTTGTAGCTGCTGCTGTATCTGCATCAACTTATGGAAGGTCAACTCCATGTTATGACTTGGCTTCCCCTTGCCACTATGGTTGCAAATTCACATCACAATTCTTTAAATCAAAACAACTATTCGCGTATAATAAGTTCAGTATAGATTGGGTCATTAGTTGTCGCTCAATCAAAATATTTATTATGGTATCAAAGCATATTATGAGTTTGAATTGTTAAGTCTATCACTGTGTTAATTTAGTTTTGCATCATGTACTTGGGTTCAGACTCCACACCATGGCATCTCTTAACTTAATGTGCAATCTCATAATCCACAACAAGTAAAAGAGAAACAAAAAAAATCAGATACTGCAATTTACATATTTAACTTGCCTCTAGTTGTTCGTGAAGTCGTTTTTTCACCTCCATCTGCAATTTGAGTGCTTCAGTTATTTGAATCCCACTGACACAACAAACATATAGTTTTAGCTGAATAATAGTCTGACATTGTGCACACATAGCTGGAAAGAACACTAATTCAAACAAAAAAGAAAAACATCCAAAAGTCCAAAAAACAACTGAAATCAATTTTCCACATCAAAAAAGAAGAAAACACATTAAAAAATTCAAAAGTAACAGGACAGAAAACACATATAGGTTTGCACCAATCTTCCAGATACCTCAGTATGTTCATCTGGACAACATATAGGCAAGTTTGTAATTGCATGGTAAGGCTGGCAAGTAGCAAAAAATAACTTTGTATTAAAGACTAAAAGAATGGCAATCTACTGTTGCACCAACTTTCCCTGTGATTCTTACAAATATCTCTAGGTAGGCCACACTGCTCCCAGTAGAAGCTCCTACACCCAAACTCCCTTTGGTATGCTGAATTATAAGCCCAATAAATTGATACATGTTTGTTTTAGTTCATTTTGACCATCAACTCACATTCATAATATGCTATGATGTATTATATTTTAGATGCTATTCATAGTTTTTTTTACCAAATTGCATGATATCTGACCATGAAGGCAAGAAAAATGTGCACATATCCATTAATTGACCCTGAAAGCCTAGGAAATGCACTTTCTAGAGTTTCCCTTGTCAACCACAGTTTGAGTACCCCACTTGATCTTTTTTAGTACTACCAGATAATAAAGAAATTGCCTTCATGCATAATCACATATGTTATCTTATTTATAGAAAAATTGCCATAAACACCAAATTAACTACGATTGTGCACTATTACCAAAATTTGATAGTTGAGACCATCCAAAACCTATTCACAGCATTTGAGACAGAACAGGATGAGATGATTCATGTTTTTGATAACAATGTAAATAAATCCATAGCAATCGTCAAAAGTTCTTTAGGCAAGAAGGGCTGTCGATGTCATTCCTTTACAGTTGTTGAAACCTGACAATTGCTAGCTTGCATTTAAAAGAGATAACCCCAAAGACGAAAATTCGATACACATGATTCTTTTATAGAATTATATGTAATAGATTCTATCAATAGTCAATAGAAAGAACGCAATACAGAGGTACAGCACTTGTGCAATTCAGATTTAGTGCATACAACAGACATAAGGAGGTATGGTAATGGGTGAAGAATTACAACAATAGTTAATCTCTAAGAAATCCACTAGTTCTATAACAAGGCCAATTGTGACTTGTGATCTTATCAAAAAAACTTGTAGGAAAATTAGCAATGGAGAAGTCATATTTATACTCACGAAGTGCTTTCAAGTCCTGAAATCAAGTCCCCGACATCTTTCATTTCTACCTTTGTGCCTGCAAGAAATAAAACCAGCAGATTTGACTCGCCATGGCAACTGATTTATTTTGTAGAACTTTAACTCATTATTCATGCAAAAAATGTGAAAAGATAATAGAAGTTTAAATATTTCAGTCAAATTTTATTTAAAGCTTTCATAAGATACTTGCCATCAGCTGAAGTGTCAGGTATATACTTTGCAAGCCGATATTTCTGAGTGCATGGAAAGAGAAAATTAGGGAAAGCAAAGACAAAGTAAAAGGAAATTTTCAGGAAACAGAGCAGGTGTACCTGTAAATGACTCTTAACATGATATATAGTTAATCCAGGCACACCCATTATTCGAAGAACTCCTTTTGGAGTTGCTCCTGTCAATGTGCAGAAATACTGACCATATGAATCTTGGAATGGAGATAAGACTAACAGATAGTCACTTAGTTCAGTTTAGCATCGGAAAGTATTGAAGTGAAAGCAACTGTTGTTTGAATGTTCAAGAACATCATCAAATACAAAGTTCTTTTAAGGATAAATAATTTTCAGCCTTTATTGCATTAAATTCGTAAATAAGATTCATACCAAGATCGCTTAGTCTAAAACAGTTGAACTAACCATAAAGAGCTAATCGCTGAATGGATGGAAAATTCGTAGTGAGACTTTGTTGATAAATGAATTTGCTACATCCTCCAACTCAGTATCATGTCCTCACAGAACTAAACTATCAGAGTTTATGAAAGTTGAATATGGATAACTAAGAATCAGCATACACACTGCACGTAACATCTTGGGGGAAATTTTAATTGTGCAACACTGTGAAATATGTTCAAGTAAATTGAGTTGAAGAGATCAAAGCAGCAAGCACTTACTGTCAGATCCACCAAGCTGTGTCACAGCACTGACAAAACGTTCATGGAGCTCATTTGTCCAGCGTAAACGCTGCCTTGAGAGCAAATTAGGATTTGTGGAGCTGTTCCCTCCATTCTTCAGATTCATTGGGTTGATACTTGATTCTAATAGCTGGTCATTACTTAAAGAATTGCTTTGATTTGGATCAACACCCAAATTCGGCTTTGGATGATACAATTAACCGGAGCTTCAAAACACAAAATAAAATATATAAATAAAGATAATAGTTATGCATCACAAAGTATGTGATTAAGGAAACCTAAAGAAACATATTAAATCATTTATTCTATCTAAACATCAATTTAATAGATTCATCTTCAGTAAGTTCACAAATTTTAATATAAATAAAATTGCAATAAAGGCAGTTAATTGCAATAAAAACAAGAGTTTAGGTAGATGCTAATATGAATTAGTTTTAAATAACTATAGATTAGCTGATTACTGATAGAAATTAGATATAATTAGCATATTAGAATAATAATTTAAGATATTTTGGTGAGATGCATGCGTATAAATAGATTAAAGACAAGCAAGCATTTATCTTAAAAGAAAAATGTGATAGATGAGTTTAACTTGGAAATGTCAAATAAAATTTAAATAATGACCAAATTGAATAGTCTAGGTATCAACCTTGCGTAATAGATGGAATTACACCAAAGGGTACCTAGTTGGCTGTCTGAATCCAATCCAAGTCTGAAACCTGAATGTCATTGGGATGTCCAATTCCTATACACAGACATCCATACCATATGAATCCAGAAAAAAAATCTGAGTCAGGCACAACCCAGGTTCAGGAGAATATTATCAGGATCATTTTCACACCTAATTATAATTGATCACTTATAACAACACTAACTATCAGGAACTCTGTGAAGTTTTCTTCAGGGAGCCAGTAAGAGACCAGATCCTGGATTTTGATTCAAGAGTAGAGAAGAAAATATGAAGAGAGGAAACATCTAAGAAATATCTCTTCTTATCTAGCAACAATGGTGAAATATCTCTTATCTAGTTTAATATGGTAGGAATCTGCCTCAATGACTCATGCCTATCAAGGGCCTTATTCTTTCTACTTATTCTACTTAAAATCCTTCCTCCTAACTCAATCACAAGATTTTGATGTTATTCTCCACTGCTGTCACATCACATAGAAAAATGCAGGAACCTCTCTGAAGAAGCCTCAAGTTAAAACAGAGTGACTGCCATGTGAATTAGCCTCAGTTAATATCCCAAATGTTTGCTGCTATAGAATACCAGTATGAACTTCATATTTCACCGTCAGCCACCTCTATAGTGTGATTTTTCAATGTATAATATCCTAAATGTTTGCTGCTATAGAATATCAGTATGAACTTCATATTTCACCATCATGTCACGAACGGTCGTCACGCACCCGCAACAACTTCGTTCAACGAACTGTTCGTCGCTTTTGCATACTTGTACAGAGACATGACAGCATGTTTTGTTTTTTTTTGTTTGAAAATTGTAAACAACGATAGTTCGCAGCGCTACAGTATAATCACTCACTGCACCAGGCCGAATTGTCCCAAAATTACTCTGTTTTCACGTGTTGCGGCTTGTTTTCTGCACACCGCAATTGTACGTGAAATGTCAGCCATCTCAGTACCTTGGAACCCCCCGAGTGGCACAAGGCGGGATGGGGCTTCGACATATTATTGGGCGTTGAACAATCTTCACAAGTTCACACGTTAACTTGACAGGAACTTGTCTTCGCACCCGGCACTTGGTGAGCAGTTGTTTGTGGACTTGCAATTGTTCGTTCTACCTTCTAAAATCCTTGTTTTCTCCTTCCTCTCTTGTCTCCCTTGCACTCAAGGTGCTCTCTGAATTGCATGTAAAGGTTCCCTCTTCACGAGATGTCGGGACTTGTCCGTCGCTCGTTTTCAATCTAATCAACTTTCTGTTTTACAAGTCCTTCGGGACCTGTACGAGGTTGCAACTAGGCTGAACCTTTGCGGACGCATGTCGCAAGGGCGCCTCATGACTTAGGCAATCCCAACTAAGTCCTAGGAGTTGGCGTAAGGGTGCTTCACGACTTAGGCAACTTCAGTTAAGTTTGTGACTTTGCCGCAAGGGTGTCTCACGACTTAGATAATTCCAACTAAGTCCGTGACAGTCGACCACCTCAATAGTGTGATTTTTCAGTATATACCATATGCAGTAATTTTTTGGGTGTAATAGTTTCTGATCCAAGAAATTGACAAATAAACTATAAATACAGATTTCTGAAGTAGACTAACAAACACTGTCAGAAGATAGTTATAAAGCAATCTTTTTTCCTTTCCACCCATTCTATGACAAAAATCCAAGCAATTTACTCTGCATTTGCAAATGCACGCATCAATAATGCTAATGCACTGACATCAACAAATTTGGGGATCCAAATGCCCGAGTTCATTCAGTGCATCTGAGAGACTCTATGCTAAATAGTGCATCCATCACAAGTCAAACAATTGCAACTTTATCCTAGATAGACATTTTTTTCTGTACAATTCCAGTGGAACACAACCCTTGAGCCAAGCAACAGCTTAAACCATAGTTATTGGATGTTCAACCTTCTCACCCTATTAGAACTGCAGGTGATGATGATTAGACTTAAGCTTGCCCAACCAAATTCAAAAACTTCGGTAAGCCTAAGCTGTTGGGAGGGGAACTCCTACAAATTTCATTAATTGTCAGATCGAAAAACAAAGCACAACCAACGAAAAAAGAACTTTCATTCCAGCAGCCGCATCCAATTTGCTCAAATCTTAGGTTTTCTTGAAGGCCGTAGTCAAGCAATGTAATAGATATATAAATAAATAAACCTGAAAACCTTGTTCTGAAAAAGCCATTAACTCAAAGACGGTCTAGGGTTTCTATTTCCTTCAAGAAAATGTGATAAACGCGCAGCAGCACAACCCTCCATGCTTACCGTTCTCGCCAAAAAAATGATATTTTTCGGTCCTTCTCGCCATCAGAATAGCCTAAAAGCTACTACAACTCTTGCAAGCCAGCAATATGCCCCAGTGACATCAAGAATCCATGTTCCAAAAAAAAAAAAAAAAAAATCCAAAAGTGATCAAATAAATGCCGTAAATTAGCACTACGTACTGTAATGGAAACCAAGTACATGAGTAATAACCGTTCGCGGAGCAACCAAGTCATCAAAATGAGCGAAGGAACCCATCAAATCCAACCAAAAGCATGAAGGAGTAAGCAAAAGCAGTACCCGAACAGCCAAGTCCAGCTTGAGTTGCAAGATCCGGAGGAATTGAAGAGAAGAAAGAACAGAAAAAATTAGCGAATGAGACCGAGCTCAAGCGACCAATGACACCAAAAATCCAATCTTTTTGCGGGAAACCGAGAGAGCAACGTGAGGTTTTTAAGCAGTCCCTACCCGCCCAGAGATTCGTCCGGCTTCACCCAATAAATCTCTCTCTCTCTCTCTCTCCCCCCCCCCCCCCCCCCCGGCCCACCGAAAGAGGTGCAACGGAAGGGGCAATGACGATCTCATATAATTCCTTGGTGTATAGGCGGGACTTACAATAGCGTACGTGGGTACCTCTCCATTCTTCCTAACTCGAACCGATTTGTGCGAATATGGAAACACGAAAAGATACATTTACGTCTTTTCATACCCGACCCGCTTACCTGCTTTAGAGCAATCGGATACGATGCCAAGTGGATTACACGTGTTCTCCACTGTCACCTCCATACAATCAATTGTAGACACGAAAGACGGGTATCTGAGGAAGAGTGAGCAACGCATGTGAGTTCACACGGCATCTACTCCGGAATATTCTGAGACCCAGTCGTTAATTTAATCCGCTTTTTACCAACAAATTATACAACGACGTATAATAAACCGTATAGACGATATATATATATATATATATATATATATATATATATATATATATTATTATTTTTTTTTTTTTTTGAAGATAAGGAAAACAACACCTATCACAGGTACAGGCTGTAGTAGCTCAACTCAAACCACATCAGTTGGGAGTATATTCTTGGTGTATATTCTATGGAGACTTTATGATAAGTATAAACAAGAAGCCCATTGATATCAAGTATTAGGAGAATTATGCACACATAAGAAAGGTAGAAGAGAACAGATGTCAATGGGTCTCTTGTGAATCTTCTTTGGTCCGTATAGGGTCCATTAGAAAGAGGGCAGCATCAAGGAGTTAACAGTGGCCATCAGTGTGTTGTCCCTTTACTGGCAACGCTCCAAGATGGCCATGGTGGCTGTTGTCAGCTTCACGTACAACGTTCTTCCTGTTTGTATGCAAAACCATGGCTGCAAAAATTGATGGGGGATAGTCTTTGTCGTTCATCCACGAAACAGATCGAGTTCATTTCAACGCTTCATCGTTTTACCAATCTAGTCACGGTCTAGTTGGCATTTAGGAAACTTCGCCTTCGCGTTTCCCTACTCGAGCCTCGAGGAAGACGATGTCTCACCCCCCCCCCCCCCCAGTCTGCAAGACAGATAAAGAAGGGGTATCGGCTGTTGATTGACACAGCCTCCTTCCAAATTCAACCCAGAGGATGCTCCATGATAGGAGAGCGAGCTGCGTGAACTTATGATTGGAGGAAGCCGGGTGATAAATTAGGACGGATACAGGAGAAGAAATATTGCTTGCTCTTCCTCTTCCTCTTGTCAGGGAAAAAGGTTGTCCAAGAGAAAGTAGAAACTAGGAGTGGGATATGGATCTCCTTCCATGTATTAAGATGAGCTTGTCATGGTGGTATGTTAGAGAAATCATGACGAGTGATTAGGGAAGCCCATTGATGATTCTTATGGTATCAGAAGATGTCTCCTTGCAGGTCGTGTTATGCGAGCTTGAAGTGGTCCTACAGAAGGAAAGTGATGTTGTTATCTCTTCTTCACCCAGGCCCTTGTGGCGCTAAAGATCAGACCGGTGTTGTTTTCTCTTCGCTTTGGTGATAGAGGTGCAGGCTTAAGACTCGCCGAGGCTCTGTATCATTGTATCTATCGTCTTCTCAGGAGGGGAGGTAGTGATGTTATCCAAGGAGAATCAATGTGGACACATGTCGACGTCTAGTTGCTACTTTTATATTCTTCCCTCGTTAGAAAGTGTTTGACATTATATCGAATGAAAAAGGTACCATTAATTTATTATCTTATATCATAAAGAAACCTTAATAAGTTTATTATATTGGAAAAGGAAACCATGAAGAGGTGAGGTGCATAGAAATAAAAAAAGGTTGTATTCAATAGGGTCACCAAGAAAAGGTGCAACAACTTTTGTATTGGTACATGACCATAATAATGTGTTCTCTAATTTATCTAAATAGATTCGGGTTTCTAGTAATAATTGTGCCGAGAAATTATAATTGTAAAGGAAAATATAATTCTCCATCTGACTCCTACCACCTCTCAATCGCTCCTTTCCGTTTTATATCTTTTATCATCAAATCGGTATTAGAGCTATTATGTTGCTATTAGAGCAAGATGAGCGAAAACTGCTTCTAGTATAAAGAATTGAGATGCTCCTGCATGGCGAGGGAGACTTGTAATTTCTCTTTATATTAATTAAAAAATAATTACTTTGAGATAACTATGTAATCGAAGCAAGTGTCAAAAGAAAAAAAAAATAAAGAAGTGACAATGAGTAACGACTTAATTACCAAATAAAAAATATTATTAATATGACAAGTGCTAGTCATAGGTGTCCTATAAGCCAATCACATGAGTGATGACATGATATTTTATTACTTTATATTGTCTATTTCATGAATATATTATGATGTGAATGGATTTATGCAATGAGAATCGGATTGCGATGAGATCACGATAATGAAACCGATTCGTCTTTAAACACAGATTATAAATAATTCCGGTCATAGGTTACTCGAGAGGGACATCGAAATAGCCAGACAGACTAGTGTGTTATATACTCGTCCATAGATCTAGCTGGTCTCATAGTTGCTTGTGTGGGGACACTAGGGATACAGTACAAATGCTCATTGGAGAATGAGTTCACTGATTGATCCGCTCATGAAATGCTAGATGGTTGATGATGCCTTATTGTCAAACAACGATTCGTCATCCTAGTGGTGTATCTAGTTCTTAGACTTGAGATACCAAGAATGTCCTATATGAGTACTCCACTCTTTGATACCAGACTTATAGGTTTGGAGGTTACAGATCTAGCACAACTAGTCATCGAGAGTGGTAGCCAATCTTACAAGGGCTATTGAGTATCGATAAAGAATCATCCGCTCTCAATGTCATGAGAGGAATATCACATGTGTTTTTGCTCAAATAAATCACTAGCTAGGGTAATTCGGATTGAGAGATAAAGAGTTCTCAAAGAGAATCCGATTAGAGCGAGACTCCAGTAGAAATTGTGTGGGCTTGATAGTACCATGCCCGGTATACGGTCTCTAGGTTATTAATTGGATGAGGGACTATAAACACATAGTAACTAAGGATAGATAGGTCCAAAGGATTGGATTCCCCTATATCGTCAAGGGACTGCGGCGTAGTGACCTAGTACGTCCATAGTCGATAAGTCGAGTGAATTATTATGGAGATAATAATTCACTAAGCCAGAAGGAGTTTTGACAGGTATGACTCACGGCTAGCTCGATATTGAGCCTAAAGGGTCATACACATATAGTAGGGGTTGCGACGAGTAGAGGTTCGAATATGAGATATCTGTTGGACCCCTTATCTTATTGGATATTCAATAATCCTCTGAATTATTGGATTCTATGGATGAGATCCAATAAGAGCCAATGAGAGATTATTGGATAGAGATCCATTAATCTAAGAGGCTTGGGTAATTGGATGGAGATCCAATACCCAATAGGGCAGGATCCATTAGGATTAAGTTGACAAGGGGCCTCTATAAATAGGAGGGAACCAAACACCCAAAGGCCAAAGGTTTTCTTAGTTGCCACATCCTATTCTCCTCCTCAAATAGCAGGCCTAGAGATTTAAGGAGCGTCATCGTAGCCCTATTGTGTGGATCACCGCTAAAGAGGAGGATGCTTGATCTCTTTCATCCTCTCCCACAAATGGGATTCAGGAATATACGATCTCCCAAGGTAACACAACTATCTCACGCATGGTTTTCAGTTTTACGAATTTTGTACACTAATCTTTGCACGACAACGAACACATCTTTGGAAAATTTAGGGATTTTATTTTCTATTTTTCCGCTACGCATATGATATCGCCCCTAGATTTCTTTGCAGTGGTATCAGAGTCAGGTTGTTTATGCAATAGATTGATTTTGAACTATGTGTATTGTGTTTTAGAGAAGCTTTTGACGTCAAAATCGTTGATGCAATAGCGAGAAAGGGCAGCAACTGTTGTAGCCCTTGCTGCCCTCGTATATGGCAGCTTTCTACCATTTGCGTGCGTGCAGCCGCAAGGGTGGTAGCTGCAAGCAGGCGGCATAGCGCCGATGTAGGTGCAGCAACTATTGATGCGCGTAGGTGCTGCGCCTATAGTAGTAAGCTGATGGCCTGCTTGCAGTTGGTAAGGGCTGGCAGCCTACGGGCGCAACGCCCATAATAGCCACACCCACGGGCGTAGCCTACGGGCACAACACCCGTAGGGGCGACGTCCCCTATGGGGGACCTGCCCACAAGGGCAACACTTGTGGGCGGCCTAGCACCCGCAAGAGGGGACACCGCCCGTAGGCACCTCACTTGCGGGCACTGCACTCGTGGGCATAGTGCCCGTGGGGGCAACACCACTTGTAGGGGCAATCACCGCCTACGGGGGGCGGCGCCTGTGGGCACATCGCCCGCGGGGGCAACAACGCCCACGGGGGCAGCACCGCCCGTCGGTGGGGTGGCGGCGGCAACTACAACAAGCAAAGGTAGGGGAGGGAATTAGGTTTTTAGGTAAAAGATAGCCTTGCCCCTCGGAATTTCAGAAATTTCGAGTTCTATCCTTTTTAACTAAATTATAAAAATACCCCTCATAATTCAAAAAATTTCTTACATATCCCTAATTTCAGAAAATATTAATTAATTAAAATTTTTAATTAATTAATATTATTATTATTATCTAGTAGACCTACATAATGATATTTACATGTGATGAATGATGTTGATGGATGATCATAGACCGTGTGATGTGTGTGTACTTGTGATTATTATTATTGGGGCTTGCGAGTCTCTATTTTATTTCTCATTTATTCTTGGGCTTGCATGCCAATGATTAAGTTGTAATCACACGATGAGGTGCAATGGGAGCGTGGAAATGATAGCGGGACCCACAAGGCCGAGACAAACGATTGCAATGAAGGGAGATGTGTCGAGATGCCGACGAAATCGATGAGGACGAGATGGATGATCACAAGGCATGAAGATGCACCGCTGCATATATAGATCTTGATATGAGTGATTAGGCCCACTAGCTCGGGCTTGATCATAGTAAGTTATGGTCCATGATCATCTAGTGTGATTGTTCATGTGATGTGTGATTACTTATACACATACTATATATGTATATATATTTACATATGATGTAGATATATATTAAATATGTATGTATGGAATATGTCATATTAGAAGACCAAATCAAAATCCCCTCTCTCGATAATATTAAGTCAGAAAACATGAGGTAATTAAATTGACTCACATGGCCTTCCATCTATTAGGATTGAGTCGACACTAAGAGGGGTAGGGTGTGAATTAGCGCAGCGGTAAAATTATATTGAGTTGAAAATCTTCATACGATAAAAATGTATTGGAAAGATGCTTAACTTGAAAGCATACAGAAGCATAATGAAAGTAAGAATTTAATTTGTAATATAAGGAAAAAGCATGAAAGAAATGCAAACCAGATTTTTATAGTGGTTTGGTCATCGTGACCTACATCCACTCCCGATTCCTCTTCACTTAAGGCCACCGGCTTCCACTACCGATCCTTTTTCAATGGGCAAAGATCAACTACCCTTTTACACTTGATTCTCCTTTTGACAAATTCAAGAGAGAACCTTTACACCCCCACTTACTCCTCTCTTAAACCACACTAACACTTAGAGCTTGAGAAGAGTTCTCATAAGATTACAATAGCATTTTTCTACTTTTTTGCTCTCAATTCTTGTGTATGTTAACCAGGGATGAGAGGGATATTTACAAGCCTTAAGTGGATTCAAACTTGGAGCCTAAAAGTATCTTATCCTTGGTTTTTTAGGTACTAGCGGTACCACCGCTTGTGCAGGGCAGTACCACCACCTAGTCTAGCGGTACTATCGCTTGACACCTTGCCACTAGGCAGTACCACCGTCAAGTCTCTCGGAGATTGTATCTAGGCGGTACCACCACCTGATATAGTCTTAGAGAATGTGCCACGACGGTTCAACCTATTGGTTCATTGTTTGAGTCTTTCACTTAGCCCAACACAACCCAAACTTGGGCTCAATTGACCCCTAATTGAGTTGGCCCAATTCCAACCCAATTACGCTTAAAACCTACTTTTATCTAGATAATTATTACAAAACTTGAATCAAATATTGTCTGGTATGTCATTGGTTCATCGACGCTTCGTCTGATTCTTCGGTGCATCATCCTCTCTTGTGGCCTATTGCCTAATCGGTTAGTTGACCTTTGTAACTCCAATTTTCTTGGCATAATTTTCACTCTTCTTGGCTCGATGCCCGAACCCATGGCCCAAAGCCTTATGCCAATATGTTAACCGATCCTCCGGCTCGATGTCTAATCTTCTGACATGTTTTACTCCGGCCTAACATGATTCTTCCTGCTTTAATTATCTCTCCCTGATCGAAGCTTCCTATGTCACTCAAAACACAAATCAAATTATAAGTAGTATCAATTGGTTTCATCATCAAAATTCGAGATTCAACAATCTCCTCCTTTTTTATGATGATAACCAATTGATGAGAGGGTTAACTTTAACTCCCTCTATCAATATGCCATATTGATAGAACTCTTGAATTCAAAAATCCAAGCAACATGTCATCATAAAATCAAGCATAATTAAAATTTCAATATATCATTCCATGGATGATTGTCATCATAACTTCTTCCCTTTTGTCATCAACAAAAAGGAGAAATGCAACTAGCAAGTTTTTAGTCATAATTTTATATCATTGCATAATTTCAAGTTTTTGAAACATCATATATCATCGCATAATTTCAGGTTTTTGAAACATCATTGCATATGCAAGCTAGCAAGTTTTTGATATGAAAGTTAGCAAATTTTTTACATCTTTTGAAATGTGCAAGATAGCACTTTTGCTTCTTGAGATTGCAAGCTAGCAATTTTGCTTCCTAGCAAGTTTTTCTCCTTGAAATATGCAAGCTAGCAAGTTCTTTGCTTTCATTTGAAATGTACAAGCTAGCAATTTTTCTCCCACTTTGTCTTTGTCAAAAAGAAGGAAAGAATATAATGTTGTAATTCTTTTCCTCTTACATCAATTTCCAAATTATGATATAGGTAACGTATCAATCTTATTTCAATATGTTTGTGCATCATTACAGTTTCAAATTAAAACATGCATAATTTCAAAACCTTACATTTCATCCTTACTTCATGCACGATACCAAAAATAAATCAATCATTACTATGGGTATATCATACATGATACTCAAGCATTCATGATACCAAACATTAAATCAACATTTTTAGGCATTTATCACTTCATGATTGTTGGAACCAAACATTCATCATTTATTTTCTCCCTTAATGTGCAAGCTTGCAAATTTTTCCTTTCTTAGCAATGTGCTTTTCTTGAGATGTGCACACTAGCAACTCTTTCTCCCCTTTTGTCATAGACAAAAGGAGGGGAATAGCACAAAGGTGTAAATATTCAAGTCATCACATGGAAGAGATCAAGAAAAATTTGGTGATAAGATATACTTCATCAATACAAGGAATTGTATAAAGAAAAATCATATCATGAGATCATGTGAATACCAAAAGACACGATTCATTTTGATAAATCTCGTCTTAAATAAAAAAAAAATCTTAGAAGATCAAATAATAAAAGATCTTCAAAAAAAATTTTAAGTCATGAATTCCCAAAAAGATATTTTCTTTAGTAAATCACAAAATGAAACATAGGAGAAAAAGATATCAATTCATGCATAAGAAATTTTATGATTCATATAGAAAATCTCCTCTTTAGTAAATGATAAAAGAAACATATAAGAACAAAGAAGAGATCTTGATTCACATAAAATAAAAAATATCTCAAGAGAAAGTTCATGATTCGATTAGAAAAATATCATTTAGATTCAAATCATCAAATATTTTTCATAGTCCAAGAGATTCATGTTGAATCTTGGATTTTGATGATGAAATCAATTGGTAAATTATTTAATCTAATCCATGTATTGAGATAAGTATGCAGGATTAACTACGATAGCAGTAATTATGGGCCGGAGTCAAAGACTCGGACAATATACTTGGAGCTCGTCGAGAGTTCATCATGAGATCACCAGAAGCACGCTGGAAGACTCGCCGAAAGCTCATCGGGAGATCACCAGAAGCACACCAGAAGACTAGCTAAGAGTTGGTCGAGAGTTTACCGGAAGCTCGCCGGAAGACTTGCCGAGAAGTTCGCCGGAGGATCGTCGAGTGAAAAATCAACGTACCGGACCATGCTTGCCTTAATCGTAGTTAGAACAATAATTAGAGTTGATTTGGGAGGTAATACCATCAACTCTATTAGGGGCCAACTAAGCTCGAAGCTAGGATGGTTTAGGCCGAATATAAGGCCCAACCAAGTTGCTGGACTTTGACCAGTGGTGGCACCGCCAGGGCTGGCAATGGCACCGCTTGGAAGACCTAGTCTCCTAGGTGGTCTGGGCGATGGTACCACTGGCAGTTAATGTTGCCAGCGGTGGTACCACTCCTGTCAGGCAGTGGTACCACCTAGTGTCAAGTGTCAAGCGGTGGTACCACCTAGTAATGGCGGTGGTACCGCCAGTACCCCGAAAATCCGAGATAAGATACCTTTTGGTTCCATTTTTTAAAGCCATTGGGGCCTATAAATACCCCACCCTTTTCAGCATGAAAAGGCACCGAAGTGTGATTATAATCTTGAGTTATTCGGGTGTAAAAGTGTTGTAAACAAGTGCTAGAGTCCTCCTCCTCCCTTTCTAAGTTTTGAAATCATTCAAGAGATGTGTGAGACTTGTAAGGGTTCTCCCTAAACCCAGCAAAAGGAGAAAGAGCTATAAAAGGTGATTGGTCTTCACCTATTGAAGGAAGGCCTTTAGTGGATACCAGTGACCTCGACGGAGGAAGAATCTGAAAGTGGATATAGGTCACATTGACCGAACCACTCTAAATTCTGGTTTGCATTTCGTTTTGAGTAATTTACTTTAACTGCAAATCATTTCATAGCAAACTGCTTCTCCTCCTCATCTTGCTTTTACTATGCTTATGCTCTCTTACGTTTCAAGTTACTCTTTCTGAATTGATTTCCATCGAATGTATAAAATATTTTATGAAATCGAATAATTTTTCGTTGCACTAATTAACACCCCCCCCCCTCTTAGTGCCGCTCTTGATCCTAACAATTGGTATCAGAGTAAGGTTCACTCTCGTTTGGTTTAAAACCCAAGAGAGATGATATTTGCCGACAACTAAGAGGGCCATTCAATTACACGTCTGCCTATGTTTAATGAGACGAATTATATATATTGGAAGACTAGAATGGTGATCTTCCTAATTTTAATGGATTTTGAGCTTTGGAACAATGTCAAAAATGGTTTTCAAAAGTCTTTTCTTCTAATGAATGATTGGAATGAGTTTCAGAAGAAGACATTCACTTTAAATGCCAAAGCTATGAATGTCTTATTTGTGCATTAGATAAAAATGAGTTTAATCGAGTGTCGATTTGTGAAATAGTTTTTGATATTTGACACACACTCAAAGTGACTCATGAAGGCACTAATAGAGTGAAGGAGTCAAAAAAATCTTTTAGTACACACTTATGAGTTGTTTCGGATGAAACCGAGTGAGACTATTGGAGACATGTACACTCGATTTGTAGATGTCGTTAATAGTCTAAATGGACTTGGTAAAAGTTTCTTGGATTTTGAACTTGTTAATAAAATTTTAAGATCTCTTCCCAAGAGTTGAGACCCTAAAGTAATGGTCATTCAAAAGGCTAAAAATCTAAATAAATTTTCTCTCAAAGAACTAATTGGGTCACTAATGACCTATGAGATGACTTGTAAAGCTCATGAAGAGCTTGAGGACACCGTTCCAAAGAACAGGAAGGATATGGCACAAAGAACCCAAGAAGACCACTTGAAAGAAAACTCAAGTGATGATGACCTTGATGAAGATTTGACACTCTTAATAAGAAAATTTTAAAAATTTATAAAAATAAATAAATTTAAAAATGATACTAAAAATAAATTTGAACCCAATAAAGATCAAGTAATATGCTACGAATGTAAGAACCTGGGATATTACAAGAGCGAATGTCCTCTAGCCAAGAAGAGGCAACTAAAGAAGAAAGCTCTCAAAACAATATGGGATGACTCAAGTGCATCCAAAGAAGAGGAGCCAACCAACACTAAGCAAGTTGCTCACTATCCGCTAATGGCTATCGAAGATGAGGTAAGTAATTCAATTGATGCAAATTTATCTTTTGATGAATTATTAAGTGATTTTTATGATTTGTTTAATGAATGTAAATTAATTAGTAAAAAATATAAATTATTAAAAAAGGAGCATGCTTCTCTTGTTAGTGATTTGGATAGATTAAAGGTTGAGCATAATAGTAGTTTAACTCCTTGTACAAGATGTTATGAACTAGAAATACTTAAAAAGGAAAACTTGCTACTCAAAGAAACCTTAGAAAAATTTGAGATTGGTAGCAAGTCTTTGAACATGATCCTTACCAATAAGGGTCACGTTCATAGGAGAAGTGGAATAGGATTTGTGAGTAGCTCTCACCAAAATCCAACCACCTTTGTTAAAGGCCCGACCTTGCATATTTCACCTCACACAAAATGTAACTTTTGTTACAAACTCGAACATAGTGCTTGTAAATATCCACTTAAAAGATATAGTTCATATAGATTGGTTTGGGTTCCTAAAAGAATCTTAAATGCAATATGATAAGATATGTAGATCGATTTTTGAGGAACCCAAGGTCAAATGGGTACCTAAAAAGCATCCTTTTTTGTAGAAAAATATACCATCACAAGCTAGGAGCAAGAGATGGTACTTTAATAGTGGATGCTCAAGGCATATGACCATAGATCCATCTCAATTCTCTAAGCTCACTAGCCTAGACGAAGAATATGTCACATTCGAAGATAATAACAAGAGTAAAATTATTGGCAAAAGAACTATAGGTAATAAATCTAACCTTTTTATTGAAGATGTGTTATTGGTTAATGGCTTAAAGCATAACCTCTTGAGCATTAGTCAATTGTGTGATAAAGGATATATTGTTAAATTTGAATCCAATGCTTGCATTATTGAAAAACCATACAAAAATATATCTATGATTGTACTAAAACAAAATAACGTATGCACTATTGACATTAATGATCTTTGTAATGAAATATGTTTTTCAGTCTTGAATGATGATGCTTGACTTTGGCATAAGAGATTAGGTCATGCTAGCATGAAACTAATCTCTCAAATCTCATCTAAAGAATAGGTGAGAGGAATTCCTCACATTAAGTTCATTAAAGATAATGTGTGTGATGCATGTCAACTAGGAAAATAAATAAAATATAATTTCAAACCAAAGAATCAAATAAGCACCTCTAGACCATTACAATTGATCCATATGGACTTGTTTGGACCAATTACTACATCAAGCCTAGGAGGTAGCAAATATACCTTTGTTATTATTGACGATTATAGTAGATATACTTGGACTTACTTCTTAGCACACAAAAATGATTGCTTTAGGTATTTCTTTAAGTTTTGTAAACTTGTTCAAAATGAAAAAGGTTTTATGATTTCATCAATTCGAAGTGATCACGATGGTGAGTTTCAAAACCGTGATTTCTAAGAATTTTGTGAATCTAATGGATACAACCATAACTTCTCTACTCCAAGAAATCCTCAACAAAATGGAGTAGTAGAAAGAAAGAATAGAAACTTATAAGAAATGACTAAAACCATGTTAAACGAACATAGCCTACCCAAATATTTTTGAGTCGAAGTCGTAAATACGGCTTGCTATGTTATGAATAGAGTTCTAGTAAGACCATTACTTTCCAAAACTCCTTATGAGTTGTGGAACAACAAAAAGTCTAACGTTTCATACTTTAAAGTTTTCAGGTGTAAATATTTTATTTTGACTGAAAAAGATACCTTAGGAAAGTTTGATGCAAAATCCGATGAGGGAATTTTTCTTGGTTATTCTTTTATTTCAAAGGCTTTTCGAATTTTCAATAAAAGAACTTTAGTTATAGAAGAATCTATTCATATTGTTTTTAATGAAATTTCTAAAGTTAAGAAAAATAATTTTGATGATGATCTTAAATTTGATACTTTGAATTTAAATGAATCATTTTCTCCATCTAGCAACTTGGATGCATCTTCTTCCGAACCTTCTTTACCGAAGAAATGGAAGTATGTAGATGCTCATCCTGAGGAGCTAATTATAGGAGATACATCGAAAGGGGTTCAAACTCGTTCTTCTCCTAAGAATTTTTGTACTAACGCTGCTTTTCTCTCCCAAATTGAACCTAAATGCATTGACGAAGCCATGAAAGATGATTCATGGGTCATCGCAATGCAAGAAGAATTGAATCAATTTAAGAGAAATGAAGTGTGGAAGCATGTTCCTAGACAACTGACCATTTAGTTATTGGTACTAAATGAGTTTCTAGAAACAAGCAAGATGAATTTGGTATCGTGGTTCGAAATAAGGCTAGATTAGTGGCCAAAGGTTTCAACTAAGAAGAAGGTATCGATTATAAAGAAACATTTGCTTCTGTGGCACGATTAGAAGCCATAAGGATGCTCCTTGCCTATGCTAGCAGTAATAATTTTAAGTTGTTTCAAATGGATATTAAAAGTGTTTTTCTTATTGGCTTTATCTTCGAAGAAGTTTACGTTGAACAACCTCTTGGATTTGAGAATGATAATTTTTTTAATCATGTGTTTGAATTGACTAAAGATCTCTATGGATTGAAATAAGCACCAAGGGCTTGGTATGAGAGACTTAGCTCATTTTTAATTCATAATAATTTCTCTAAAAGCAAGGTCGATACTACATTATTTATTAAAAAATTTAAAAATAATTTTCTTATTGTTTAAATTTATGTTGATGATATTATTTTTGGTTCTACAAATGAATCCTTATGTGAATCATTTGCCAAAAGCATGAGTCTAGAATTTGAAATGAGCCTAATGGGGGAATTAACCTTCTTTTTAGGCTTACAAATTAAATAAATTACAATGATATATTTCTTAATCAAACAAAATATGCTTTAGACTTGCTAAAAAAATTTAATATGGATAGTTCAAAAGCTATCAACACTCCTATGAGTACCTCCACTAAGTTAGACATTGATGAAAGTGGAGAAAGCTTTGATAAAACACTTATAGGAGTATGATAAGTAGTTTGCTTTACCTCACTATAACTAGACCAGACATCATGTTTAGCGTAGGACTTTATACTAGATTTCAATCTAACCCTAAGCAATCTCATTTAAAAGCTGTTAAAAGGATATTTAGATACCTAAAAGGAACTCCTAAACTAGGATTATGGTATCTTAAATCTAAGAACTTTGAATTGCTTAGTTATGCTGATGTGGATTTTGCTAGATGTTGTTTAGATAGAAAAAGCACATCCGGAACGTGTCAATTTTAGGACATGCACTCGTTTCTTGGTCTTCCAAGAAACAAAACTTAGTTGCATTATCTACAACCGAAGCTGAGTACATAGCTGTAGGTGCATGTTGTGCTCAAGTTATATGGATGAAAAATACTTTAAAGGATTATGGAATTGACCTAAAATACATACCTATAAAGTGTGATAACACTAGTGCAATACACCTAGCAAAATATCCTATTCAATACTCTAGAACTAAATACATTGACATTAGGCATCACTTCATACGAGATCTTGTTAATAATCATGACGTAATATTAGAGTTTATTGATACAAAATATCAATTACCCGATATCTTTATAAAATCATTAAATGAAGAATAATTTGATTTTATTAGAAGGGAATTAGGAATGTTAAATTGTCCAAATGCATGAATATTATTGAATTTCATTTTTGGACTTTTTTGATTTTTATCTTACAAAGTTCGCTCACTTGATTCATGAACTTATAGTATGCATTTTATGAGTTTTGTATGATGAATCATGAACTTATGATATACATTTTATGAGTTTTACATGATGTTTTAATATGGATCTTATGATGCAAATTTTACATGATGGTGTGTGTGCTTTATGAGCAGTGCTCACAGCTTGTAGGTGGTGGCACCGCCCAGTTGGCGGTAGCACCACCAGTTGTCATATATTGAAGGCGGTAGCATCGCTCAGCTAGTAGTAGCATCGCCAGTTGTCACAGGTGGCAGGCAGTAGCACCGCCCGCAACCTGCCCCCTTATAAACACAAGTTAGGGCCAGTGGTAGAACCAACACCAACACATTCTGCACTCCTCCAAACAGCTCCAAACCTATTACTCTCCCTCTAGCATCTCAAAAATCCCTACTTCCCACTAGATCAAGGATCAATCTCCGATATTCTTTTAAAGATCACTGGAAAGGAGAACTACTAAGGTAATCTCTATACCAAATTGATTCTCCTTTGTATTACTTGTTCTTGCTCCTTATTTGCCTTCATTATTATAGTCTCAATGAGCTCTAGAAGATCATCTAGGGACAAAGGGAAGAGGAGATTAGATGAAAATTATGACTCCCTACTTTTCGATTCTAATTAACATGCCCTAAAATTTTCATCCATAGAGTCTAGATATGTTCATAAGGGTAAATATGTTGATGTAGACAAATTAAGTGATTTGGAACATGTTCAATGGTTTGCTAATTTAGACATTCTCCCAATCCTTTAAATGAGTGAACCTATCTACCCTAGACGTGTTAGGCTATTTTACAATAATTTACATGTAGATGAAAATGAAAGGATATCTACCTATCTATTAGGACATCATATACCCATTACGGATAGAACCATTTGCAACATCATAGGAATTCTGATAAAAGAAAGAGGATGGTATTTTAGAGGGCAATGGGATGATGAAATAGTTGGGACTACTTACGTTGATGCCTTAGGAACAATTTTTAGCAATCCTAATTTAACGATTCTTCCAAAAAGCTACGAACATTTACTACCTGTAAGCACCAAAATACTTCATCACATTCTAATAAGTATCATTCTACCAAAGCAGTATCATCATGATGAAGTAAGCCAAATGGAACTAAGTACCATGTATTGGATTATGAAGGGACATAACAATTGTTTTGGTTACCTAATCCAACAAAACATGATTGAACTATCAAAAAATGATATGATGCTTCCATATGGTGGCTTAATTACAAGACTACTCCATGCCTATGATATATACCTTTCTTGATCAGTCACCTTAATTATTTATTTCACAGAACTTTCAGTAATTAAGATTATGTTCTGTTCAATTAATATGATCAAGGTCTCACTCACTCAATACAACTTGTATATACTCAAGTCATTTAGTTCAGAAAGTATAGGGACATTTACAGAAACACAATAAAGGAAGTGCCACAGTAATAATATAATATTAATGCTTTGAGTTTTCAAAATATGATGAACTATTGATATCATCTATATTTCACCTTTGGGTGAAATATTGACATATCTAGTGTTCACTCAAGACCACTTATGGAGGACTAATATCATTCTTGTGGAATAGTGTTGTTACCTTTGGGTATACAACCCTAAACTACAAGAATATCCAAAATAGTATCATCCTACCCCATCACATAATTATTTGAAATAGATTCTCCTTTGGGATTATCTAAATCTCATAATTATATGTGCCATCATGAATATTATTTTATTTAATATCATTTAGGATAAATTCCATAATGTATTTTATAGATTATTGGTCCAAGTCACTTTTATGGCTGCAAGACCAATACAAAAAGATAAAATACAATCTAAAATATCCCATGAATGACATGAACTTTATTGTAATTCATATCACATAAGCCTATCATCCTAAGCTACCGGTCAAATAAAACTTAGAAAGATAAATTACAAATAATATTCACTAAATTTCTTTATCTTGATTCATACTACCATTATGAATATTATTTTTATTTAATATTATTTTATTTAATATCATTTAGGACTAATTTTATAATGTATTTTATAAATTATCGGTCCAGGTCACTTTTGTGGCTACAGGACCAATACAAAAATATAAAATATAATCTAAAATATCCTATAAATGATAAGACCTTTATTATAATTTATATCACAAAATTTTATCATCCAAGGCCACTTTGGTAGCTACAAGTCAGATAAAACTTAAGGAGATGATAATATTCATCAAATTTTTTTAATTTATGCTAAGTAGTTCAATAATATAATAACAATTATAATAATTATTGAACATTAATGCTAAGCAATTCAATAATAAAATAACAATCATAATAATTATTAAACATTAATGCTAAATAGTTCAATAATAAAATAACAACCATAATAATTATTAAATATTAATGCTAAGTAGTTCAATAATAAAATAATAACTATAATAATTATTAAACATTAATGCTAAGCAGTTCAATAATAGAATAATAATTATTGAACATTAATCAGCAAAAGAAAACTCATATGATAATCATGATAACATATAAATCATGCTGAAAGGTAAATATTATTTCACAATTTCAAATATATACATGTGAATAACTAAATAAATATCCAAGAACAATAATTGAATTTTATTTACCATATGTATAATCAATAATTCATATAAGAAAACTCTAAAGTAAACCATAATTTATATGTTTTTTAATCAAAAATTAAATCCAATCAAATAACCAAAATATAATCATGATGAAATTCAATCATAATTATAATAAATCATATTTATTAATTTTATAATTGAGAATATAAACCAAATTTCTCAATTTCATAATGATAAAATTGTAAATATTTGATAGGATATAAATCGAAAATATGCAATTTATGAATGGCAAAACTATAATTTGGCAGAAATTAGACCTGAGGGTAAAATTATAAATATGTTGACAGAACATAAACTAGAATTATGAAATTTATAAAAGGGAAAAACTATAATTTTATAAAATCCTAGCCTCGAGGTCAAAACCATAATTATGCCAAAACTGCCTTGCCATCGTCGCTTGGCGTGCAGCGCTCCATGCGGCGCCACTGTTGCTTGCGCGCGACCGCTACGACGCTGAAGGGCTGGCCGCGGCTGTTGCCAGCGCGCATCCGCGCACCTGCCCGCGCACGGCTGCTGCCACTTTGGGGGCTGCCTTTACCCACGAGCGACCGTTGTGCCACCCGTTCCCGTGCGCAACCGCTGCCACTACCTGTGCGTGGCTACCGCGGTTCCTGCCTGTGCTTGGCCATAGCCTTGGCGCGGCCACTGCCATTGCCCACTGTCCATGGGGGGCAACGACTGTCGCCATCTGCGGCCACCGCCCTTCCACAAGCACCTTCTGCGGGCGCCACCATTATGCGTGAGGGCGACCGCCGCCTTCACATGGGGTGTAGCCGTCGCCTTCCGCGATCAGGCTGTGCGAGATGCCCGTGGTGCTGCCACTGCTCGCAAGTGGATCGTTGCTTGCGCACGACCATGATGCGCGACTACGGGGTGGTACACGGCCCTTCGTCGACAATGATCAATAAAGATGATCATCTCAATAACATCGATGATAGTAAAACAGTAAATTCATCGATCAAACATAAAATTATACATTGCTCATAAGAGCAAATCATATAAAAAAAATATATCAATAATATTTGATGAATCATTCAGGCATCGTAAACAAAAATAATAGATCTAATATATTTGATCTCAAGAACTTGGCTCTAATACCAATTGTTAGTATAAAATCTGTAATCATGCTATCTGTAATGCGAAAAAACTTTTATATCAAGATTGAAATCAAATAAATTAGATTTGATAATATTACGATGGGTACCTTTCTTATTGTTCAGAAGAATAAACCTTATCTGATCTACAAGCGCTTCATTTTCGGATCTGAAATATCAATCTGCAAGGATCTACATGGAGAACTAGATCCTTTTTCTCTCTTCCTATCTTTTCACAGGACCACGTAGATTGATGGATTAGGGGATTAGAGGAGAGTGAGATTAAGAGAAAAACCTTAATCTCTCAATTACTGAGATACTACTTAGATGCACACTTAGCCCCTAGAGGTCCTGTCTATTTATAGGCGATAGTAGAGGGTCTAGGATGACTGATCCCCTCCAACCAGAACCAGAACCTGAAACACCAATTTTTAGGGATAATCTATCTCCTCCAACTGGTCCCTTTGAGGAATCTGTTGAATCTCGGATTTTGATGATGCAATCAATTGATGAGTTAATTGATCTAATCCATATTATTGAGTTAAGTGTGCAGGATTAACTACGATAACCAGAAAACACAAAGCAAGGATACTGGAGTCAAGTTCGATGGACGTTTAAGAGTTCGAAGAATCGTCGGAGATGCTGCCGGAACCAACCGAGAAAAAAATCGGAACCCCGTCGAATTTTTAGGAAGTTCGCCAAGAGATCGTCGGAAGTTCACGGAGATCACCGAGAAGGCTCAGCCTACTCATTAAAGTCATCACAAGTTCGGGAGCTTGCTGGGAGCCCGTCGGAAGAAGTTCGGCTCTGGAAAGCTTCATGGGAATAAGACTTCGACGTTCATGGTTGAAAATTTGCTTAGGATGTGTTTTTTGTTAAGTAGTTAACGTGTAATTAGGATTAGATTAAGAAATAATCCTATATCCTCGTTAGGGGCCAACTGGGCCCAAAATTAGACTTGGTTTGGGCTAAGTTTGAAGCCCAACCAACAACCAAGAGTTCAATGGCGGTATTTTCCGATCAAGGTTGCACCCGCCCACCACCGAGAAGGAGGGGTGACCTTCAACAATGTCGACCGACACGACAAAAGTGTGGCACCACCAAAGATTAGAACTCCACGAGAATTCAAATTTGGAGCCCAAATTTGAATCCTCTTGAGGCCTAAAAATACCCCTCAAATCTCAGCTGAGATTACAACTTTTTGAGAAGCAATTGATTGAGAGAAAAGTCTTAGAAGAGTCTTTGCTAGTCTTGTTTTCAATTTGCTAGTGTTCACCTCCTTCTTTCTTGCTGAAAATATGTAAGAGAGTGAACCGCTTGTAAAAGTTGTAAGAGGGGTATTTACCCTTCCCTTTCAAGAGATTTGCTAGTGGAAGGTGGGAGCCTCATCAAAGAGGGGCCTCGCAAGTGGATGTAGGTCATTTGACCGAACCACTGTAAAATCGGCGTGATCTCTGGTTTGCATTTACTTATTGTCATTTACATTACTACAAACCATTTGCACTTTAATGTTATACTGCTTTGTCTTCGTTTTACTTATCCCTTCAAGTTAAAACGCAATCGAAACGGTTTCAAACGAAAACGTTACTTTTATCGTACGAAGTTTCCGAAAGGTTTTAAATCGTCAAAAGTTTATCGCACTTTACCGCTGCACTAATTCACCCCCCCCCCTCTTAGTGCCGCTCCGATCCTAACAATTGGTATCAGAGTAGGTTCACTCTCATATTTGGTTTAATACCCACGAGAGATGGCTTACTCCGGCATGCATGAGGGACACTCTATCACACGTCCACCCATGTTTAATGGGTCGGATTACACGTATTGGAAGACTCGGATGAGGATCTTCCTCATTTCTATGGATTTCGAGCTTTGGACTATTGTGGAAAACGGATTTAAAAAATCTTCTCTTCTGATGAGCGAATGGAATGAATCAGAGAAGAAGGTTTTTGCTTTAAATGCAAAGGCTATGAATGCCTTGTTTTATGCACTAGACAAAAATGAATTTAATCGTGTTTCAATTTGTGATTCGGCTTTTGATATTTGGAGAACTCTTGAGGTCACTCATGAAGGCACTAGCCGAGTAAAAGAGTCCAAAATCAACATTCTTGTGCACTCTTACGAACTTTTCCGAATGAAACCAAGTGAATCCATCGGAGACATGTACACTTGTTTTACGGATGTCATCAATGGACTCAAAGCTCTTGGTAAAGATTTTACTAACCTTGAACTAGTAACTAAAATCTTAAGATCCCTCCCTAAAAGTTGGGATCCAAAAGTTACGGCCATTCAAGAGGCCAAAGACCTTAAAACATTCCCTCTTGAAGAACTCATTGGGTCTCTAATGACCTATGAAATGACATGTCAAGCTCATGACGAGCTTGAGTTCCAAAGAACAGGAAGGATATGGCACTCAAATCACAAGAATACCACTTGAAGGGAACATCAAGTGATGAGGATAGTGACAATGACATTGCACTTTTGACTCAAAAATTCAAAAAATATTTAAGGAAGAACAAATTTAAAAATAATACAAAAAATAAATTTGAACAAAAGAAGGACCAAGTGATTTGCTATGAATGTAAAAAACCGGGACACTACAAGAACGATTGCCCTCAAGCCAAAAAGAGAACACCAAAGAAGAAGGCGCTCAAGGCAACATGGTATGATTCAAGCACATACAAAGAAGAGGAGTCCAACACCGAGCAAGTTGCTCACTACGCTCTAATGGCCTTCGAAGAAGAGGTAACGAATTTAATTAATGCAGATTTACCTTATCATGAATTATTAAATGCCTTCCATGAGTTATTTGATGAATGTAAGACAATTAGTAGAAAATACAAATTGCTAAAAAAGGAGCATGATAGTCTTGTGCTTTTGATAAATTAAAAACTGAATATCATGATAGTCTAGCTCCATGTGCTAAATGCCATGATTTAAATACTCTCCAAAATGAGAACTTGGTACTTAAGGACACCTTGAAGAAATTCGAGGTCGGTAGCAAGTCCTTAAACATGATCCTTACAAATAAGGGTCATGTCCCTAAAAGGAGTGGAATTGGATTTGTGAGAAGTACTCACCAAAATCCAACCACTTTCATTAAAGGTCCTATCTTACATATTCAACACCAAAGCAATTGCAACTTTTGTTGCAAATATGGACATATGACTTACCAATGTCCATTCAAGAAAATTAGTCCAAACAAATTGATTTGGGTTCCTAAAGGAACCATGATCAAGTCTATACACCATAATAAACAAGCTAGATTAGCTTTTGAGGCACCCAAAAGTAAATGGGTACCTAAAAATAATTCCTTCTTGTAGAAACATACACCATCACATGCTAGGAGCAAGAGATGGTATCTTGATAGCGGATGCTCAAGGCATATGACCGGAGATCCATCCCAATTCACCAAGCTCACTAGCATGGACGAAGGCTATGTCACCTTCGGAGATAACAACAAAGGCAAAATCATTGGCAAGGGAACCATAGGTAACAAATCAAGTTTTTCCATTGATGATGTGTTACTAGTTGATGGATTAAAACATAATCTATTGAGCATTAGTCAATTATGCGATAAAGGTTATATCGTTAGATTTGAATCAAATATGTGCATTATTGAAAAACCAAATCATAACATGACTATGATTGCTTTAAAACAAAATAATGTCTATACCATCAATCTTGATGAACTAAGTAATGAAGTGTGTTTCTCCGCCATAAATGATGATGCTTGGCTTTGGCATAAGAGATTAGGCCATACAAGCATGAAAACAATATCTAAAATCTCATCTCAAGAATTAGTACGAGGGATTCCGAATATAAAGTTTATTAAAGATAAGGTATGCGATGCATGTCAACTAGGGAAGCAAATAAAAACAAGCTTCGAATAAAAAAATCAAATTAGCACCACTAGACCATTACAATTGATCCATTTGGACTTATTTGGACCAATTGATACAACTAGTCTAGGTGGAAGCAAATATGCTTTTGTGAGTGTGGATGATTACTCTAGATACACTTGGACCTATTTCTTAGCTGACAAAAGTGATTGTTTCAAATGTTTCTCTAAATTTTGTAAACTCACTCAAAACGAAAAAGGGTTCATGATTTCATCAATTCGGAGTGATCATGGTGGCGAATTTCAAAACCGTGACTTTCAAAATTTTTGTGAAGTTAATGGATACAATCACAACTTCTCCACTCCAAGAAATCCCCAAAAAAATGGAGTAGTTGAAAGGAAAAATAGAAACCTATAAGAAATGGCAAGAACCATGTTAAATGAACATAGTTTACCTAAGTATTTTTGGGCCGAAGCTGTAAATACGACTTGCTACATCATAAATAGAGTCCTAATAAGACCATCCTTATCAAAAACTCCCTATGAATTATGGAATAACAAAAAACTGAATATTTCCTATTTTAAAGTTTTCGGTTGTAAATGCTTTATTTTAAATGAAAGGGATGCCTTAGAAAAATTTGATGCTAAATCCGATGAAGGCATCTTTCTTGGGTACTCTTCCGTTTCTAAAGCTTTTCGGGTTTTTAATAAAAGAACCTTAGTAATTGAAGAGTTTATTCATGTAGTTTTTAGTGAAGTTTCAAATTTAAAGAAAAATGATTTTGATGATGATCTTGGTTTTGATAATTTGAATTTAAATGAACTCCCTCCTCAAAATAGCAACTTGGATGCACCTTCTTCCGAAATTTCCTTACCTAAGGAATGGAAGTATATAGATGCTCATTCAAAGGAGCTAATTATAGGGGATACATCTAAAGGGGTTCAAACTCGTTCCTCTTTCAAGAATTTTTGTGCTAATGCCGCCTTCCTCTCTCAAATCGAACCTAAGTGCATTGACGAGGCCATAAAAGATGATTTTTGGGTTATTGCAATGCAAGAGGAATTGAATCAATTTGAGAGAAACAAGGTGGGGGAGCTTGTTCCTAGACCTAGTGACCATTTAGTGATTGGTACTAAGTGGGTCTTTAGAAACAAGCAAGACGAAAATGGTATCGTGGTTAGAAAACAAAGCTAGATTAGTGGCCAAAGGTTTCAACTAAGAAGAAGGTATCGATTACTTAAGAAACCTTCTCCCCGTAGGTTCGATTAGAAGCCATAAGGATGCTCCTTGCCTATGCTAGTTGTTATAATCTTAAACTATTTCAAATGGATGTCAAAAAGTGCCTTCTTGAATGGTTTTATTTCCGAAAAGAAGTATATGTTAACAACCTACCGGATTTGAAAATTCTCTTCTTCCTAATCATGTATTCAAATTGACTAAGGCCCTCTATGGCTTGAAACAAGCTCCTAGAGCTTGGTATGAAAGGCTTAGTTCCTTTCTTATTTTAAATAATTTTACCAAAGGCAAGGTTGATACTACATTGTTTATTAAACATTTTGAAAATAATTTTCTTATTGTGCAAATTTACGTTGACGATATTATTTTTGGCTCTTCGGATGAATCACTATGTGAATCATTTGCCAAATCTATGAGTCATGAATTTGAAATGAGTTTAATGGGGGAATTAACTTTCTTTTTAGGATTACAAATCAAACAACTTAAGGATGGTATATTTCTTAACCAATCTAAATATACGTTAGAATTATTAAAACAATTTAACATGGATAATTCAAAAGCAATAAACACCCCTATGAGTACTGCGACTAAGTTAGATATAGATGAAAATAGTGAAAATTTCGATCAAAAAACATATAGGGGTATGATAGGTAGTCTACTCTACCTTACCGCGACTAGACCAGATATCATGTTTAGTGTAGGACTTTGTGCTAGGTTTCAATCAAATCCTAAATTATCTCATCTTAAAAGTGTTAAAAGAATATTTAGATATCTTAAAGGAACTCCAAATTTAGGTTTATGGTATCCAAAATTCGAAAAATTTGATTTAATGGCTTATGCGGATGCCGATTTTGGGGGATGTAGGATTGATAGAAAAAGTACATCCGGAACATGCCAATTTTTAGGACATGCACTTGTTTCTTAGACTTCCAAGAAACAAAATTCAGTTGCACTATCTACGACGGAAGCCGAATACATTGCTGCGAGTGCATGTTGTGCACAAGATGTATGGATGAAAAATACATTAGAAGACTATGGAATTCATTTTAAAAATATCCCCATAAAATGTGATAATACTAGTGCCATATGTCTTACTAAAAATCCAATTCAGCACTCTAGAACTAAGCACATCAACGTTAGGCACCATTTCATACGCGATCATGTCCTTAACAATGATGTTGTTCTAGAATTCATTGACACGAAGCATCAATTAGCAGATATATTTACAAAAAGCCCTAAATGAAGACAAATTTGAATTTATTAGAAGGGAACTGGGCATGTTAAATTGTCCCTTAGAGTAAGACGTTTGAACGTAGTTTACGAAGATTGGCTCATCCTTGTCCCGCTCGTTTGTGGATTTGATTTCATCCTCTTCTTTCGATTCCAAATGAAATATTAAAATACAACTCAATATCTCAACCTTTGCTTGCATCAAAGACCTCTGGAATTCAAGAAGGAGGAAGAAAATTTTTTTTTCCTACTTCCGTGGCCAGCCAGTGGTGGCACCGCCAGAATCGGCGGTAGCACCGCCTGAGCGCTCGGGCGCCAAGCGGTGGCACCGCCCGAGAGCTCTTTTAAACCCGAGAGGGTTAGGGCCGGCGGTGACACCGCCCCCAACCCGTGGAACTCTTGCTCCAACTCTCCCAAACTCTCTCAATCCCTCATTCTAACTTCTACAGACCTTGGAGAAGGAATATTATTGGTCCAAACTCTCCATCATCTCAGAAACGCTCTATAAGGTAAAATCTTCCCTTCACTCTCTTCTTGTGTCACCTATTCATTACAATTCATATTTCTTTTATCATTTTGTCTAGAAAATGGCTCCTAAGAGATCAAAAGGGAAATGGATTGAAAGAGATTCATATGACCATAATCTTTTTAGATCCAAAGAAGATGCCCTTAGATTTCCAAACTTTGAAACAAGATATGTCCATAAGGGAAAATACGTTGATTTTGATGAACTAGGAGATTTAGAACCCATTAGGTGGTTTGCTCATCTAGAGGCCCTACCTCTCTTACAAATAGATGAACCAATTTATCCTAGATTAGTTAAGCTCTTTTATGCAAACCTATGGGTAGATAACGATAGCCTAAGTTCTTACATGTTAGGAACATAAATTAGGATTTCTGATAATTCTATTTGTGAACTAATCGGCATCACTGAAAAATATAGGGGCTGCTATTTTAGAGCAAAATGGGATGTGAATATAATAGGAGCAACCTACGCCAAAGCTGTCAAAACCATTTTTGCAAACTCAAACTTTGGAATAATACCCAAGAGTTGCGAACACTTACTACCTTTTAACTCTAAGGTTCTTCATCATATCATGACAAGCATACTTTTCCCTGAGCAATATCATCTTGATGAAATGAGTACAGTAGAGATAAGCATCATGTATTGGATCATGACTGGTCAACAAAACTGTTTTGGATACTCAATACGGCAACACATGCAGGAAATTATAGCTAAAGATATTATGTTGCCATATGGGGGATTAATCACTAGATTTCTTTGTGCCTATAACATTTGCATCCCACCCGATGAAGAAACAATTCAGAGTAATAGATATAATGTCATCAATAAAAATCTGCTAAAGAGACTTAGGTGCATATTTAACAATGGAATATAGGTAAGGCAACCTAGAAGGACAGATCCTATTCCTCCACCAGTAGAACAACCAGAAACACCAATTCTTATAGGAAATGAATCTCCTCCTCCTAGTCCCTTTGATGCAGCGCCTTCATTCCCTGTTTCATCCTCTGAAGGAATCATCATGACAGAACTATCTCAGATCAAATTCCAACAAGACCAACTCAAATCGCAGCAGGAACAAATTCAGCTCCAGCAAATGGAAATTTTAAAGGAACTACGACAGCTAAACCAAAAAATAAATGTTATATATCAGCACTATGGATTACCTCCTACGGATTGATGTATCTTTGTATTCTGTTTTGTTTTACTCTTGCCCTCATGTTCCAAGCTTGTTGTCTTTTGAACAAAAACTGAACTTTTGTTGTTTAAAATTCTGGATATATGCTTCTGGATGAATGCTGATCTTTCTCTTTGAACATGAATTTTTGATAGAATGAATGCTAAATTTTTCTGTAAAATAGTTTTTCCTTTTTGTTGATGACAAAGGGGGAGAAAAATGATGAGTTATAGCATAACTTATATAAGCTAATATGATATGAATGTCTTATGTGCCTTGCATAATCTTTGAGTATATCGCACAATCGATTGATCATATTGAATGCATATCTAAAATGTATGATCATGTTGAAAATCTTTATCTCTTATCTTTCGACTTGAAAAATATTTTCATCAAAGTTTCGCATCTACATTATACTTAATGAGAAAAACGATAAGTTCTACGGTTAGAACTTATCGGTTTATGCTTAGAATTCAATGGGATGAAATTCAAGTATTTTATCTTCTCATAATATGGCATAAAGATAGGGGGAGTTATGTTTAACTCCGTCATCAATTGATTGTCATCATCAAAAAGGGGGAGATTGTTGAATCTCGGATTTTGATGATGCAATCAATTGATGAGTTAATTGATCTAATCCATATTATTGAGTTAAGTGTGCAGGATTAACTACGATAACCAGAAAACACAAAGCAAGGATACCGGAGTCAAGTTCGATGGACGTTTAAGAGTTCGAAGAATCGTCGGAGATGCTGCCGGAACCAACCGAGAAAAAATCGGGAACCTGTCGGAATTTTCGGAAGTTCGCCGAAGAGATCATCGGAAGTTCATAGAGATCACCGAGAAGGCTCGGCTACTCATTAAAGTCATCACAAGTTCGGGAGCTTGCTGGGAGCCCGTCGGAAGAAGTTCGTCGGAAAGCTCGCCGGAACAAGACTCGACGTTCGCGGTTGAAAATTTGCTTAGGATGTGTTTTTGTTAAGTAGTTAACGTGTAATTAGGATTAGGATTAAGAAATAATCCTATATCCTGGTTAGGGGCCAACTGGGCCCAAAATTAGACTTGGTTTGGGCTAAGTTTGAAGCCCAACCAGTCAACCGAAGAGTCTAGCGGTGGCACTGCCAGACTGGGCGGTTGCACCGCCCAGCACCCAAGAGCTGGGCAAACGAAAACGTTACTTTTATCGTACGAAGTTTCCGAAAGGTTTTAAATCGTCAAAAGTTTATCGCACTTTACCGCTGCACTAATTCACCCCCCCCCCTCTTAGTGCCGCTCCGATCCTAACAGAATCACCTCTAGTAGAGCAAGCACCTCCCTCATCTATCGATGACATAGGGACTCAGATGGATCGATTTGAATAATGTCAAGATTGACTTGAACAACGCCAAGATCAAATTTTGACTGAGTTGCAGCAAATTCATCAACAACTCAATACACTATTTAGACATTTTGACTGGCCACCACCTGAATAATTAATTGACTTTTTGTTGATGACAAAGAGGGAGAAATGGATGAAATTCCCTTCTTTTATTCTGCTTACTTTGATGTTGTAATCCTATATTGTTTACCTTGATGTTGTAAACTTAAAATGCTCCTTACTTTGATGATTACAATTCTGTGCTTTGATTTCTATGTTATCTATTCAAATGATGAGTATGATATCATGCTTACCTTGATGCTGAAATTTTTTGTCAATATCATGCTTACTTTGATGCTGAAAATCTCGGTGATTTTGACTCGAAAATAGATGTCATGTCTTGACATCATTTCTATCGACAAATATGTGGTATCATCTTTAGAATTGGTAAATCATGATGTGCATGATGATAATAAGTCTAAATTATCAATTTGATGCTTCAATTCAAAGGCGTTGAATTCAAGAGTGTCTTTTCTTAATTATGGCATATAGATAGGGGGAGTTAAGATTAACTCCATCATCAGTTGGTTGTGTAGGGAAATCCTTGGGGGCGACATCATATGCGCAGCGGAAGAACAAGAAAAACAAAATCCTCGATTCTCAAAGAGATGTTCGTCGTCGTGCGAAGATTGGTATGCAAAAATCCGCGAAACATAAAACTGCGTATAGAGTAGATTGTGTTACCTAGGGAGATCGTATATCCCTGTTTCCTTGTAGATCCTTAGGAGAGGGTGAAGGAGGTCAAGCGTCCTCCTCTCTAGCGGTGATCCACACAGCAGGGTTGCGAAGACGCTCCTCAAAACTTCAGACCTACTCTG
Source organism: Musa schizocarpa (assembly GCA_900464855.2). Classification (NCBI taxonomy): domain Eukaryota; kingdom Viridiplantae; phylum Streptophyta; class Magnoliopsida; order Zingiberales; family Musaceae; genus Musa; species Musa schizocarpa. The sequence goes on along the minus strand of LS990920.1, from coordinate 27,736,862 downwards.
AGATGGAGATGGAGAGGAGAATAGGAAAAGGCAAACAAAAGCTCTCTAGCCCATGGGGCTCTGAATCCCTCCTATTTATAGAGGTCCCCTGTCAAACCCTAATGGGTCCTCCCCTAATGGGTATTGGATCTGTATCCAATAAGACAAGGGCTCCGTCGGATGTCTCATATCCGAACCTCTATTAATCGCAATGCCTACCATATGTGTGTGACCCTCTAGGCCCAATATCGAGCTGGCCATGAGTCATGTCAGAACTCCTTCTAACTCAGTGAATTATTATCTCTGTAATAATTCACTCGACTCATCGACTACGGATGTACTAGGCCACTACGCTGTAGTCCCCAGACGATACAGGGGAATCAAATCCATTAGACCTATCTGTCCTCAGTTACCGTGTACCTATAGTCCCTCATCCATCTAATATACCAGAGACCGTATATCGAGCATGGTGTTGCCAGACCCACACGGTTTCTACTCGAGTCTTGCTCTAATCGGATTCTCCCGGAGAACTCTTTCTCTCAACCCGAATGACCCCGGCTGGGATTTGTGCGAGCAAGAACACATGGGATATTCATCTCATGATGCTTGAGAGTGTATGATCCTCTATCGACACTCAATAGCCCTCGTAAGGTCGACTACCACTCCCAATGACCAACAGTACTAGATCTTGGACAGCCAAACCCATAAGTTTGGTATCAAAGAGTGGAGCACTCATACAGGACATCCTTGGTGTCTCAAGTCTAAGGACCAGATACACCACTAGGACTACTGGAATCATTTGTCGACAATAAGGCATCATCAACCATCCAGCATTCCGTAAGCGGATCAATCAAGAACTCATTCTCCAATGAGCACTGTCTTGTATCCCTAGTGTCCCTACACAAGCAGCCTATGAGACCAATCTGCATCCATCATATGGACGGGTATACAACACACCACCTGTCCAGGTTATCCGATATCCCTCTCGAAAACCTATGATCGGGATTATGTAGGATATGTGTTTAAAGGTGAATCAATCTCACTATCGTGATCTCATCATGATCCCATTCCCCATTGCACAAATCCAAGGACATCACAATATATGTATGCATTTATGCAATAGTTATAAAGTGATATATGCCAAAATATAATAAGCAAAAGATTAGATTAAGTCACATCGTGCCATCACTCACGTGATTGGCTTGCCGGGCACCTATGACTAGCAATCTCCCACTTGACCTAAAGCCAATCACCTATGTGTTCGATCCCCATCAAACCCCTCAGTGACGCTTTCAAAACAAATCTGAGACAACGGCTTTGTTAGTGGATTTGCAATGTTATCTTCGGATGGAACTCTTTCCCACTACTACATCTCCTCGGGTCATGATCTCTCCGATAAGGTGGAACCTCCTCGAACATGCTTAGATTTCGATGAGACCTAGGTTCCTTTGTTTGAGCAATCGCCCCATTGTTGTTGTCATGATATAGGGAGATCTGCTCTTACCTACCGCACGACTCCCAAATCTGTGATGAACTTCTTCACCCAAACTCCCTCCTTTGCTGTATTTCAATGAGCAATGTACTCCGCCTCTGTGGTCGACTTCGGCGGTGGTATCTTGCTTGGAACTCTTCCAAAGACTTGCTCCTCCATTCAAGGTGTACACATACCCTGAATTCGACTTGCTATCATCGACATCGACTGAAAACTTGAGTCGGTGTAGCCTTCAACCTTAAGGCTATTACCTCCATATACTAGTAAAAGATCCTTAGTCCTTCTCAAGTACTTAAGGATACACTTTCTTTACTTTCTAGTGCTCCAAGCACGGATCCGCTGATACACGCTCGTGACACTCGAGGCATCGCTATATCATGCCTAGTACATAGCATGGCATACATGATAGACCCTATTGCTGAGGCATAAGGTATCGTATCCATGTTCGCCCTTTCTTCTGGAGTCTTTGGGGACATACTCGTTGAAAGCGATATCCCATGTCTCATCGGTATGAGACCTCTCTTGGAATTTTTCATGCCAAACCTTTTGACAATGGTTTCTATGTACCTGGACTGGGACAAGCCAAGCATCCTCTTGGATCTATCTTTATATATTCTAATCCCCAAAATATAGGATGCTTCCCCTAAGTCCTTAATGGAGAAGTGTCTAGATAACCAAGCCTTTACTATGGATAGCATTCCTACGTCATTCCCAATGATCAGGATGTCATCCACATATAACACCAAAAAGGTGATAGCGCTCCCACTTACCATTCTGTATACACAAGGCTCATCTTCGTTCTTAACGAAGTTATAAGATCTGATTGCCTAATCAAATCTTATGTTCCAACTTCGGGAAGCTTGCTTTAATCCATAAATGGATCTAAGCAACCTACACACCTTATCTGAACAGTTCTTGGACACGTATCCCTCAGGTTGCATCATATACACCTCCTCCTCGAGGTTCCCATTGAGGAATGCAGTTTTCACATCCATCTGCCAGATCTCATAATCATAGTGTGCTGCAATAGCCAATAGAATTCTGATGGATTTTAGCATTGCTACGGGTGAGAAGGTTTCGTCATAGTCAACACCTTGTCTTTGACGATACCCCTTAGCCACTAGCCTTGCTTTATAGGTCTCTACCTTTCTATCTACTCCGATCTTTTTCTTAAAGATCCACTTGCAACCGATGGGTACAATACCTTCGGGCGCATCAACTAGGTTCTAAACCTTATTGGAGTACATAGAATCCATCTCAGAATTCATGACTTCTTGCCACTTCTCGGAGTCTATACTCATAATAGCCTCCTCGTAGGTTTGAGGATCAATATCCTCTACATCCTCTCCTCTAATATGTCCCACATATCTCTCAGGAGGATGGGATACTCTATCAGACCTGCGTAAAGTTGAAACTTGTGTATTAGGTACCTGAATAGACTCGGGCTATAGAGTGGTGCTTGAGCTTGGTTCTCCAACCTCGCTCAATTCTATCATTCTCCCACTATCTCCGCCAAGAATGTGTTCCTTCTCAAAGAACACTGCTCTCTTAGCTACAAAGACCTTTTGGTCCTCGAGATGATAGAAATAATACCCACAAGTTTCCTTGGGGTATCCCACAAATTTGCATCGCTCTGTCCTTGATCTTAACTTATCGGGGTTGTGTCTTTTAACATTTGCAGGGCAGCCCCCAAATCTTAACAACCTTAAGATCATGCTTCTTCCCTTTCCATATCTCATATAGTGTAGACACTACCGACTAAGTTGGAACTCTGTTCAGAAGGTAAGCTGCGGTTTCTAGGGCATATCCCCAGAATGAGATGGGTAGGTCAGCGAAACTCATAATGGACCGTACCATATCTAATAATGTATGATTTCTCCTTTCAGAGATACCATTGAGCTGAGGTATATAAGGAGGTGTCCATTGGGATAATATCCCATGGTCATTGAGGAACTGAGTGAACTATGTACTTAAGTACTCACCTCCTCGATCTGATCGAAGAGTTTTGATACTCTTTCCAGTCTGGTTTTCCACCTCATTCCTTTTGGACACATTTACATTCATGATATGTGGAGTGGTGTCTAATATAAATAAACCATTATGCAATGTTCCTTTTATGATGATCTTATCATCTAATAATATCAAACAACCATTGTTCTCAAAAACAAATTTATATCCACTAACTGTTAAACATGAAATGGAGATAATGTTTTTGATAATAGAAGGAACAAAATAACATGCATCTAACGCAATAAAAGCTCCACTAGGCAGATTTAGGGCGACCTCGCCAACAGCTACTACAGCAACTTTTGCTCCATTACCCATCTTGAGGTCCATCTCGCCTCTCTCTAGTCTCCTAGGCCTTGCTAGAACCTGCAACGAATTGCATATATGATAAGCACTACCGGTATCCAATACCCATATGTTATCATAAGAGTCTGACAAATGGAGACTGATCATAAATGTACCTGAAGCTTCATCAAGCTTTCGTTTCGCCCTTTCTGCAAGGTACTCTTTACAGTTTCTCTTCCAGTGCCCATCTTTACCACAGTGGAAGCACTAGCCTTTGTCCTTTGCTGGGTCTTTCTTAGCAACCTTTGCTTTACCTGGTTTGACCTTGCCCTTTCCCTTCTTAAGGGACCTTTCTGCTTTCCTTTTCCTTTTGGTCTCACCAGTATAGAAAACTGGCTTCTCTTTCTTGATAGTACTCTCTGCCTCCCTCAACATATTGAGAAGCTCTGGGAGAGTCACTTCAAGCTTGTTCATATTAAAATTTATTATGAACTATGAAAAGGAATCTGGTAGGGATTGAAGCACAATGTCCACACACAAGTTATCCTCTAGGACCATTCCTAGACCTGTGAGTTTCTCTATCCACTCAATCATCTTTAGGACATGGTTCTGAACCGGTGTCCCCTCAGTCATCCTAGCGTGGAAGAGGCTCTTAGATATCTTATATCGCTGAGTCCTTCCTTGTTCCTCAAACAATTTACGGACATGTAGGAGAATGGATCTGGCATCCATGTTTTCATGTTGTCTCTGTAACTCAAGAGTCATAGAGCCCAACATATAGCACTGAGCAAGAGTGGAGTCATCAATGTACTTCACGTAGCGAGCGATCTCATCCTCGTTTGCCCCTTCTTCGGGCACAAGCATCACTGTATCAAGGATGTACACGATTTTCTCCACTGTGAGAACAATTCTCAAGTTACGGAGCCAATCCGTATAATTTGGACTAGTGAGGCGGTTGACATCAAGTATGCCACGTAAGGGATTTGAAAACGACATTTTCTGAAAATAAAGATGCAGCAGAAATGAATAACATGCAGATTTTGCAAGAAATAAACTATCAAGATATGAACTTCTATCTTAATATGCTCCCACTATTTTACTAACGAGTCACGCGACACCCTCAGCACGTGAAACGGAAGTCTCCGGCAAACTTCTAGTGGGGATCAGGATCCAATCAACGTCTTAGTGTAACCTCGAGGGACTCGACCAATCACACTAAGCCTAAGAGGTAGGCAACTCTTGTCGATCACAATTCCTTGTGATTCCCGTCCTGTTCGGCCTCCAAATTACCATGGCCTCGAGGGACTCGACCAACCATGATGCTCGGTTAAGTCAACACCTTCGTTACAAGATGAGTCTGATTTGATGATATACCCTCGAGGGACTCGACTAAGTATACCATGCCCTCAGGTCATCGGTGACATCTCTATGTTGTAAGCAAGATAGCGAATCGCGATATAGGTGAGTCTCGAGGGACTCGACCAACTCAACCTACACCGGGAATCGATTCCTACTTATAACGATGGAAGGCCACGTGGGTCAATTTAATTGCCTCACGTTTACCGACTTAATATTATCGAGAGATGTTTCTATGATTTGGTCTCCTAATATGACATGTCACACATATACATATTTAATATATATCTACATCGCATGCAAATATATATATATATATCTAGTATGTGTATAAGCAATTACACCAGATGATCATGGACAACAACCTAATATGATTAGGCCTGAGCCAGTAGGCCTAATCACTCACATCAAGATCTATGTGTGCAACGGTGCATCTCCATACCCTATGATCATCCATTTCGTCCTTGTCGGTTCCGTCGACATCTTGATGCATCTTCATGCATCACGATCGTCCGTCTCGTGGGTCCCGCTATCGCATCCACGCTCCCGCTGTGCCTCCTTATGTGATTACAACTTAATCATAGGCACGCAGACCCGACAATAAACGAGAAATATAATGGAGGTTCGCAGACCTCAATAATAAAAATCATAGGTACACACATCACACGGTCCATGATCATCCGTCCACACATCATACATCACATGTATAAATAATCATCATCATGTAGGACTACTAGATAATAATAAAATAATAATAATAATCAACTAAACCTTTTAATTAATTAATATTTTTTGAAATCAGGGACATTATAGGGAATTTCTGAATTCATATGGGTATTTTCGTAATTTAGAAAAAAAGACAGAAACTGGAATTTCTCAAATTCCGAGGGGCAAAACTATCTTTTGCCCAGAAAACCCTAATGCCCTTTCTCTGCTGCTGCCGCTGCCGCCACCCTGTCGGCGGCGGCCTGTGCGGCGGGGCGAGGGCACTGCCCTCGCCTACAGGCGGCACGCCCGTTGCCGGCGCTGCCGCTGCGGGTGGGTGCCCCCTTCGACCGTCGCCGCCTCCGCAGGCGGTGCTGTCCCACCGGGCGACTGCCCCTGTGGGGGGTTTCGCCCGCGGGAGCAGCGGCGGCGGGCGCCGTTGCCCTGCGACGCCTCTGCCCGTGGGCTGCTAGCTCCGCCGGCAGCAAGCCTGTTGCAAGCATGCCCCCGGCCGGCTACAGCAAACATAGCCCTTGTGCTGCCCGCCTTCGGCTGCGCTGCACGCACGCAGATCGAGGGCAACAACTGTTGCTGCCCTTCCTTGTTTTTGCGTCAACAATTTTGACGTCAAAATTCTTCCTAAACACAACACACGCAGTTCAAAACCAATTATTCGCACGAACAACCTGGCTCTGATATCACTGTAGGGAAATCCTTGGGGGCGACATCATATGCGCAGCGGAAGAACAAGAAAAACAAAATACCCGATTCCCAAAGAGATGTTCGTCGTCGTGTGAAGATTGGTATGCAAAAATCCGCGAAACATGAAACAGCGTATAGAGTAGATTGTGTTACTTAGGGAGATCATATATCCCTGCTTCCTTGCAGATCCTTAGGAGAGGGTGAAGGAGGTCAAGCGTCCTCCTCTCTAGCGGTGATCCACACAGCAGGGTTGCTAAGACGCTCCTGAAAACTCCAGACCTACTCTGAGGTGGAGATGGAGAGGAGAATAGGAAAAGGCAAACAAAAGCTCTCTAGCCCATGGGGCTCTGAATCCCTCCTATTTATAGAGGTCCCCTGTCAAACCCTAATGGGTCCTCCCCTAGTGGGTATTGGATCTACATCCAATAAGACAAGGGCTCCGTCGGATATCTCATATCCAAACCTCTATTCATCGCAATGCCTACCATATGTGTGTGACCCTTTAGGCCCAATATCGAGCTGGCCGTGAATCATACCTGTCATAACTCCTTCTAACTTAGTGAATTATTATCTCTGTAATAATTCACTCGACTCATCGACTACGGACGTACTAGGCCACTACGTCGTAGTCCCTAGACGATACAGGGGAATCCAATCCATTGGACTTGTCTATCCTCAGTTACCATGTACCTATAGTCCCACATCCATCTAATATACCAGAGACCGTATATCGAGCATGGTGTTATCAGACCCACACGATTTCTACTCGAGCCTCGCTCTAATCAGATTCTCCCAAAGAACTATTTCTCTCTCAACCCGAATGACCCTGGCCAGGGATTTGTCTGAGCAAGAACACATGGGATATTCCTCTCATGACGCCGAGAGTGGATGATCCTCTATCGACACTTAATAGCCCTCGTAAGGTCGACTACCACTCCCAATGACCAGCTGTACTAGATCTTGGACAGCCAAACCTATAAGTCTAGTATCAAAGAGTGGAGCACTCATACAAGACATCCTTGGTGTCTCAAGTCTAAGGACCAGATACACCACTAGGACTACGGAATCGCTGTCTAACAATAAGGCATCATCAACCATCCAGCATTCCGTAAGCGGATTAATCAGTGAACTCATTCTCCAATAAGCACCTGTACTGTATCCCTAGTGTCCCTACACAAGCAGCTATGAGACCAACTGCATCCATCATATGGACGGGTATACAGCACACCAGTCTGTCCGGTTATCACGATATCCCTCTCGAGTAACCTATGACCAGGATTATTTAGGATATGTGTTTAAAGGTGAATCGATCTCACTATCGTGATCTCATCACGATCCGATTCCCATTGCACAAATCCAAGGACATCACAATATATGTATGCATTTATGCAATAGTTATAAAGTGATATATGCTAAAATATAATAAGCAAAAAAATTCTGTATTAAGTCACACGTGCCATCACTCACGTGATTGGCTTGTTGGGCACCTATGACTAACAGGTTGTTATCATAAAAAAGGGGGAGATTGTTGAATCTTGGATTTTGATGATGAAATCAATTGGTAAATTATTTGATCTAATCCATGTGTTGAGATAAGTGTGTAGGATTAACTACGATAGCAGTAAGGCATAAAGCAGATGATTGGCCGGAGTCGAAGACTTGGACGATATACCAGGAGCTCGCCGAGAGTTTATCATGAGATCATCGGAAGCATGCTGGAAGACTCACCAAAAGCTCATCTGGAGATCGCTGGAAGCACGCCGGAAGACTAGCTGAGAGTTAGTCGGGAGTTCACTTGAAGCTCGCCGGAAGACTCGCCGAGAAGTTCACCGGAGGATCGCCGAGTGAAAAATCGATGTACCGGACCATACTTTCCTTAATCATAGCTAAAACAATAATTAGAGTTGATTAGGGAGGTATTCCCATCAACTTTGTTAGGGGCCAACTAGGCTTGGAGATAGGATGGTTTGGGCTGAATACAAGGCCCAACCAGGTTGCTAGACTCTAACCAGTGGTGGCACCGCTTGGAAGACCCAATCTCCCAAGTGGTATGGGCAGTGGTACCGCTGGCAGTTAATGCTGCCAATGGTTGTACCACCCTTGTTAGGCGGTGGTACCGCCAGAGCTCGGTCTTCAAGCTCTGTTAGGCGATGGTACCGTCCAGTAATGGCGGTGGTACTGCCAGTATCCCGGAAATTCGGGATGAGACACTTTTTTGATCCATTTTTTAAAGCCATTGGGGCCTATAAATACCCCACCCTTTTCAGCATAAAAGGGCACTGAAGTGTGATTATAATCTTGAGTTATTGGGGGTGTAAAAGTGTTGTAAACAAGTGCTAGAGTCCTCCTCCCTTTCTAAGTTTTGAGATCATTCAAGAGAGGTGTGAGACTTGTAAGGGTTCTCTCCTAAACCCGACAAAAGGAGAAAGAGCTGTAAAAGGCGATTGGTCCACCTATTAAAGGAAGGCCTTTAGTGGATGCCGATGACCTCAATGGAGGAGGAATCCGAAAGTGAATGTAGGTCACATTAACCGAACCACTCTAAATTCTGGTTTGTATTTCATTTTGAGCAATTTAATTTAACTGCAAATCATTTCATAGCAAACTGCTTCTCCTCCTCATCTTGCTTTCACTACGCTTCGCTCTCTTATGTTTCAAGTTGCTATCTTTCCGAATCGATTTCCATCAAACGTACTAAATATTTTAAGAAATTAAGGAATTTTTCTCTATACTAATTCACTCCCCCACTCTTAGTGCCACTCTTGATCCTAACAATTCATATAAACAGATTCATCAATCTCCTTTTTCAAAACTTGATAAGATAAGGATTGAGAAATTCTTAAGAAAAATATTTTTCTCCTTTATTTGTTTGATTTATTTCACACAAGCATGCCCAAGTTTTTTATGCCAAATCAAAGCACGCATTATTGTTTGAGACCAAAAAATAAATTTCATCATCATAATCATCATGACCAAAAATATAACACATTAAACATAAGGCTTCTTTAAACAAGAGATTTGATTTATCATTTTAATTCCAATGATAATACATTTTCCTTTTTATATGTTTCATTTTATGTGATTGATTTCATATAAGTATGCTCAAGTTTTTCATATGAAAACCATCCATCTTGTTTAAAACCGAAAAAACAACTTTCATTATGACAAAGATCAATAAGCTATAAATCACAAAAATCATCATGTATAACTTCAAAATCTCATGCATAGTATAAAATCATCAAGCATGATACCAAAACTTTAATATTTTCATTATTATGCATCATTAAATCATCAAAATTGATTTCATCAAATATTAAATATTTTCAATCAAAATCATTTTGTTTGTTGTAGTAATGTATTTTTCTTTTTAAATGAATCTAACTTTTCATGCTTAATGCTAGGAGTTCACATACAATTGTCATGCTCAATTTTTAAAACCACTAGAAAGAAAAGCATGATCCCCTTTTATTTATTTTTTTAATTTTTATTTATTATTATCATTTTTACGAACTAAAAAATAACTCATGAATAGACATCAAGTAATTTCAAAATAAAGTAAATGGGTTTTGGTCACCTCGTCGTCGAAAATCATTAAGGTATAGTTTGCCACCTTGTCTTTGTTGGTTTGCTTCTCGTCATTGGATGAGCTCGATTTATCCCAAGCCACATTGAATACTTTCTTCTTCTTTAATAATTTATTCTTTTTAAGTTTATTTTTATTCTTTAATTCTTATTTTAAGAAAATTTTTAAGATTTATTGTTAGGAGTTCAAGGTCATCATCATCATCACTTGAGTCATCACTAAAGTAGTATTATATTGTTCGAAGTGTTAAATCCTTTCTATCCTTTGGAAGGTGATTCTTATGTTCATCATGTTTAACACAAGTCATTTCATAGGTTATCAAAGACCCAATAAGTTCTTCAATCGAAAAATGGTTCAAGTCCTTTGATTCTTGTATTGTTGTTACTTTCGAATCCCAATTTTTAGAAAGATATCGTAAAACTTTATTAACAAGTTTAAGATTCAAAAATTTTTTATCTGCTTTTAAACTATTGACGACATCCGTAAAACGAGTGTACATGTCTCCAATGGTTTAGCTTGGTTTCATATAAAACAATTCAAAATCATGCATCAAAAGCTTTATCTTAGAATCTTTTACTCTACTAGTGCCTTTGTGTGTGGTTTCAAGAGTGTGCCAAATATCGAAAGCAGTTTCGCAAATGGAAATACGATAAAATTCATTTTTATCTAAGACACAAAATAAAGCATTCATAGCTCTAGCATTCAAGGAAAAAATTTTCTTCTTTAAATCATTCCATTCATTCATTGGATTAGAAGACTTTTGAAAACCATTTTCAATGATATTCCATATATTGAAATATAAAGAAATCAAGAAAACTCTCATTCGAGTTTTTCAATATGTGTAGTCTGTCCCATTGAACATAGGAGAATAAATGATAGAATGACCATCTTGAAAGCCGAAAAGAACCATTCTCTTGGTTGTTAAACCAAACAAGAAAAAAGAAACGTGGCTCTGATACCAACTATTAGGATCGAGTTGGCACTAAGAGGGGAGGGGGGGGGGGGTTGTGAATTAGTGTAACGGTAAAATTATGTTGAATAAAAAATCTTCGTACGATAAAAACGTATCGGAAATATGCTTAACTTGAAAGCATACGAAATCATAGTAAAAGTAAGAATTCAGTTTGCAATATAAGGAAAAAGTATGAAGGAAATGTAAACCAATTTTTATAGTAGTTCGATCGTCGTGACCTACATCCACTCTCGATTCCTCTTCACTTGAGGTCATTGGCTTCCACTACCGATCTTCTTTCAACAGGCGAAGATCAACTACCCTTTTACACTTGATTTTCCTTTTGATAGGTTTAGGAGAGAAAATTTACACCCCCACTTACTCCTCTCTTAAACGAAACTAACACTTAGAGCTTGAGAGGCGTTCTCACAAGATTACAATAGCGTTTTTCTACTTTTTTGCTCTTAATTCTTATATATGTTAATTAGGGATGAGAGGGGTATTTATAGGCCTCAAGTGAATTCAAACTTGGAGCCTAAAAGTATCTCATCCCCGGTTTTCGGGGTACTGGTGGTACCACCGCCTGTGCTAGGCGGTACCACCACCTGTGCTAGGCGGTACCACCACCTGTGCTAGGTGGTACCACCGCTTGTAGCATTGACACTGGGCAGTGCTGCCGCCTGACACCCTTCCACTAGGCGGTACCACTACCCAGTTTGGCGGTACCACAGCTTGACAAAGTCTGAAACCTACTTCGGTTCCACTTGTTGGGTCACTGTTTGGGCCTTTCACTTGGCCCAACATAGCCTAAACTTGGGCCCAATTGACCCCTAATTGAGTTGGCCCAATTCCAACCCAATTACACCTAAAACCTACTTCGATCTATACAATTATTACAAAGCTTGAATCAAATGTTATTCGGCATGTCATTGGTTCATCGACGCTTGGTCTAATTCTTCAGCGCATCGTCCTCTCTTGCGACCTATTGCCCAATCGGCCAATTGACCTCTACAACTCTAATTTCCATAGTGCAATTTCCACTCTTCTTGGCCCAAAGCCTTTTGCTGATACATCAACCAATCCTCCGGCTCGACGTCTAATCTTTTGACATGTTCTACTCCGACCCAACATGATTCTTCCTACTTTAATTGTCTCTCCCTAATCGAAGCTTCCTACGTCACTCAAAATGTAGATAAAATCATAAACACTATCAATTGGTTTCATCATCAAAATCTAAGATTCAACACCATCGGTATAGGTAGGAACCGATTCTCGATGTATGTTGAGTTGGTCGAGTCCCTCGAGGCTCACCTATATCGCGATTCACTATCTTACCTACGACATAGAAATATCATCGGTGATCTAAGGATATAGTATGTTTGGTCGAGTCTCTTGAGGGTATATCATCGAATCAGACTCATCTTGTAATGATAGTATTGACTTAACTAAACATCATGGTTGGTCGAGTCCCTCGAGACTATGGTAGTTATAATGCCGAATAAGATGAAAATAATAATGAGTTGTGATCGGTAAGAGTTGCCTAACTTTTGGGCCTAGTGTGATTGTTTGCGTCCCGCGAGATTATACTAAGACGTTGATTGGATCCCTATCCCCACTGGAAGACTATCGGAGATTTTCGTTTCACGTGCTGAGGGTGTTGCGTGACTTGATAGAAAAATATTTCGGAGTAGACTAAGATATAAGTCCATATCTTATTTTTTTATTTTTCTACAATATCTGCATGTTATTTATTTCTACTGCATCTTTATTT
>LS990920.1:27716530-27721530 GCA_900464855.2 Musa schizocarpa | reverse complement strand
TATATATATATATATATATATATTATATATATATATATATATATATATATATATATATATATATATATATATATATATATATATATATATATATATATATATATATATATATATATATATATATGTTAGGATCGGAGCGGCACTAAGAGGGGGGGGGAGGGGGGTGAATTAGTGCAACGGATTATAACTTCGGTTTTGGAAAAAATCTTTCGTACGTAAAAAACAAATATTGAGGAAAACCGATTTGGAAGCTTGATAACTTAGAAGTGTATGGAAGCGTAGTGACTAAGTAAAGAAGTTTGCAGTATGTAAATGACAAGAGTATGATGCAAACCAAATAACACAGCAGTTTTAAAGTGGTTCGGTCAAAATGACCTACATCCACTTGCGAAGCCTTCTTCGAAGAGGCTCCCAACTTCTACTAGCAAATCTCTTTGTAGGGGAAGGACTAATACCCCCCTTACAAACTTTTACAAGTCGTTCATACTTTTACAAATTTTTTAATAGAAAGAAGGAGGTGAACACTTAAAGCAATTGAAGACAAAAACTTGCTAAAGACTTTGCTAAGACTTTTGGCTCACTCTCTTGCTTCTCAAAGGTTGTGATCTCAGCTGAGAATTGAGGGGTATTTATAGGCCCTAAGAGGATTCAAATTTGGGCTCCAAAATTTGAATTCACTTGGGTTTCTGAGGCTGGCGGTGCCACCGCCCGATCTCTCGGGTGCTGGGCGGTGCCACCGCTTGACTAAGCGGTGCCACCGCCTACACTGTTTCAGCTCACTAGTTGGGCTCCAAACTTAGCCCAAACCAGTCCGAACTCGGGCCCAATTGGCCCCTACTTGGGTTATAGGATTAACACCTAATCCTAACCCTAATTAACATGCTAACTACGAATTTAAAGACATTTCCTAAGCTATTACAAAGTCCGCAAGTCAAGAATTCTTTCGTTGAGCTTTTGACGAACTTCCGACGGTCTTCTAATAAACTCTCGGAAACCATTCTGCAGACTCCCGGAAAGCTCTTAAACTTCACGATTTGATCTTGGCGAGTTCCAACGAGCTTCTTCGGAAAGCTCTGATCTTTGTTGGTGAGCTCCGCGAACTTCCCATGAACCTTTCGGCGAGCTTCCGAAAAACCCTTCGGTAAGCTCCCTGCTCATTCTCGGCTAGTTCCGGCAACATTCCCGACGAACCTTCGGACTTCCGTCGAACTCTCGAACTCCCAACGAATCCTTCGCGCTTGACTCCGACACTTTGTTTCGCTTTATGTCTTTGTCGTTATCGTAGTTATTCCTGCACACACAAACTAAAACTCTACTCCGATCTTGACAATTATTACAATACGAATTTACATTCTGTTGCCCGGCACGTCATTGGTTGGCGCTTCGTCCGATTCTTCAGCGCATCGTCCTCTCTTGCGGCATGTTGCCCAATAGGTGGTTGACCTCCGCAACCCCAATATCCTTGACGCAATTCCGCTCTCCTTGGCCCGATGCTAGACGTCCGAAGCGTTCTGTCATCCAATATCCTAACGTGATCTCCTCCGACGTAATGTCAATTCCTCCTGCATCAACTGTCTAATCCTGATCGAGTAGACCTACATCACTCAAAATATAGTTAAACATCTAAACACAATCAATTAGTTTCATCATCAAAATCTAAGATTCAACAATCTCCCCCTTTTTGATGATGACAACTAATTGATGACTAACGGAGTTATCCTTAACTCCCCGGAGTTTAACCAAACTCCCCCTATCAATATGCCGTATTGATAGAAACTCTTGGATTCAAGAATCCAAGCAACATGTCATCATAAACTTATGCATAACATGTCATGTCATCATACTTCTCCCCCTTTTTGATGATGATATCTAATTGATGACTAACGGAGTTAACCTTAACTCCCCGGAGTTTAACCAAACTCCCCCTTTCAATATGCCGTATTGATAGAAACTCTTGGATTTAAGAATCCAAGCAACATGTCATCATAAACTTATGCATAACATGTCATGTCATCATACTTCTCCCCCTTTGTCATCAACAAAAAGGAGAAGTTCCTACTCTTATGTGTTTAGAGATAAAAAGTTCCATACATTGCATGAAAAACATAGTATCAAATTTTATCATCATGCAATCTAGCAATTAAAGATGTGTAAGTTTAGCATATTTGCTTTTCTTGAGATAACAACTAATTGCTTCTCTTTAGACTACAAGCTAGCAATTTTCATGATATGTAAGTTTCAAGCTAGCAAATTTTTGCTTCCTTTGCAATGTTTGAGCTAGCAATTTTGCTTCCGTAACAAGTTAACATGTTTTGTATTTCGAGATAGGCAAGATTGCACATTTGCCTTTTTTGAGATAGCAACTCTTTGCTTTTCTTTAGACTATAAGCTAGCAATTTTTACGATATGCAAGTTTTACTACATACAAGCTAGCAAAAAAAAAAAAAATTATGAAAGCAAATACAAGATAGCTTTCTTATGTAAGCTCATGATTCTTGCTTCCTATTGCAATGTGCAAGTTGCAAGTTTTGCTTCTTTTGCAATGTACAAGTTTCCGAATTTTGCAT
Source organism: Musa schizocarpa (assembly GCA_900464855.2). Classification (NCBI taxonomy): domain Eukaryota; kingdom Viridiplantae; phylum Streptophyta; class Magnoliopsida; order Zingiberales; family Musaceae; genus Musa; species Musa schizocarpa. Next base: position 27,718,963 of record LS990920.1, on the reverse strand, counting down.
CTTGAGCTAGCAATATTTCTCCCCCTTTGTCATTGTCAAAAAGAAAAGAAGAATACAGTTTTGTAGTTCTTTTTCCTTTTACAATGATTTCAAAATCATAACAAAGGATGAATAATCAAGTTATGAATGTCAAGACAATTTTCCATCATGAATATTTTATCATTGCATGCATCATTATCATAAGTTGAAGTATTACATGCATAATATCAAATCATCATTCATAATTACATTAATATTTCAATATAGCAATTTCTTCTCAAAATGTGTAACTTAGCACTTAGCATTTTAGATCATGATTTACATCATATGCAATACATCACATCATAATTAGAAAGCACAAGTATTGCATGCATCATTGCAAATCATAAATGTTTCATATCATGATGGTATCAATTTTGTCAAATTATATCCTATCATGCATGATCAAAACTTCTCCCCGTTTTATCATTAAAACAAGAAAGAAGTAGGGAAGAGCATAAAAGTGTAAAATATTTCAATCATTTCAAGGCATTTATATCATAGATACAAAGAAATCATATCATCAAAGATAAGACCATTTGAATACCAAAAGACATGATTCATTTTATCAAATCTCTTCCTTTTATAAATAACAAAAATTGTAGGTGTACAAAGAAGAGATTGTGATTAAAAAAGAATCTCACGTAGTATATCCAAGAAATCAAGATTATAATTTGAATACAAACTCATTCAAATTTAAATCGTCAAATTCATCAAAATCTCAACATTACCTTCAAGAGATTCAAAATGGTATACATAGATTTATCATAATAATCATCAAGATCAATAAGATAGAGAAAAATAATTTTTCAAGGAAAAAATATTTTTCTCTTTTTAGTTGTTTCAATTCATATGATTTTATTTCATTTATGCCAAATAAAAACATGTATCATGTTTAAAACCGAAAGTGTAAGATTTATTACAACAAAGATCAATAAGGTACTTCCATTATAGTAAAAATCAATCATCCGTAAATTGTAAGATTCATCATGCATAATTTTAAAATTTATTGTGCATGACACTAAAATATGGTTTCAAAATGTCTAATATTTCATTACATAATTTCATCATCATATTTTCAAATTCGAACATGCACAATTTCAAAACTATATCTTTCATTTTTCATGCATGATACAAATAACTCAATCATCAATATGGGCATATCATACATGATATTCAAGCATTCATGATATATCATTTTGGCAACATGATCATAGCTATTCAAATGATAGTATCTAAATGTCAAAATTCATTACATCCTATCAAACATGATCATTAACTTCTTATTTGTATTTCATGTATTATTTCATTTCATCACATAAGGAGTATCAAGAAGAGTTATTGGGTGATGAGATAAATATTTCATGAATACAAGAAATTGCATAAAAATCATATCATGAAAATATAATAACAGAAGACACGTTTTCTTTTGAAAAATCTCCTCTTAAGTAATCAAGGATAAATCTTAGGAGATCATGATATAGATCAAATTCATTTAATCTTATAAGAGAACAAGATATTAATTCAAGCATAAAAAGTATCTCAATTCATTATGAATCATAAAAAGAATTGTGGTTCAGAAAAATCACAATTCATTTAGGAAAATTTTCTCTTTAGTGCAATGATACCAATCATAATTCATTTGGATAGTAGATGCTAAAAAGGAACATTGAGGATACAAGATCTTGATTTTTATAGAGTAAATCTCAAGTTATAAATCTTGAAAAATCAAGATAAATTTCATTCAAATTCAAATCATCAAATCAAAATCATTTTCAAGATATCCATAAAAAGATGATAAAATAGATTCATCAAACCAAGAATTTTCAAGAAAAATACTTTTATCTATTTAGTTGTTTCATATAAGCATGCCTTTGTCATTTTTGTGCCAAAAAAAAGTATATCAACCATTTAGGATCGAAAAATAAATTTCTTCATAAAAACCATCAATATCATTATATATAACTTTTAAAATCTCATGTATAAAATGGTCTCAAAACATTTAATATTTTCATTCCATCATTTTGCATTGGTTTTATTGAACATAATTTTGAATGATTCTTATAGATAACTAAAACTTCTTTAGTTTTAATTTATATGATTGACTTTATCTTAGCATGCTCAAATTTTGTTCATATGTCAAAACCATACATTATGTTTGAAAACCAAAGACAAGGTTAAAAATAAAATTATCAAGCATTCCTTTCAAAAGCCATGCATAGTTGAAAATCAATATAGAAATCGTCAAAATACACATTCTTGCTTCTCAAGCACATACATAAGATTAATCTTACTAGGTGTATAAGCATTTATATCTAACATTTTATTGCATTAACATAACACATGCAATTTTTAAGAAAATTAATCCTAAACTAAATTAAAAATAACTCATGAAAGTATTATGTAATTTCAAAA